>OZ026622.1:45027777-45205277 GCA_964020975.1 Hermodice carunculata
GCTTTCAATAAAGTGCGCACCCAATAAACCAATTAAGCGAAACAAACTCAGAAACTTACGCATGTATATTTAGCAGCAATACGAGCGTTAACAATTTTGGTGGCAGACTATTGTTCAAAGGAATGTGTCCGCGAGGGATAAGCATATAATGCTTTCTTATATAAAACTGTATGATAACGCACATAATTATACCTATCTTCATCAAAATCAATATCATCAAACATAAACATGTCATACTTTTACTATAAACGCATGTATTCATACTAGATCAGTCCGCACTAGTGTTACAGCGCTAATGTGAAACTTCCCAGACTCCTCATGCGCAGTGAGCATCGTTGCATATTGCGCTACGCCTTTCCCGAAACTCTGAGAGGAAGCTGTGGGCAATTTGATTATCATTTCCAGTACGTGGCTTTTTTGGCGCTGGCAACTGTACAGAGTGGATGCTTGGTGATCGCTTGGTGAAATACTATTATTTTAATTCAGCAAACCACGCCATGCTCCACTATGTGGCGAACATAAATTCGCAATAAGGAACGGGGACAATCAAGGCATTCATATTCCTGTGTCGCTGGATTTGATTTAACAGTACCGCTAATGTTAGTGTGATCGGTTACCACTATCGCTAAGTCGCAAAAAAGGGACCATACCCTTGTGATACGAGGGTTGTATCAGTGTTCACTTCTGCCACAGCCTCAGCACCATGAACGAGACTTTTCAAGCCATCGCGTTGGTTCAAGCCAAAGAGGTTAAAGGCCCGCCTAATCGTCTGGAAGAAGAGACCTTCTAGATAAAAAAAATATTGAACTTTTCTTGTTACAGAACGATGCTGGGACAGGACAATTACTTAGCAATTCTTATATGAGTACAGACAAGGATATATGGAGACGTTTTTAATCGTTCCGATATCGGCACTACACGTACTTTTCGGTGCACGCAGAATCCCAGAGGTAAGTATACCCTATTCAGTCGCATTGTTCAAGTTAAGCGCATAATAAAACTAGCCAATTTTGGTAAGAATACTTTGTTTTTCTTAGATCCTCTCATGCTTTAAGTTAATTTAATTAATACAAAACCAGTTTCTCTTCAGTTACATAGAAGTGAATTATAAACTTATATGTTGGGGTCACGTAGATGCGACATGTGGTATTCGGTTAGTATAGGTATTTGATTAAATAAGTAAGTAAATATACATGCATATATATATATATATATATATATATATATATATATATATATATATATATATATATATATATATATGTATACACACACACACACACACACACACATATATATATATATATATATATATATATATATATATATGTATATGTATATATATATATACATATATATATATATATATATATATATATATATATATATATATATATATATATATATATATATATATATATAAATATATATTCGGAGTCGCTGGTCCGGAGGAGGAAGATTGGTTTACCAATTCCTCCTTTCACTTATTGATGGAATAGTTCCGTATGTTTTTTACTCCTTCTTTCGCATACAATGGATTGACTGGTGTTGAGCAGGCTGTTGAAAGACAATAATATGTCAGGCGATATTATTGCCATGTACTGTAATGGATAATGCTTGTGTCTTATTAACAAGAGGTACTTTCAATGTGTGGTGAGAAACATACTGCCCAAGCAGGAAGCACATATATTATCAGCCGGGCGGATGCTTAGTAAAGGAGCATCATTGTGTCTGCTAGCATGTATGGCACGTTTACATGGTGCAGGAGCACACCTGCTTTAATACGTATATTGTAATCGTAATCAACCTCGTCGCCTACACTATGTGTCCGTCTAATATTAGAGTTAAATTTTATTAATGACGCGGTAATGTATCATTATTTTTGTAACAAAGTAAATGGATGACAAAAACACGGTCATGGTTTTGCAGGGAGCACCCGGTCTGTCGCACTTTTATTGCTACACTGCAAACAGGTCACTGAGTTTCATTATTTTCTTCTTTTCTTTTTTTCTTTTTTTTTTTTTTTTTGAGGAAGGGAGTCAAAAGGATCAACAGTCTCCTTTAGAACCTTTTGTATAAACCGAAGTTACTAATGAAATGCAAAACACCATCACAGAGAGAAAATCATAAAGAACCGAATTATTATTATTAGCTCTGTAGGCCATACCTTGAGTTTCGTGCGCAAAGCTCAAGGTTTTGTAACAAAGGGATCTGTACACAATTTACCGCCAAATTAGTTATATGGATACATCAACCACTAACAACACGGCCTTCATTATGTGATTAAAAAATTGGATTAGAGTAAAGAAATTACTTCGCCGAAGTTTGACAATTCTGCACTTTACCCCTTTACTGTCAAAATTGCTGTAAACAAGGACGCTACGTGTAACCTCCTTGTTGTAAACAAAGATCATGCCAAGATTGTGAATCTCGGAAAACTTCCGCCGATTCGCGCCTTTAACATCTTCATTGAGCATGTATGAAATGGATACTCAAGTGGTTCAGGGGTTGCTCTAACCATACCGGTCCCTTGAAAAATTTGGTAGGTCTCCTTCATAAGTTAGAAAAAAAGTGGTGTTGTAGAAACTTACTATCCTGGTTTGAAGATTACCTTCAAAACCGCAAACAACGTGAAGTTATCAATGGCAAATTTCTCTAGTTGGGGAACCATTATTTCCGGCGTCCCCAAAGGATCAGTTCTAGGTCCTCTCCTGTTTTTGATCTATATTAACGATATAGTTAATGTTGTAAATTTTAATGTTAAATTTTGTGCGGACGACACATCTCTTTTCCTTGCATTTGATGACGCAGCCCGTACAGCTGCTGTTCTTTATCAAGATCTTGCCTCTTTGGACGATTGGTCCAAAGAGTGGCTAATTTCCTTCAATGCCTTAAAAACCGACTCCATGCTTGTCTCTCTTAAAAGACATACTCCTGACCATCCACTGCTTGTTTTTCAAGGTCATTAGCTAGAAAATTTACCCTTACACAAACATCCAGGTGTTACCTTGAAATCTGATTTAAAATGGAATGCCCATATTGAAGAAATTGCCGCCAAAGCTTCCAAACAGATAAACATAATGGAGTCTCTTCAGTTTCGTCTTGATCGCGTCACATTAGAAGTTATTTACTTCTCATTTATCCGTCCCATTTTAGAATTCGGCATTGTGGTCTGGGACGGCTGTGCTCAGGTTGGCGAAAAGAATTTCTGAGATATCCCGCCAAAAAGAACGGGAAATTCGTCTTTTTTTTAGTCGATGGAAGTTTCAAGGCCTGTTATTGGTAAATGCAATCACGGGACACGCACTATCCTATCAGATGCATCAAATTCTAAGTGCTTAATGTAGCCTCCTTGCGCTTACATACCGTAGGAGTAGGCCGTAGCTGTTTCGGTGAACGTTGGAATTTGTGACACTACAAGACCTGGTCCATCCTCACGAACATTCCAATTTATTGCATGCACGCTTGTTCTTGTTAAACGAAATCTAGTTATTATCATTGCCCAGACGGCAAGTTGGGATCGTCTGGCTGTCCAACAGCTGCACTGCCTGCAGTACTATTAACGACAGCAGGGTTCTCGGCGTTCCGCTCATGTCTGTAAGGCTGAACGATCTTTTCCACTGCTGCTTTTCTTATTCATTCTTCTTCATCCTAATCAGACCACGTGCATAAAAATCTCAATCCAGACTCTCCGGAATCATTATGCTTCACTGTATCTGCACTTACTCATGACTAGCTGAAGGCACTGTGGCCCGTAACACATTACCCTTACCAGCGGGTTGTGTTTGTGACGTCACTAACACTTTCCCACATCGGGCCACGATCGGAGAAAATCCCCACGTTTTCATGTAGCAAATGAACTGTTGTGCACTTTTTGAGCTAATAAAAACACTACTTGGGTAACAAGTGAGATGTATACCATGCAGCGTTTGAAAGATATTTAATAGAGAAAGACTGGTATTCTGGGACCGTGCGCCCGGCCTGGAGGGTTAGCAGCCTAAGGCCCCTGATCTGCCGCGTAGCTCTAGAACCTATCGTACGCCGTGCAGCTACCTGCAGTGATGTGACCTTAATTACAAAACGACTGACACATCACATTGTGGTGATAATTATCTCAACACGACGAAGTCTAAAATTTTGACATGGTGTTCGTTAACTCCATCTTCATTCCCACCACTCAGTAATATATATATATATTATATTGCTTTTTAAGTTCTTCCCTGGGAGCTTTGCAAGGGTCCCTGTGTGGCAGCCATTTAATATTTCTTTTTTTTTTTTTTTTTTTTGGTCAAAGCAGACAATAATATTTGTTTTTATGCACCCCCCCCCCCCCAATACAAACTACCATTTCCTAGTACTAAGTTGTAATTTACAATTTTTTTTTTTTTTTTTTTTTGACGGGCACTGCAAATCACGCAAGATTGCCTGTCATCTTTTCAAGAATTGAAATGTCCTGGGCTTCGAATAGTGTACCTGCATGGCTAGGTCGGTTTAGGAGCACGGCAATGCACCGGCTGATATACAAACACAACACAACTGAAAGTAATTTAAACATTTTCTGAGGTCACATTATTGTTCTTAGAACAATTTGAACAAACAACTTCTACATTTAGAAGTTTCAAGTCCAAAATTGCTCTCAATTAAAAATAAAAGAAGTCTTTGGTTAAAATTGATCTGGTCACGCTAGCTTATATTGATGTTAGGTTTCTATGTTATATCTTAAAATGATAAGACCACGCGGCTTTGTTTACTTCTTCACATGGAGTTCATGCTAATCAAATACAATGTGACCGCCAGCAATAACTGTGGAATTTTTAGACAGTAATGGCTTGCAAAATCAGGCCAAAAACGCCATTTAGACAATCAAAATTTCCAGGGCTTCATCATATAGCGTGCAAAAATTGATGATTTGCAACGGATCAAATTCTTTAGGCTAGTTAAAGAACTAGAGGCTGTGCATCCAGTGAATAGTCCAGGTGGCGCTTCGCGCCTTGTGGATTATTTCACTGAACAACTAAACGCACGCCTTCTCGTTCTTTAACTAATACATCCATCCGTATCGTATCGTATAGAACTTAATACTTAGACGATGCCCGTGCTTATCATTGATGATGTTAATGATCAAACGAACTGAACCACTTGTAGTTTGGCGCTATTTTCAAATTGAGTAGCCTAGGCCTACTAAGTAACAGCTTTCATGATTGATGGTTACAAAACTCTGCGTATTCCACTTTTTCAAAACTCCAGGATTTGTGAGGTCACAAACCCCAGAGGGTTGCAATTTCACAAACCCCAGAGTTTTGTTCCGTTGTTTTAAAACTAACAAAATTCCGGGGATTGTGAACAGCAATTTATGGGTTTTAGTCTGTTATTTCACAGTGTTACAAAACCCAAAATTTTTGGGCAAAACCAAGGGTTTTGTGATCAAAAGTGTTTTGTTCATAAACTGTGGGTTTCGTGCTCAAAATCCAAGTTTTTGCTACAAAACCTATGGTTTTGTGCATAAATCCGAGCAATATTCATGAAACCCACGGTTGTGCACACAAAATTCAGAGTTTTGTAGCAGAAACCCCAGTGCTCGGTCAAAACTCATACCAAAATTCAATAACTAAGCAAAACCAACGGTTTTGTAACAAGCCCTGGGTTTTCCTTACGAAACCGCTGGTTTTGTGATCAAACTTATAGTTTTCCTGTAAAACCTATAGTTTTGTTAGCAAAATCCAGGGTTTCGCTACAAAACACAAGGTTTTCTGAACAAAAGTCGGGGATTTTGTGAATTATTGAACTGTAAAACTTCCATACACGCTTTCAAGACCACACCAGCATTTTCAAAACAGGCAGAAGCCATAAAAAGGAGTAAAGGGATTCTTGCAATCGTCTTGATCATTTTGCACTGCCTCTTTTGAAGGAAGCCAACGATTTTTCTACGTGATGCAATGATGTGCTTGACATCTGTTGACCAGTACAAGTCTGCAGAGAGGCAAAAGTCCCAAATGTTAATGCACATCGACATTCTCAACTATGTAATGATCCAATACCAATTTAGCATGTACATCAATATTAGTTTTCTTGCTTTAAACACTCTGGATCTTTGTCCTTCGTCTTTATCGTTTCACTGATATTATTTGCTGGGGTACAGGACCTTATATCCTCTGTAAAAAGTAATATTTCAGAATTTACAATTTCAATTATACTGTGCACATGAAAAGGTTAATCATGTCTGACACAAATAACGGGGGTGCGCGCCCGCTCTACTTCACAAAAGTGTGCCATATCCCACATTATTTGTTTAAATGCAGTATGCTGAGTGTCATTTCAGTATCAACAGGCAATAAACGGCAATGCCTTTGTAACCACGGACCGGCCGGGTCTCCAACCAGTAACCAAAATATGACAGTTTTCTTGCCTGTAAGTTTGAACCTTTGGAGCATAAGTAATAAAAAGCCGTCATACGAAGAAGGCAATCAAGGCACACTTAATCCCCCACCTTTAATTTCCCCTCGCCTGCCTTTAAGCTCTTTCAACTGATGTCCGTGTCATAAGAAATGACACTCTGCACACGAGCAGTATTGAGCTCTGACCTAGGGATTATCAAAGTATTGGCCCCGGGTTTGCTATTTGTGAAAGTTGTCCAAATGTCCACTTTGAAGAATGCACTACCCACGAAGTTTATCACCTATAAGACACCTTTACCCCTAAACAGCAAGATTACAGCGCCTGTCACGTTGACGGTGCCACAAATATTAAGGTTGCAACTTAACTCACGTTTTGTTGTACAGACGTGTCCTGCTGGCAAAACCTACATGGACACTTTCAAGTATGGGGGGCGCCTTTTTCTGCTGTTATCATATTTAGTTACTTAATACTGTATTCAGTTTTAATTAAACAGGTATGACTATGTTCATAGCCCCACTTACGCTACATTCAGGTTTAAACCGGCAGTATTATTTGAACATATAACTGAAAGGCCCGCAGATGCTCTACGGTACAATTATTTCAATTTGAACTAAATATCTGATGTGATCTATTTTATGCAGCCCTATGCAACCATATATATATATATATATATATATATATATATATATATATATATATATATATATATATATATATATATATATATATATATATACATATATATATATATACATATATATATATACATACATAGGGTTAAAATTGTCTCTTACAGTTTTTATGTGTAAATGTACATTTTTTTTCTAAAATGTAAAAGAAGCACTCGATAAATTAAACATTGAAATGTTTAATTATGATAGTGCTAAATATATTAATATATACACATCAACATCTACAGTGCAGTAATATCCAAAGATAACACAAGAAAAACTCATGAAGAACAATTTAAACTGAAACTGTGAAATTTGGGGTAAAATAAAATTACTCAAGGAAGCCACATACACAGTACTTTTTGGTGGGGGGGGTTGTCTTTTTCTTTTTCTTTCTTTGTTTGTTTGTTTGGTTTTTGTTTGTTTGTTTGTTTTTTGTTTTTGTTTTTGTAGTTTTGTTTGTTTGTTTTTTAATGTTCATCGGAGAAGACCTGTATTAGCAAGGGGTCTATTATAGCTTTGATGCGCATGTGTATATGGATAAAGTTTGATGTTGATGCACATACAGATATAAAACGGTACACTCTATACGCATGGTGAAAATTGTCATGTCTCCACATACTTTTCAGACGATTTCTTATTACTTGACACATTAATAAAAACAGGCACAGCATAACTTTTACCTCAGCCTCTAATATAATGAAATTGCGGTAATTTGCCTTGAAAAATATCACAAGAGTATGGCGGTTTTTTGTTTTTTTGTTGTTTTTTTTTTTTTTGTTTTTGTTTTTGTTTTTTTTTTTTTATTTTTTTTTGTTTTTGTTTTTATTTGTGTGCTTTTTGGTTTTTTTTTTTGTTTCTTTGTTTTTTTTTTTTTGTCTTTTGCATCTGAAATTTTGTTCATGCAGTCTTCTGGAGTTAGAAAATCGTTAGGTGGTGATGATATGATTTGGTAAAAGCCATACTGCCCCGTGCGAATCTGTAGGTCGTATGCCCATGTGTTGAGAATATTCGATGAGGTCAGAGCCACGAGAAGATGACCTGGTGACCTGGTTTAGGTCAAATGTTTCGTGTTTCAAATGTGGTTCATGGAAGATTTGTAAAACCAAGTCAAACATGTAAGATGTATTAGCCTAGTGACATATGGTATATACTGTAACCTAAATGTTTGACCTAGCGACCTAGTTTTCTCATACGAGGCATGCGAAATGCGAAATGCATTGGTCCGTTGCCGATCAATCATGAATAGTTTGAAATTAATCTGACAAAAATACGGAGATATGAAAACAGTTTTCTTACGCATGGAAGTATGACGAATATCGAACAAAGTAATCAATAGAAATAAAAGTTATTATGCTTTGGCCTAAAATTTAATTTTATGTTGGAACGATTGCAATATAAAAACCATTACAAGTCTGATTTTACGATCCATTTGTAATATGTGAACATTGTCCTGCCAGTTTGTTAACTATCCGTTCCCGAAGCCCTAAATGCGGTTAAGCTAAATATGCATAAGACACCGACGAAGCTACGCGGCTTCAGTTACTTTGCAGGCCGTACCCAACTTATCACAAATCGACCACGCTAGATTGTTTTTTCCCCCCGCTGAGATGTAAGTGCATGTCTAACGAGCGTTTCACAGAAAACCGGGGTGTACATAACTCACAACTGAACCAAATTGTAAACAATGAAATGTATACGGAAAAAGTCGTGCCAGAAATAATTGGGGGCGTGGTGGAACACGGCTTTTGGCACTACCCCCCCCCCCCCGCACAGCTGCACAAAATACCACCTTACCATAGACATAGAGTTAATTACAATTACATTGTTCATTAGCACAAATAATTAACCGCACAGATGAATACACAATATTTTATTGCAGATATGGCCCTATGTGGGTTATTGAACGCACAGATGTTCCAGGTCCACTCTCTTAATCCACTACTCCTCCCCCTCCCCCATCGCGTATATTAGCAGGGAAGCTTGACTGAGTGAACGTTACGAGCGCCTGTGAGCTTTCACGTCATCTCCCAAGCCGTGATCCAGACCTCGCTCTTGTGTCTTGAGCGCGAGATACTTTTCACGCATGAAAAGTACCTCGCTTCCTGAGCATGCGCAGTTGAGAGCTTATATTACCTGGTTCCCACTGCTGTTTTTTGCCCGACTAAAACGCTGTTGCCCTTAGTGTTTGCGCAACAGTAATTATACACACCCACACCCACACACCCACACACACACACACACACCCACACACACACACATATATATATATATATATATATATATATATATATATACATATATATATATATATATATATATATATATATATATATATATATATATATATATGGCTAATTTGTTGCAAGCTTAACACTTGTTTCTCTTTATAACCTATCATTATATATTTGATGAATTTTATCAGTTTTGAACCCTGCCATGGCCTTAATGATCGTCCTGCCTTCAGGCATACACTTACGTATTCTGTTGGGGTACCAGTATTAACTACTATCTTGCGGCACGGATTCTGCGTGGTAAGTTTCACGGCGAAATATGTCTTGAAGGGAGCTGAGTGCCTGAGCGCGAGGCAAATTTCACGCGTGAAGCAGACCTCGCCGACGAGGAAGCTATAAAACCGCTTGCGAGGTCTTGAAAGCGAGGTCGCTATAATGCTGCATAGGCTATTGACCGATGGGTTGCAGGCACGTAGAGTCGGGTCTGTGCGCGTGTTTAGAGTATCGCATCTGACACATCTTAAGCCAAGTATAAAACCTTAAATATCTTGATCATATAATAACAACTTACAACTACTTATAAATGCACTGACAAAAGGCAAACCATCTTTAGTCGACCAAGCCGTTGCACTGCTTGAACTATGTAATATTAATTCCACACAGAAAATATTTGAAAGAGCTTTGAAATTGTTAACATTTCATCAGAGTGCTTACAATAATTCTGAGGAACCATTTTGATCCTGTGAGTTAATGGGAGAATGGATTCTTAGCTGAAAAGCCTGCAGTTCTGAAATTCATTTTGCCCGGCCGCTCCGTGGCAAAAAAAAAAAAAAAAAAAAAAAATAGATGAAGCGATTTGACCTACTAGAAGTACACCCGCCAGACAAGTTGAAGTAAAATGCTGTGTTTGAGTTGACTTTACTCTAAAATAACGGCACATGACGGCCACTTTCTCGACAAAAAGATTTCATTCGGGGCTATGGCTTTGCTGTTTCACTGAAACACGGTGAATATGCAGCTGTGCTCTTTCCCCGGCCCACGTTAACTCTCAACTCACGGGTGGGTGGGTTATAGGAAACGCACGTATATTTTCGGTAGGCCTTAGGGAGCTTGGCCATTTGTTGAAACATGTTTACAATAGACGTTTTTTCCCTTTTGCACTTCACCTCCTTTCTTGTCAAATTAATTTGTTACCTGGGCACAGCTGAAGGCACTCGTAAACATAAAGAAAGATTACTCCGTTACTTTATTTCCCGATCTTCGCGATTGATTCCGTAATGGATGAAAGACCGCACAAAAAAGGCAGAAAAGAAAAAAAAAACAAAAAACAAAAAAACAAGGGGCGGGGGGAGAAAAAGAAAAAAAAAATAAAGCCTTACATCAAGGAGCCTAGATCTAGAATCATGGTTCACACCTATTCATTCCGAACATGACATTGTGCGCACCAAATCAATACCGCGCTACTGACTCAATTGGGGAGGTAAATCCCAAATTAAACCATGCTTCTATTGTTCCTACCAGTGGTTTCTTTTACAAGGTTCACAGTTAAACCACTACTTGTTTTCGCTTATATGAAACTGCGCTTAGGCTTTTGCTGATATTGGGGTTGGTAACCTCACCTGTTACAAAAATTAAAGTCAAATAACCAAAAGCGAAATACGCAAACGCAGATGAGGCGACATGCACTCGTTTGCATATGACATTTCACTGTAACTTCATTATTAGGTTTACAGTTAAACCACTACTTGTTGTCGCTTATATGAGACTGCGCTTAGGCTTTTGCTGATATTGGGGTTGGTAACCTCACCTGTTACAAAAATTAAAGTCAAATAATCAAAAGCGGAATACGCAAACGCATATGAGGCGGCATGCACTCGTTTGCATATGACATTTCACTGTAACTTCATTATTAATGACCCTATCACAGGGGTCAGTAATTGTTTAAGGAATACCAGACAAACAAACTGATTTTAAAGAACTGGACATCAGTGGTAAAACATTCTTTGCAATTATCGGTCAGTGGTGGCACTGGAATGGGATAAATTTTATACAGTGAAGATTTGCCTTGCACCAGTTCTCCCTGTGTACGTACAAAGGAAAACATCTGGGTTAAGATTTAAAATTTGAATTGCTTCTTCTCATAAAATATAATATAACATTGGACAGCATTTGATCAGTATTCGTTCAGAGCAGAGAAGTATACATACATGGGTAGAAGTCTGGGTCACGTCAGTGCAACGGTTTGTATGATTTTCCAGAATGAAAAATCGAAAGAATCGTGCTTGAGTAACGTTACAAGTTATGAAAATTTATGCAATTTCTGGTCATTTGTGGAAGCCAGAACATTCAGGTTATATATGCTGCTGTGACAACAGGTCTAATTACGTTGGCCAGCAGCAGATCGCTAGAGAAGACATCATTCTGCAGGTAATGATACCACGACATCGCTTTTGCCAAATCTCTCAAACGACCCTCCCCCGCCCCCGAACAAATGTGAGCAGGAAAATGGAACCGACCCGGTGACAGATTTGCCGGTGGCAGTGAGGGGCATGCAAGAGAATATGTTCAACCCCACCACGAGAATTGAAAATCTAGAGGACAACATGACTGACCAACCTGCCGCCCCTGCATACACAAAGCCCAACAACACCGTAGACGAGGACGGCATCTCCGGCAGTAGTTCACCATCGAGGAAATGCCTTAAAGTCAAGTCGTTGGACAGAAAAAGGCTTATAGAGGTCAGAAGTCCTGCAACACAGGAAGTCCCCCCCCCATTCAAGTTGTTAAGCCACTTTCGTTACCAGAACCAAACGTTTCATTTTTATCAATTTCTTTGTCTAGTTTCATGGCTATGTTAAAACTGCGTAGTCTATTAATCATGACAGACACTAACAAACTTCTTAATAATTGAAGGCGTCATTCGAAATAAAACTTTTAAACGTTTTATGTTTCACCTGTGTACATTTTATCCTAAGTGGGTGAAGTTAGTATTTAACTGTCTGTGACTTAATTTTAACAGCACCCCCCCCCCCCCGCCCACTGAGCATGCTCAGCTGAGATGGCTATTTGGCTTATTGTTTCGTTTGTTTATTGCCGTTTATCATACATAAATACAAATAGAATGTACAAAATACAAAGCAATCACATAAAAATAATTGTGAATACAATTGTGAAAATCAAAGGTGACTTAGAAACTCGGAGAGCCTTCATAATCTCCTAAATCAAAATGTAACCGTTGCCACCAGGTTCTGCATGACGAATCTGAAGAGACTTACATGTGAAGCAGAAAATTTACCTATACTTTAGAATATTAAACTGAGGTCTAGCTATGTTTTCACGCCACAGATAAATTTTAAAGTGTGCCAATTTGTCAAAATAGTAAGTTTCTAACAAAGGAGGCATGTAGTACATGTTTTGGAGCTAGCAAAAGCTAATTGTGTTTTAAACCTTGAGAAAGAGAATTCTATGGTATGTATCCATGAACTATACCTGACAGAAAAACATGCTAAATTTATTTTTACCAGGAAATAATGAGGAAAGACCGAATTGTGTGGTGTAATATGGTCAATATAGTTATCAAATGAAAATTATTTATGTAAATTTCCGGTTCTTTATGGAAGGCAAGACATTCCGGCCATCTGTACTGCAGGACCAGCAAGTCCGTTTCGTTGAGCTGCACAGGCTCAGCAGAGAAGGCATTACACTGAAGGAAACTCTTGGTTACCAGTCCGTTGCCTTCCACATTTCACCAGGACGCGGAGAGCAATTATTATTCTTCCGCTTTAAGGCGATTTCCTAATTTAATTTAAACTCGTTTTGATTACTTAAAAACCTAGCAGGGTTTATTTGTCTGTGTTTAATGGTGATTAAACGTACGCAGTTCTAGGTTCGGAAAACGTTGTTTTTATTTTAAGTTTGTTGTCAAGAGCGTCTTTGCATATTCATGTTTTATTGAAGACCGTAGTGCCCTAATGGGGAAAATGTCCAAGTAACTAAATGCTTCTGCATGTATTTTCATTCATTTATACACAATGACCAACAACATTAAGTAAATTGTGAACAAAAAAAGACAAAAAAAAGACAAAAAAAAAATATACAAACACACACACACACACACACACACACACACACACACACAAAATAAAATTAAAAACGAAAAACACCCCCCCCACCCACCCACCGCCCCCCCCCCCAACAAAAAACACAGAAAAGAAAAAAAAAAAAACGAAAATGGATTGAATATGGACTGGCACCTTTTTGCTTTTGTTTTTTGTATTTTGTTGTTAGATGCAAAATGGTATATGATATGTGTGTTCGTATTAACGTGAACTATATGTCTTAGATTAATTTTATTCTTTGAATCGGGTTAAACATGTTTTATTGGACATCGTAGAACATATCATAACAGTAAAAATTGATAACAGTTAGGAAAGAGGACAAAACTGCATGTAAATTCCTCTTGCTGCAAAGGACATAATAATAATAATAATAATAATAATAATAATAATAATAATAATAATAATAATAATAATAATAATAATAGTAATAGTAGTAGTAGTAGTAATAATAATAATAATAATAATAATAATAATAACAATAATAATAATAATAATAATAATAATAATAATAATAATAATAATAATAATAATAATAATAATAATAATAATAATAATAATAATAATAATAATTTATTAGGAAAACTTCCCCTTTACAGCGGGGGCACCAACGGAAATGGGGAAATTCCATGATGCGTCCAAGATATACACAAATAATCAGGCATCCTTATTATCAATCAAATAATCTTCGTATGTTGAAATAAGTACAGTAACTATAATAGTACAAGTAATAATTTATGTCCTCCGCACCAAAACAAGATATAAACCACTCATTGGGACAAAACTCTAGAAAGGATAAGGACATGTACATTATACACGTGAACATATGAACAGGACAATATTAAACGCAAAGATGCACGCAAAAGACGAGGCAGAGAGCGGGGAAAATGTTTACTGCCACCATAGATTTTAGATAAGAATACATACAAATAAAGATGATTCTAAGGTTTCATTTTCTTTGAACTTGTCATATGTTGATGAGGTGCAGCATAAAAGGATAGAAAGTTTATAACTTGCAGAATAATCAACGTTGCTGCAACCTTGATGCAGTTCTCTTTTTGGACTGCAATGGTCAGTTACGTTGAAGCAGGATTTAGAATTTCATTTCTATTACAGTTTCGAAAATATTCATTTCCTTGTTATTTTGTGTCAATCTGTGTGTCGGTTTTGTTGTATTAATATAGCTATATTGTCGCAAAAGCGATTTCATCAATATTGAAATTATAATATTAAAATTAAGCGCAGCTAATTAAACAAGTAGAAAAAAATCTGAAAAAGCAAGTTCAAACATTCCAGCCTAGCATTTGAAAAGTAATAATGTGAAGGAGGAGATGAACACAACGCACATTATAAACTAAATTTCTTCACCCAATCTGACTACATTTGAATCAATTACTGCTGTCTAGACCTGCAGATAGGGGGAAACTAAATTTCTTCACCCAATCTGACTACATTTGAATCAATTCCTGCTGTCTAGACCTGCAGATAGGGGGAATCCTTTAATCCAGGCCAAGAAGGTTTGATTTTCAATTAGTTTCTTTTCTTCTTATTTTTTTCTGTATTTTACTTTTCTCACGGGCATATCATGACCTTCTTTTGTCCATGGTGCGCCCGTGTCAAAAAGGTGGTTTCTGCCATGAAAAGAAATCCTCCTCGAACTCGCCATTTATGTTCAATTCCGTCCATACCTTTGGAAAGACAACGATTTGTCAGCGTTTGCCGCATGTTGCTGACATTGAGCTGAAGAATTAAAAGGTTGACGAGTTTCACGTCTAATTTATCTCTATTTGATCGAGAGTGTGTTGGTTTCAAATTGGGTTGTATTTTAAATCCCTCATTACAAGCTTTGCTATGTCCAGTCGAAAATAAAGACTTTGAGGCTGTTTGGCATTAGTTTGAATTGCACATGATAACGAGTAAGTGCGTGCATCTCAAGCAGGGCCCAAAGACTGCTCCCATTATTCTTGGAGATCAGACTTTGCCCCAAGTACTACACTGTGTACGCAATTTGGCAAAGTAAATGACTTGACAATTGTCACCTGAGCAGTGATACGCAGAATATATGTGAACATCATGAAAACATCCATTTGCAAGGGCCCCTTGCACATTATTTTTCTTTGCACTCGTTTAATCCGATATATTGTCAAAATTCACTCCCTGCCGTTTTGAATTGTGTACATTTTTTTCGCCAAATTGTCACTGGTCAATAATAACATCACAATACAGTCTAAAAACATGTCTCTGAATTTGGTATATGATATATTCCTGCTTTTAGGTTTTAATGACCCCATGTAACGCAATTTCAAATGCTACAACGGTTGTTCAATTTTTATCAGATCAGCAATGATCATTGTCATTCATGTAAAAGTAAAAATAAGCATGCGCAACATCAAGGTCCTAACTCAAAACAGATCTCGAGTTATCAAATGAACAGTGCCTTTTATGTCAGTGGTCCAGTCAGCTTGGGCATGCGGTCAAAGTCCAATAATCACTTGAACATAATCACTTGCACAAAATACCTAGACACTTATTAAAAGTACATCCATACCAAGTTTGACACAAATCTGTCCAAAATTATTTACGTCATACCCATTACAAGGAATTCCCATGTTAAACTGTCGTTTAAAAGCTGTTTTTTAAGATTTCACCCCCCCCCAAAAAAAAATAAAATAAATATATATCACTGGAGCGTAAGCATTTGAACAAAACTGGTAGATACTCACCCAAGGTACAATTCAACTAAGTTTGAAGTCAATCTGAAGAACAGTTTCTTCAGTCAAGTCGAAAATGTGAACTAGCTTTAGATTGCCCATTGCCTTCCATAGTAATCAATAGACAAGGTGCATTTACCGATAAGTACACAAAGTGAAAAAATCGTTGAAACAAATCAGGAATCCAGAGCAGTGCAACCTACTGAACAACTCTGTTTGATCCTTTAAAAAAAAAAAAAAAAAAAAAAAAAAAAAAAAAAAAAAAAAACACAACCCCCCTATATATACATGTGTGTGTGTGTGTGTGTGTGTGTGTGTGTGTGTGTGTGTGTGTGTGTGTGTGTGACGGTTCTGGAGAAGACGTCGAAAATAGCAAAAACGCATTAGAAAATCATTAAAAAACTAAAATTAAACGGAAAAAACAAACAAACAAACACATTGCAGCCCCACCTACTGAACAAATTGAGAACAAAGAGTTCCTACGAGTGTTTCTGCGTAATACCAAAGCAATTGGTTGAGGGTTTTTTGGACAAGATGTTTTTAATTTGATTAATTTTTTAAAAAAACCCTCCAAAATCAATGGAACGTGAACATTTGAAGTTATCTGGTAGAGACTTGCCAAAGGTACATTGCACCCAACTTTGAAGTTTGAAATTAATCTAGCATACAGTTTCAGAGAAAAAGTCAAAAATATGAATAAGCATTAGAATGCCAATTGACTTACGGAGTAGTCAATAGAAAAGGGGTATTTACCAATCAGTACCCGAATTGAAAAAAAAAAAAAAAATGCGAAAGATCAGGAATTCACAGCAGTGCCACGTAGCGAACAACTTTGATCCTTCGACAAGGAACATATCCAACAAGTTTCAGCTTAATCTGAGTGACGGTTCTGGACAAGAACTCGAAAAAAGCAAAAACACAACAAAAAAATCTTTTTAAAAAATATTTAAAAGAAATGCAGCGCCACCCGGTGAAGGGAATTAAGAACTACGAGTCCCCAGGAGTGTTTCTGTGTCATATCAGAGCAATCGGGTGAACGGTTTTGGTGATTTTCTAAGATTTGCCACACACACCCCCCCCCCCATGGAGCCAAAACAATCTTTAAAAAATAAAAAATCACTGAAGCAGTACCACTTGAACAAACTTGGTATAGGCTTATCCAGGGCACATTACCACCAGATTTGAGATAAATCTGGCTGACGGTTCAGGAGAAGAAGTTGAAAGTGTGAATTATGGACGATGGACGAAGAACCACGCTATAAGCTCAGCTGTTTGACAAGTCAGCTGAGCTAAAAATGGCTGTATATCAATTTCATTATTATAGAAAAAAATAATGGCTGCCTGGTCAATAGGCACGGAGTCACTGTTTTAGTTTTGTAAGGGTAGAATTTCACATCAATATAATCTGTGTATTTTTGAACATCGTAATAAACGAACATGAAGTGCAAATAAGAATCACATAAAGCCACTATAATTACACAAGATGTTCATGGCTGGTGGGATGACGTCAAACAAGGATAGAAGAAATAAAGGGAGAGGGGCGAAACGAAATAAGGAATTTCACTAAGATGACATGCGGCTGTCCATCTCGGTGTAGTGAAGCTTGGACAGATTTATTAAAAACATGGCCAATACCCCAAAATGCAAGGTTGGGATACAGTTGGTGATTAAACCATGGAGGTCTCAGTGCATCTTTTGTAAAATTCCTTTCTAGATAGTATTGAAGAAGCATTTGTCTCAAAACTTTGATGTTGCAGATAATTGTGATCCTTTTTTACCTGGATGACCTTTTTGTAATATCACGCACAACTGTAGTGAATCATGCATTCAGGTGATTATAATAAAACTGCTTAAATGGAATTTGTTAATGCTGAGGATGATGGTAATATATTAGCCCTAGATTTCAGATGTGACCCTGGCCTTATTTGACAAAAGCAGATGCTGTCTGAGCTCCGCCTTCAGTTGATAGGCTCTGTCTTTAAGTTTGCCTTGAATAATGGTCATCTATAAATACCAATTTAAGACTGAATACAGGGGGATTTCCAGGTAATTCCGGAAAAAAACAGGTGAAACAAATGTCACCAAAACATTCCAAATCTCCACACATCAACACTACTTACGACGTAGGAAGTTCGATGATTGGGAAATTAAGTGGTGCACGCAAAGGATATCATGAAGTGTGGTGATGATTATACCAGGGATACTCGTACTAAGGCATAATATTTCCCCTATCGTGTGAGCCACCTAAAGGAGGAATGAGAAAATGAATGGCAGTAAAGTCAAATTAAAGTTGTCGAGGTCATTGACAAAGTGCAACAATGGGTGCAAGTGCACTCTCCTATTTTGTGCCCATAACAAAACATATGTAAAGATATCGAACCGCAAGAAGATTACGTTTTGTGTGGACAGATCTAAATGAGTTTTGTAGCATATTAATGATCACTAGTATTCATCCCAAATCTTCAGTTTTTCATTATTTACCATACCTTTGAGGTTATGTAGATTTTGTAGCATGTCAGCAGGTATTTAATTGAAGGTGTTGCCATACAAAAACTGAAGCCGTTAATAGAAACAAAAGGAAGAAGAAACTATCACGCTTCAATAAATAGTTCTTCAGATTCTCTGGTGTGTGCATGTGTGTGTGTGTGTGGGGAGAGAGAGAGAGAGAGAGAGAGAGAGAGAGAGAGACAGAGACAGAGAGAGAGAGATAGAGAGAGAAAGAGAGAGAAAGAAAGACAGAAAGAAAATAGAAAGAAAGAAAAGGAGAGAGAGTGACAGACAGACGGACAGAGAAATAGAATTCGCCGCAATATGTGTGTAAGAGAGAGAGAGAGAAAGAAAGAAAGAAAGAAAGAAAGAAAGAAAGAAAGAAAGAAAGAAAGAAAGAAAGAAAGCAAGAAAGAAAGAAAGAAAGAAAGAGAGAGTGACAGACAGACGTACAGGAAAATTGTATTTGCCGCACAAATAAGTTACTGGAAAGTTTGTGTGCATTTAAAGCTTTGATTTTAAGTAAGGATAATATATGCTGTGCAGAGACTTTCATGAAGTTTAAATAACTTAGACTCGGGCTGTAAGTATGTAGGCTAGCGGCAAATGCTTCAAAAGTGCCCTAAAAATAGGTGCAACCCCAACCAAAGGTATAACAAAACACAACCTATATCAAAATGTGCGCACATGTCTCCTTTTTACAGAAAAATAGGTTGTGGAGTCCGAAAAGCGTTTTTTTGGTATGTTAACACGCCCGTTTCTATGGCAACCTCTATTTTTTGTGGAAAATGACTACTTTTCACTAATGTTTTAATATCTGCCTTAATTTTAAACATAAGCACTCCAAATTGCATCAAAAGGTAGCACTAACCATACTCGTTCAACAGGCATGAAGCTTTTAAAAATTTATTTGATTTACATCATTATTATTATAATTATATGCAAATATTTGCCAATATAAATACCTCTATTTGTTGATGTTGTTTACTTCAGTTGCCAGATTACAAAAAATGGGAGTAAATGCTAAATGATGAAGGTAATATATATCCAGGGATATACTGATAAAAATTTACTGGAGTATATGAAGTGGACACCATTACATTTATGCAAATTAGGCTTCAAATGTTGGGTTTTTTTAAGACATTCTAGAGATGTATATCACACATTATGTGATGTATCAATGCAAAAAGTTACATTTCCTTAAAAAGTGCTTCAGAGGATAAAGAACATGGAATCCCAATTTTTCGTTCACAGTTTAACTGATATTTTGTGGGTCCGCCTCGGGGGGGGGGGGGGGGGGCTATGTTTATGGGTTATCTGTCTGGCTAGCTTGCGCAAAAGTAATTTCTCCAGAGCACATTGTTGGAATTTGTGCATATTTAGCACATATAATACCGGAACAAAAATTTGAAGTGAATACAATCTAGAAACCAAATCATTAAATTTATACAAATGAGGTCATATTCAAATTAGGATTTCATGATTTATGTGTTGTGTTGTAGAGGCACCAGAAAGAACAAATCTGGGCACATTTCTTTGACTTCCAGGGTCCGTCTGGTCTAACTCTGCTATGTGATTGTCTTATTATCAGTGTTATTGAGAATGACTGTGCATATTGTCAAAATGTGTTGCATGATTGATAATATACACATGGTGAGCTGGATTATTTTCTAAAATAAAGCATGGACCTGGTAAAGACACCCACGTGTTAATGTATTTGCAGGTTAGATAATTTTGTTCTGTGAGCCTAAAATCATGAACCTGTAACCGCCATCCAAGAAGCCACGCCCAGCCAAGCTAAATCCCCATACCTGTGTTTTATGTAGCAACACTCTCAACACAGGAAAAGGGACTGATTACAAAACTATTTTGGACAAGCTAGGATATATGCTTGCCTCCACCACAGACCGATCAGCTGCTCGACTACCGCCTACTGAGGATGCATTTGAGCAACATGTGAAAAGGGCACGATACCAATGTGCCATCTGGTGCCATAATGGCATTGATCAATTACATACAGCCCTTAAAGCACTATCATTTCAAGCCATAACAAAAATCAATGAATATTTGGGTCTTACTGATTCAGAACACACATTTCCGCAAAAAATTTGTGAAATTGTGTACGCTTACAGAACAACTGTTCGGAAACCAGATTCCAATAAAAAAAAATGTTTTGCAGGATTCCTTTCAAACACAAAATTATTGATTCACTAAACATTCAGTCCCTTTTCAAATTGAAATTTGTTCGTAACATGATTCCCAAGGAGTAAAAAATAAAAGATCCCCCCATCATTTCCTATAAATGTGGCAAAAATAGTATCATGAATTCCAAGAAATTTTTGGCTTCAATTACTCTTGAGGATATCGCAGCAAATCAAAATGGTGGCTGTATGTCTAAAAGTAAATATTCTAATTTTGTTGATGCATACCACAAATATGTATGCACAGGCTATTTGGATATAATACAAAATTCGGGTTTAAAAGAAATGATGAAAAAAGGTACAAAATTTCGAATATGTCCCAAGTTGAACAATGACAGTATTTTTCAGGACATATGTGATGCACTTGATTCCTACTATATGAAATGGACAAAGAAAGAAAAAATGGATTTTCAGAAATTTCAAGGATGGTTATCAAACTCAAAAAGTCTTTAGAAATAGAATTTATCGTTACTAGTCCCACATTCAGAACTTCAGTACGGTTTATCTAAAACAACTCGAAGTTTCAAAAGCAGTCAAAGAACTACAAGAAAGATTTGTAGTCACTAACATAGATAAGGCAGGGAACAATTTTGGGATCATCTGCAAAAAATATTATCTGAATGTTTTGAAAAACAACTTGGTATAAACAATATTTCAGACATAAGAGGAAATGATGTATATAAATTACACAAACCATCCATTGATAATTTGATAGGTTCACATAAAGATGAGATGTAAAGGAATTTTAATATCAAAATTTCTGAAGAGGACTCCTCTATTCCACTCTTGTTATGGATACCCAAATTACATAAAAACCCTTTTAAATCTAGATTCATAGCCGGTGCTGCAAAATGTACAACAAAAACAATTATCAAAAGAAGTAACACTGTGTTTGACTGCAATTAGGAATCATTTTCGTAAATACTGTAATGCAATTTCTAGAAACTGTGAAGAAAATCGTTTGTGGAGTTTTAACAATTCTTCCTAGTTTGTATCTAAAATCAAAGATTTAAAAGCAAAAAGTATCAAATGTTTTGATTTTTCTACACTGTACACAAATCTACCCATAGATGAAGTCAGAAGTTCACTTTCAGAATTAATTAGCAACATGTTTAACCATAATGGTAAACCATACATTAATATTAATATATATACATAGAAAGCATATTGGTCACACAATAAATATTCAAAAAGTAACGTTAAATCTTACACTGTTGAAACTTTGATAGATGCTGCAAAATTTCTTTTGGATAATACTTTTGTTCAATGCGGACCATTTGTTTGTCAACAAATAAAAGGCATTCCAATGGGTAGCAACTACTCCCCTTTACTGGCAGATTTGTATTTAACCTGGCCTGAATTTAAGTATATGGATATATTGATGAAAAAGGACTTTCAAATGGCTACAAAATTATCAAACAATACAAGATATAGTAATGACATTGCTTGTGTAATTGTACTAATGTTCAGTGAAAATGCTGAAGAAATTTACCCAGAAGATATCCCTTCGAAGGGTAACAATTCAGATGTTTTCAGAGATGTGTTTTTGGACTTGGATATTCAGGTCACTAATGACAGGTTTTGGATTAAAGTCTATCACAAAATAGACGAGTTTAACTTTGAAGTAGTTAATTATCTTTTCCCGGACAGTAATATTTCGGATACAATCGGATATAATACGTTTTTTTTCACAGATTTTGATATTTGGTCGTATTTGTTCTAAATTGCAGGACTTTGCATCTAGAACCAAATTTATTTACAATAAACTTGATTCAAGAGGATTCAAAGATGTACTTTTGATCCAATATTTCTACAAATATTGCTGTAAATTCTTCCGAGATGGTTAGAAAATTTGGCTTCAATAATTTTAGAGATTTTAGACTTGCCCGTTTTGCTACTTAATCTTATCTTTTGACATCATTCTGTTTTACTGTTCACCTTTCAGACATTTTAGGCCTGCTTGTTTTCTGTTAGGTTTAACCCCCAGGGGCTATCGGTAGCAAGTAGCGGCCTACGACAGTTACAAGCTTGCCTCACTGTACTTGATATCCGGTTAATATTTTCATTGCATTCTCTTGACTGAAATACAAATGACTTTCATTCCTTTCTGACTTGCCCTATAAATTTACTGTTAATTTCCAAAAATTATTAGAAAGTTTAGCCACAATAATTTACAGATTTTAGACTTGTCTGTTTTGCTACGTAACTTTATCTTTTAGCATCTTTCTGTTTTAATATTCACTTTCAGACATTTTAGGCTTACATGTTTTGTCAGGTTAACCCCCCCCCCCTCCCCCCCTGCGGCTATCGGTAGTAAGCAGCGGCCTACGACAGTTACATGTTTGCCTAATTGTACTTAAAATACTGTTAAGAAAACTTGTTTTGATAACATGTTTTTGGCTTAAATGCTAATGACTTTCATTCTTTTCTGACATGCCCAAATGCATATTTACTCGATATTAAAAAAATTACTCAAAATTGACAGTATTCTCTCAAGTGTCACAAACCTGACACATTACGTTGATACAGTGACTCAGGGTCGGCAATGAAATAGAGCTTAATTGTTGGAGGAGTAGGTGTCATTGTGGAGTTTGTATTACATCTCTGGTGCAGGATGTACATTGTTGCAGTCCTCGTTAGGATTTCGTTTGGTTTATACAGGTGGTCTAGGTGCAACTGTTTATTTTACAATCACTGGGACTGAATATAATGCCTCAGCTTGTTTCCACTTCAGTTAAACACTGGCGGATGGTTTAACTAGGATAATCTGTCCGGCTAGAAAGGGTACATATTGTCAAATTGTTCTTATCTGAACCTGTACAATACAAATTTGGTAATTATTGTTTTTTTTTACAGGTATTCTTCTTCCATAATGAGGGTCTGCATTTATAAGCAAAACTTCACGTATTTAGCTAATTCATCATCTGCCACGTTCATATTTATTCATCATTATGTGGGTTGTCTTTGCTGAATATTTAGCTTAGACAAGGAGCCGCTACTCAGAGAGACATGTACGGTCAAAAGGCTCCAAAAATGTTGAATAGTTACCCGCCGAAGACCCTTTAATTTATTTGGGCTAATACAGCCTATGACAACATTTTATAGAGGAACACACGCAATATGGACCATATTACTTCTATATGTATATAGGTTAGACAGGGACAAGTTAGCTCATAGAGAGTAAAGAGTTCGGACTGCGGAATAGGGTAATGACTACTAGGAAGTGGTTTTGGACAAAAATACACAAATACAACAGTCACATTCCTAACCTTAAAGTGCGGGATCCCAATGGTCACGGCCGGGAAATGTCTAATGATGGCTAACTCAAGCGTTTGATGTATACCAAGGAGCTAGCCCCTCTGGAAGTCCGCAACCGGACTCATGTATTGCACAGTTATGGAGTGTACTGTCGCAAGAAAGTGCCACTGCCTCCAGACAGGACTTAAATGTACAGAATTCTGTGCATGCTTTAGACATAAGTGTGCAAATGACATTTTTGACACTGAAACAGACAGTGATGATGAGGATGATGAGAATTGAATCTTGGCGTAGAATCTCCAAACTGTTACCATCATTGTTCAGCTTTCTGTATTCAGTGTGTACATGTGCTTATACTGTTTTCCTTTACTAAATGGCATCTTGAATTATAGTTTGATGCCAGAGATACATTAGTTATGTAGCAGGACTCCATGAGATGGTTCACTGTAAATCACGTGTAGGTGTGAATACATGGTACCAAATACTATTTTACTTTATCAATTTGTATTGGCAATTGTAATGACGCTTCGCTTTGCAAACATGACGTATGAAGCCATATTAGCATATTAATTAATATACGTATGGAATACTCACATAAACATGATAAATAAAACTTGTAAGAGTACTGTTCCTAATCATTTTGCCATTTTTTAAATAAACGAAACTAAATCTTAGTAAATATAGTATGTTATCCGTCCCACAATACTTAACTTTGATGTAAATTTCATATATTTGCATAAATTAATATATGATAATTAGGCACTTTGAACAAACTCTGTATTTTGTGACTATATTAGAGCAGTTGAGCACATTGTGGTGTTTATTTAACCTTTTCACAAGCAGAATCACCAAAGTTATTATTTTAAGGACAATTTTGAGTTGTCTCAGAAATGGCATAGGTTTTCATGGAAACGGGCAGAAATATATATGATAAAACGCTTTTCAGATTCCACAACCTATTTTTTCATGAGGAGGACATATATACCTATGAAAAAATATAGGTTGTAACTTGTTATACCACGGGTTGGGGTATGACCCCAGAAGTGCCCTCTATGCCCCAGGTCTAGTGGTAAAGTGTTCAGTTTTGTAACCTAAGAAATTGGAAAGTCTGTTACTATAAATTTTGTAGTGTGAGATAATAACAATGTTTACATATCAATTATACAAGGACCATCGTAATTCACCATGTGCATGTAAGAGACGACAGTGACCTTGAAGACACATGCAGATGGGCAAATAAGCTACCATTTGGTGGTATGCCAGAAAGATAAGACACGATGACACGATCTCAGGAATCAGCTAGTACCAGTTAAGTGGAAAGGGTCAGTCCTGGAAATATATCCCAAACTGTTAAGAACATCACAATAATCTTCAAGGGATATTTCCAGAGACCCGTATAGCACTGTTTGCAATGTAAACGGAACAAAATGAGAGATTTTACTATGTATTATTGACAGCTTAAGAATGAGCGTTTGGTTTAGTGCTTGGTTGGGGGGGGGGGGGTTGTTGTAACGATTCTATCATAAATCAATCAATACTTACAAAAACTGCCACAAACTATTTATTTGTGGAAAGTTAACAAACTTCTGATTTGTTTCCTCCAGCTCTCCTGTGTGTTTGTTGTCCTGTGTTTATACAGCAATCATACCAAGTGACATCCTATTTTTTTCATACAACCTTGAAAAAACTTGGATTGAACTTTTTAATTTTTTGATGTAAAGACATTAAATTTGTGGTAAACTGTTCGCTACAATGTACGCTGACAATGCTTGTCTCAGATTAACAATGACAAGTGTAGTTTTGTCAGAACAATGAGTCGAAGGCTGGTCCCTTTGATGCATTGAGTGAGTGTCATCGATGCGATTCGAAACGTGAATAGCACAGTAACAAAACATAAATCACACAACGTGAGGCATACTTGTTCAGTTTGCATTGTTATGAACAGTTTACAACAAAAGTAATGTTTTTACATCAGGAAAATGTTGAATTCAAGTTTTTTTAAGGTTCTTTGAAAAAGAGGATAAGACTTGGTACGATTGTTGTGTAAATGTAGGACAACCAACACACAACCACAAGAGAGTGTGATAAAACGAATAAGTAGTTTATTACCTTTTCAGAAAGGTATAGTTTGTGGCACTTTTTATGTATATTGATTGTCTTGTGATAGAATCTTTACAAGCACCATCAAAATGGCACTGAACCAGAATCTGATGCTCAAATGTAGCTTTATGTGCCGGATCGGGAGCTGCGTTATTTTTGACTTAAATTTGAATTGACGAGGCATTTTGAGTCTCAAGAGGCTGTTAATTCCATAGTCTAACTGTGGATGGGAAAAAATGAAATATCAAAAAGTTCAGTTCGTGCTCGAAAGTGAGGGAAATCGAACTGTTGGGGCGTAAAAATAGGTTTGAGTACCCCTAGCAACGCACTATTGATACGTGTTATCGGGAATGAACTTATTTGCAATTTTTTACAGGACCAGACCTCCAGATCTGCTAGGCTCTTCAGACCTCTGATGTTTCATTTTACATAAACGATATGGTTGCCCCTTTAAGATCAAATGTTAAATTATTTGCAGATGATAGTTCTCTCTACTAAAATAAAGAGAGACAAAAATAGTTCAAGCATTTGAAAGTATCAACACCGATATTTCAAAAATAGGGCTCCCCCAATTTCTCTCTCTCTCTCTCTCTCTCTCTCTCTCTCTCTCTCTCTCTCTCTCTCTCTCTCTCTCTCTCTCTCTCTCTCTCTCTCTCACACACACACACACACACACGCATGTATCAGAACTAATTACTCTTTAAAGTCATAATCCAATATAAAGTTACTATGTTAGATATTAAGGACAAGATTTTAAGCTCTTGGGTTTAGCCTAGTCGGTTTTATCGTTTTTTCCTTGACATTGTTTAGATAGCAGCATATGAATCCCAAATTAAGTGCTTTTTCTTTGAAATAGATTGGTGGGTCCGGTGTATGCCTCACCGTGTTTCTATTATGATGCTTCGCTTACCCAAGGACTAATGTGGTATAAATGCAAACTAAAATGTTGCAATGATGTTATTATGATCATTGCCCAGTATAGCTATTTCCGAAGTCCCGAGTAATTGCCCACAGACGATACTCTTTCCATTCATATCACTTGACGTTATCAGTAACTTTTCACAGTCAAGCCTTTGACTTTAGTTTTGTGGCTTTATACATACACACATCCATCCATCCATCCATCCATCCATCCATCCATCCATCCATCCATACATATATATGTACGTACGTACGTACGTAAATACATACATACATACATACATACGTACATACATACACGTGCGTGTGTGGGAGGTTTCGGGTTTTGAGGGAGGGGGTTCTATTTCGTTTAATACATAGATGTCTAGGTCCTGATGTAACTTTGGAAAGGATGCAATGTCACCAATACAAATGATAATTAAAAAAAAAACATATTTTAATTGGATCGGGAAGAGATGGACGTATGTTTGAGCCATCCTGTAATACGGAAAAGTATTGCTTGTCTCACAATTACGGTGCATATGGTTATAAACGTGTATGGCGGATGAAATACTTATTTGATTCAAGCAACTATACGACGCATGCTCAAGCAGTAATCCCAACGTATGAAAGAGTGTCTAGAAACTGCAGGACAGATTTTTTTTTCATTTAGTCATTATTTAATTGTTATGTGTATAGACTCGAAAATGCTGTAAAGCAGAGCTGCCAAACTCATTCCTTTTCGTGAGTCACACTTACAATATGAGGGCATTTATTACATCCGTGGTTTGCGACTGATGTCGACCCAAAATTTTAATAGTGTTTCAAGTCGAGCCTGTCACCCATGAAAAACAATCTACAATACCGCAAAAACAGGACGGACCTTAATGACGGATTTTAAAACACTTTTTCATGAAACGGGTCAGGACATATTCAGTTCCACAATCATTTACTCATTTTTCCCTGTAACCCCTCTCTCCCACCACAAGTATGTTCAACAAATTTCCTCGTTTCACCGTCGGGACATATATTAGGCAACCAAGACCATTCAAATCCAGTTGCCGTGATGTTTTCCGTTTTAACATTTGAAGAGAACTTCCGTATCAATCAATTTAGCAAACAGTAGTCCCTGTTATACTTAATTAGACAGTGTCATTACCATATCCAAACCGTAGTCCTAATAAAACAAATCCAAGTCAATTCCGACCAACGGCAATGTTCCTTGGTATGTTTGGCTGAATCACATAAATTTACAGTTCGTTTGTACATATAAGAGTCCAAAACATTTTTCAGTTATACACTGGCGGGAGGCTTAACTATGATAAGCTATCCAGCTAGAACGGTACATATTGGTTCAGGGGTAAGTCAAATTGTTCTCATCTGAACCTGTACTAGACACTTTTAATAATTGTGGCTTGTTTGACAGGTATTCTTCTTTCATAATGTAGCTCTGCATTTATAAGCAAACCTCCACGTATTTAGCTAATTCATCATTTGCCACGTTTATATTTATTCTTTATTATGTGGGTTGTCTTTACTGAATATTTAGCTTAGACCAAGAGCCGCTGTCCAGAGAGACGTGTACGGGTAAAAGGGTCCGAAACATGTTGAGTAGTTACCCGCTGAAACCCTTGAATTTATTTGGGATGATACGGCCTATGTCAAAATTTTACAGAGAGACGTGTGCAATAGGGACAAGAGTAATTCCATATGTATATAGGTTAGACAGGGACAGGTTAGCTTATGGAGAGTAAAGAGTTCGGACTGCGGAATAAGGTATTGACTACTAGGAAGTGGTTCTGGGCAAAAAGACACAAATACAATACATCCAAAGGTCCATAGGGTCAAAAAAGCCATATCTAGTTTTAACATGACAAGAATGCATTTTTTTGTTTTGTTTAAAACTGCAGGCCTATTTCAGTAAAAAGGCTTGGACAGGCGCGTGATTCATGTGCATATAGAACCATGCAATTTATGAAAAGGGACCAAAATCAACAGCACATCAGATATTTTGCAAGCCCTGGTTTTAAATTTGTTGACAATATCAATAAAATTCGGCATTTCAAAGGTACTAGTTGCAACCATTGTCTCAACAATGATGATAATCTATACAAGTCCACAAAGTGACACTAACACCAACATTCATCCATCCATCGAAAAAGCCTCATAGGCCTAAAATGACCATGACCAAAAATCCAAACAACATGATTATCCGATTTGATGTGTTTTTGACATGTAGATAAAGGCATGAAGTTGTTTTAAAGGGCATAAACTAAGAATATTTCCACAAGAAAGGTTTTCAATTTGCAAATATTGTGGTCAAAATTCAACACGCTGTCAGAATTTGCAAGTACACTGGTTCAAATGTTAAACGAGCGAGACACGGTTCTTTTACCAGTCGGCAATTGTACATAGACGTCAAACACAACAGATCTGGTTTTGGTGACAAAATGGCGACTTAATATATGTGTATAACATAACTGTTTTACAGATGTAAATTGTTCAGACCGGGGGGGTTACTGAAACATTAGTTCAGTTTTGTCGTCAAAACTGTTGCACTAATGTAAAAGGAATTAATGGGAGTCAATACACGATTCCCACGAGCATGCGCAGAGAGGCAAGCAAGCCATCCGTATTTTTGCACAATATGGTATTGTTTACAACATGTATTCGCCCAGATCTTTAATTTTGCGTATGTTTCCTGTCTAAATTCACTTCGATGTTACAAAAAGTCAATACTTTGCTAAGAAAAAAAAAGAAATAAAGAACAATCGCTCAATGAATCTACAGTATCTATACGGCATGCAGCCATAGCGTGCAGACGACGCAACCCAGGTGAGCGTATCCAGTTAGCATTCAAATACAGGAGCATTTTTTATCCGACAAATTTTGATATATCAAAGGACACTATATTAGTACCATATTTAGCTGACCTTCCGTGCTGACAAAATGTAAGTTTAATTATAACGAAGGTTGAAACTTAGCTCATCATCTGTCGCTTGACTGCCTTCCTTCGTGGGCTTTCACATGCAGTCATAGATGCAAGGAGCGTTCATTTTTCATCTTTCGATGTATGATATGATATGGTATGATTTTATTTCAGTCAGGCTGGCAATGATAGTCACGGTTAAGAGCAATCACAATTGGTGTATTTGTCACATTTTGTCACGTGTCTATTATTTGATACGGATGTTTGCGAATATTTCTTCTTAGTGTTGAATTCTATAGATTTACACAATGCAAGGCCTAAGAAGGTTCAATATCTTTGTCACAGTCCTGAAAGCTGTAAGACCTTGTGTATGATTAATGCAAATATCAAGAAACGTCTGTATTGATAGACACCCCTTTAAATAATTAGATAGACAGACAGATAGATAGATAGATAGATAGATAGATAGATAGATAGATAGATAGATAGATAGATAGACAGATAAATGAAAAATGAATGATAAAATGCTGAAACGTAATGTGCTTAAGACGATATATATCTTCATACATAAAATTTAGGTAAATAAATATATAAATAAACAAGTAAGTAAATAAATGAATAAAATAAACATATTTTAAAACAATAAAAATGATATTATTAATAAGTTAACTTCCTTCTGATTCATCTCCACCACTAAATTTAATCGATTGTCCCATTTTGATCCAATAAAAATTGATTCAATCTTCAGTTCCTTTGATAAAAACGTATTGGGGATTCTCTAGAAAATAATTCAATCATTTTTAATTGAGGACCAAAAATGAAGAAGTCATAAACTTTGCTAATTTTTGTGGCCATTCAATTATTACGTAACGAAAATATAAAAATCACATTTTCCGACCACCGCCCCCCCCCCCCCCCGGGTTTTTTTTCCTTGTAAGCACAGTTTGATGTATTTCATACAGTCAGCGCAAAACTCTCATGACGGCTACATTCAATACAAATAGTTGTTTAAATTTTGTTGTGTACAATAGAAGTAAACATATATAATCATATCACAGTTCATTAAAAGCTATATTTCTTTTAAATATAGGATCCTGTTTCCACATAGACCATATTGATAATTCAAAGAGTGTCCCCTTTGATATCACCGTCGCCGGACGTCGCCACACGGCCTATAATGTTAAAGTCATAGAGTGCACGTCTTCTGGTATTTCTGCCAGAAAAGGGACGATTTAGCATCTCATATTTTGCTAGGACGAGGAGCCAGAGGGACTAGTTGGTTGTGGAGGATATATTCACAGGCATCAATGACTTAATTTTTATTTCTAACTTCATATTAACTCATATTTTGTCGTATTATGAAAAAAAAAAAAAAAAGACAAACAACCAAACAAAAAAAAAAAAAAAAAAAAAAACACACACACACACACACACAAAAAACAAACAAACAAAAAACCAAAGATGCGTTTGTACGCAACATGGTTTACTCGCCCCCCCCCCCCGTACCCATGCCATACTGTCCACTCAACCCCCTCCCCGCTTCTTGTATGCAAAATACTTGAATGGCCCTTTAAAAATTGGAAGTTTTACAGACAGTGTGTTAGTCTTTATATATATATATATATATATATATATATATATATATATATATATATATATATATATAGTCAACTCAAAAGTGAACCCACTTTCAGGGGTTTCCCACGGCCTATAAGACCATTTTTATGAGACTTTGTTTTGGCACACACACTTGAGCAAAAGGCAAAGCGACATATACGACCCGAAAAAGGTGAGTCTGAAGTGATTCAGCTAACAAGGCAGATTTAGAACAAAGGTTGATCTATTGACATTCAAAATAATTTGAGATCCAACTTGTTTAATTCTTTCAGCTTTTGACATTGTCATGACAGATGACCATTTTCTTTAGAAAAAACTACAGATTAAAAAAGATATTCATTCATTCATTCATTCATTCTTTCATTCATTCATTCATTCGTTCATTTATTTATTTACGTGAAAATATAAAATGCTTCCTTTTAAAAATATATTCTTATTTATTCATTGTTTTAGTTATTCATTTACTTACTTACTTACTTATCTATTTATTTATTTATTTATTTATTTATTTATTTATTTATTTATTTATTTATTTATCTTTCTATGTATGTATGTATCTATCTATCTATCTATCTATCTATCTATCTATCTATCTATCTATCTATCTATCTATCTATCTATCTATCTATCTATCTATCTATCTATCTATCTACCGAGCTACCGAGCTACCAGCCAAGCTTTTGTCTTTAGTTTTGACGTATTAACCTTGTGGCAAGCCAACCAAAATATCAACTCTTGAACACGCAGCTGGTATGGAGTGCTATCCCTTAATTTAGCGCCTTCATTGTCCTCTTTTGTGAGTTGTATATCAGCCATTCTAGAAGAAGATCATTACATATGTTATCATAGCAAAATTTGCAGAAGTGATACCAAAAAGTTTGTTGGTCTTGACCGGAAAGTCATGCAATCTCACCACCTCACCTGTCAAGCTGAAGCAGCGAATCAGCTTCTTTGTGATGAGGACGGATCCCTTGATTTCCCGGAACTTCGCTGAATACAGATGAATCTAAGTCACGCTTGAGCCACACTGATCACGATCAGTGAGTTATACTGCCAGCATGCGGCAGTGTTATGTGTTTGTGTAACTGGATAGATATTTTGAGACTACTTAGGCCTACATGGGATTTGGTACATGCTGGCTTTCATCACCAAAGGTGGCACATTCAGAGTGCCATAATTATAGGCCCTAGACCTATGTCGAGTATCCTTGCTTTGCTACTACACTGAGCTGATACTGAGCTTGGGATGATCTAACGGGCATTAAAATGAACATTAAATGACCCAGGATGTAATTGTCTACCCATATCTCCACCATTTAGAAGCAAAGAAAGTGTTAATAGTAGAAAATACGTCGATTAAGTTGGCGGGTATTACGATTTTAAATAAACAGTTTATCGATAGGTCGACCTATCGATGTACCGTCGCCTTTTCCCGCTAAGGTGCCGCATCTACGTAATAATGGTCTATACTGTTAACAAAAGTACGAACCGTTGGCTACTTCCGTTCCACTTTTTATTACGCGAATAATTATCTTTCCATATTGACAGATTTTCCATCATGAAAATAAGATAATTTGTGATATCTAGTGGAAAGATAATCACTTCTGGAAGCGATCATTGCCAGAAGAAGTACAATTTCCGTACTGCTAATTTCACCCACATATTTTTTAATTCAGAAAGTGTGATTTATGGCGGCACTACTTCACAAGGTGGTAGTTATAGATGCAAGCTCATTTTCTCACATGGGAGAGAAAAAAATTGCCCACAGTTTTTTTTTTTTTTTCATGTTGTAAAAATATATTATATTTTCTGTTGGACGAGAAGGTAGCTTTTGCTATGAGACTCAAGTGTTTGGCAGTAGTTCATGCTGTAAAGTATCCTAAGGGGTCACTATAATGACGGTGCTCCACTGGTCTTTCAATTGATCTTTTCCAAACGGGCTGTTAATTTATTAAAGTAGCTTGCAGTACAAGTTTTTTCCAAACCCTCACTGAACATGTTTCAAGTGCGTGAAGTACGGGAAATATTTCTTTTAAATAGATAAGTTTAAGTCAATGCGTGATTGCTAAAATTGTGTTTAGGAAGATAAAGGCTTTATAACCGGGACATGCAAGATTGTCATTATGCATGTTTGGTTTTAGATTGTTGTGTTCGATGGTGTTTAACAGACAGACACTAAGCATTAAGCCTCTGACCTGGTTACCTAGACTCACTTCTATTTCCATTATTTACTGGCTATTTTGAACATGGAGACAACGCCGTGGATGGTTGCGTTGTAGCACCTGTAACTCGGACATTCAAAGGCACGTCACCATCAACACCTTGGCCACAATTAAGGATAATGCATGTAACAAAATACCAACATTCGTGTTTATAATTTTGATAGGTCAGGGTATGTCTATCTCCGCATTATACTTTAAGTGTGCTACGGGCCTTTTGGGAAATTTCACACAATTACCATACATTGAGGTGGAATAGAGCTTGTTGAAACGTATGTATGTTAACTGCTTTGATATTTGTAAACTCGTAAACATTAATTTGGCGCTTCCTTTTGCAGCGACAGGCTACTGCAATAAATTAAATTTGCAAATAGAGGAACAGGGTGCTGGGATGACATACAAAACAAATAAAAATAGATAGATAGATAGAGAGAGAGAGAGAGAGAGAGAGAGAGAGAGAGAGAGAGAGAGAGAAAGAGAGAGAGAGAGAGAGAGAGAGAGAGAGAGAGAGAGCATGCGAATGGGCTGCTGTTGGTTCACAGCCGCATTGATGTATTGATTGATAACGCAATCTCATGTTTGTCTGCTTCAGGTCAATGCAAAAGAATCCAGGGAAATCTGCTGTTGCCCATAGTCGTATACCTGAAGATAATTTTGCGGGATATTTACAATGGAACCTTTCACTGACGTTAACTTATCCAACGTTAAAGCCATATACAAGACAGCAACACTGATACCTGACCTAGGTTCCGCAAATACTCAGACTGAAACTGGATATTTGGAAGCAAATTTCAGTTTCGTTTCAGAAACTAATGATAGTAACAATACTGCTGTTCTGGATAACAGTTTTCGCCAATTTCAGTACATCGTTTGGCTACTAAATGTGTATGTTACTCCTGCTGTGATTGTAATTGGTCTTATCGGCAATTCGCTGTCGTTCCTGGTGTTCGTGTGTACTCACCACAGACAGTTGTCGTCGTCTGTCTACCTTGCGGCCCTCAGCATCGCCGATACGGGCTTCCTTGTGCAACTTTTCGTCATGTGGCTGAGCTATAAACGAATCTTCATATTTCACACAAATGGCTGGTGTCAGACTTTGGTATATATGACGTACGTGTGCAGTTTTCTTTCTGTGTGGTATATAGTGAGTTTTACTGTGGAGCGCTACATCGCTGTGTGTCATCCGCTCAGAAGACAAGATATATGTACAGTGGGTAAGGCAAGAAAAGTGGTTATATCTCTTGCCTTGTTTGCCATACTAGCTTACAACTTTGGTGTCTGGACCTGCGGTATTGAGCGTCATGGGAAACTACCCATGTGCAAACCTTTGGCTAGATATCGTAAACTGACAACTATTTTGAACAACGTCGACACTGTTTGCACACTTGTCATCCCATTTTTGAGTATCTTATTTCTCAATGTTAGTATTGTATCCAGAATAACTGATTGCAGGAGCAACAAACGTACTACTACTTCCACTGCTCGGAGCCTGAGTCCAAGGCAGGGGCGTAAAAACAGCAGGAGCAGTGAGGCTCCTAACATGGATTCATCCTACCGCAGCCGAGCTCAGATGAAAATTACTAAAATGCTGCTCCTGGTTTCTACCGTGTTCCTTGTACTTAACGTACCTTCACATGTCATAAGAGTTGTGGTATTTTTCATGAAGCTGTTTAACCAGGACTACGAGCCAACTCATACACTTGTCCTCTGGCAAAACGTTTGTACTGTTTTCTATAACTTCAACTTTGCTGTCAATTTCTTTTTGTATAATCTTTGGGGAAGAAATTTTCGCAAAGCACTTCGTCACTTGCTTTGCAGATTTTGTAGGTGTAAAACCAGTTCCGGAAGAAACCACCGTACTGGTGGAGGGAGTACATATACTTTTAGAATGACTATGAACAGTGACAGCGAAACTCCCTTCCATGGTACAATTGCATCACCCAATTGTGAATCCAATTGAGGATAGACTCCACAGAACCGACAATCACCGTCTTGCCTTTTGAAAACAACCTGTATGACCATTTGTGTAATTGCTTAAATGCTGTCATAGCTCACTGTGAGCCGTACATAATTATATAACATGATTGCTCTTGCAATTTCGATGTATGTTATGCGTTTACTCTTGGAACATACTTTCGTCGTCAACTCACTCTTTGGTGGATGATCGGGTTAAATTACCCATAGTCTATGATACAGCCCTGTGAGTGTAGCACTCAGAAAGGGGCAGTCCAAAACGTGTCTAGCTTTGGTTTTAGGGCACAGTGAAATATATGAACTATACTTTATTCTATGAAACCATTTTGTCCTGAGAGCAAGGGTGAAGCTAAAAGCATTGAAATATATTACATTCACTCAATTCTACCTCAGAATTAATATCAATAGACACTACATCAAAAGTTCTTCTGTTGGCATATATATTTTATCATTCAGTCATTGTTTGATTTCTTTTAGACCTTCTTTGTTGATTACGAAGATTAGTGCAAACACGATCGAGTATATTTCTGTGCATTTAGAATTTACTCACTCTGATGCTTCATGTATTTTTGTCTATCTTGTTTGAGTCTCCGGAAGCATCATACTATTATTTGGTACATGAACTATAAATCAGAGAAACAGTCAATTTGAACATTATTTCACAGGGGTAAATCAGTATGCACTACAAATGTAGCAATTAATGTATCCGTGTAATAAGGCAAAAAATATCCAAGGACCTTCCCTTCGACATTTGCTCAAATTTGATTGGTAACTCAGGAACGCCATGTGGGCCTGTTATATTTGATGTTTCACACAGTACAGAAAGACCTTATTACAGTCAGGTTTTACAGGCTATAACTCTTTTGATACAATGGAAGGCAATGTCTACCGGTGTTACTACATGCTTTTAAAACCTGTCAGAAATACCTTTCATTAAAAGAGTAACTCATTAAATCTGCACTTCAGGGTTGACTGCAATTATCAACAACATATGTGCATCGCTCGTTACGGACCACTTCATGAACAGAAAGCCTATAATCATCAATAAAAAGACAGAGATATGTTGTTTATATCACTCCTAACACTTGCAAAATCATTGATTCACTTAAACTGCAGTCCTTTTAACATGGCAATACACCAGAAACACGGTCATTAAAGACTGCAAAACATGCTTAGTGGTCTCCCGCCGTTGACACCTTCAAAAATCCTTGGTTGTTGAAACCTTTAATTTTCAAAGTTTAAATCGAACTTGATAATATGTAGTAATTGATGTAAAGGATTAGACATACACTGTGGCTTGATTGGCTGTGGAGCGTATTTTTGTTTGTTTATTAATGTTGTTGTTCTTCTTCAGAAGGAATGGAAGATGTGGTATTGTTGCTCCTGTTTGAATAGTTCATAAAGATTGACGCAGTTGAAAAAGTGAAGATTGTAAATGCAAATATATGTAAACTATTCGTTAAAACACTCTATGAACAGATGAAGAAAAACCATAATTTTGCCATTTATTGTCTTATTACCTGTAGAGGGTGAGGTATGCCGCCCATGTAAATTTATGAATACTATGGCTATTTTCACCCTCTTTTACCTCTGTGTAAACTGGGTATAAGCATAGTATTCAGAGTCACGATGCAATAATGCATGTGTGGAAAGAGTAACTTGTATCTGAGATGCTTAACTTGTAAAAACATGAGCTTATATCTAAGAATCATTGTATTCTGAACAATAAATGAAACGTTCTGTCGTTATAACTATATATTCAAGAATGACTGGCACTGTTGGTAATGTAGCCTCATGAAATATTCATGATATAATGGTATTTAATAAATTACCAATTATCCAATTATTCATTTCCATGGACATGAATATAGCAAGGTGTTTGTTGAGGTAAATGGACACTATAGTGTCAAGCAATGTATACAAAATATATCTCTGCTGCAAAAGGTCTTAATTCGAGTCACTTTGGTGTCACTTGTTAACAGGCTAAGGGAAAAGACAAGGTTTGACCATGTACACTATATGTACATGACAGTTATATGGTCCTTGTTGTCTTCATCAGCATATGTAAAATACACTGAAATTTCAAGCGATTATAATTTTCGATTTTCAATCATCATTTACCTTGAGCATATATTGATTTTGATGCGCAGGTTTAGTGGCGTTGTCTGTATCGCTTCATTGGCAAGATTTTGCATCATACTGATATCGACTTGGCATGTAATCCATCTAAGCTGGGTTTAAAAAGAGTGCATTGGTTGATATTATACGCTCAATAATATTTGACCACCACTGGCCTGTCAGATACCAGAAGTCCACTTTAGCCTGTGCTTGTAAGTTGCTGTAGTTAATTCCATTCTTTACGAAAATGCATCGACGTTATGGTTGGTAAATGGATAGAGATTGAGTATGTAAACGCGAAAATTGAAGCTTCTGCTAGCAGCAAAATTTTCTTTGACTTACTATGTTTTCTTTAGGTTCTTTTTTCACACACCAGAATATTGTAGAACGTCTTTCATGTTGAGAATTTAGAATGATAACATACTAACGATCAGGCGTCTGGTGATAATATAAAGGCCGAATTCATTGGACGTGAAGAATTACAACCAGTATTCATGATGGATTCCATGTCGATCTGAAAATATGCTGCCACCCTCCCCCATCCTCCAGCATGGTGCAATTAAGAGCCGCCAGCCATATGAAACAAAGCGCTTAAACAGTAAGCCTCTTGTTACTTTCCACTCAGCAATGAAGTTTACTCCCTTGAAATTTTGCTCTATCAAAGTAGCGTGAAGATTTTATTTATTTATTTATTTATTTATTTATTTATTTATTTATTTATTTATTTATTTTTTATTTTATTTATTTTATTTTATTTTATTTTATTTATTTATAATCTATTATTATTATTATTAGTAGTAGTAGTAGTAGTAGTAGTAGTAGTATTGTTGTTTGTTTGTTTGTTTGTTTTTTGCTTTTGTTTTTTATTTTTTTTGGGGGGGGGGGGGGGGGTGGGGCCGGAGGGGGCTCGCCTGCGTGGTTCAGATTGTAAGAGTAACCCTTTCGTTTTACGAAATGATGTCACCCATTTAGATGCACATGGTTGCACTCAGGCACACAGCTAAATCCTGGACTTCTCGTGCCCTTTTGAATATTATTCAGAAATACATGTGCAAATAATTATTGCTGTTCTATAACATTGCTAGCAAGCAGGGAAAAAACAAAAACCAAACACAAAAAACATTTAAAACAAACAAACAAACAAACCCAAAAACCACCCCCAAAACAAACAATCGAACAAACAAAAACAAAAACAAACAATATCAAAGCAATAGATGTAGAACAATATCATCCCATCACATACGTGTTTAGAACATAATGAAATAGATGCACGCTAATACACACATTTTTTAACATATATACCTTGGTTGCAGTATATCACTTTGTGGAGGTTCACAGACTCTTAGGTTCATTTAAGACAGGTTGCTTACTGCTTATCATTCCGTTAAACGTTTGATGTCTCTATCTTTTAAAATATAAGCAAGAGAGGGCACTGAAGATTGAACAGCGATCCCACAGATTCAGATAGCTACAATAAGTCGACCGTGGCGTGTGACTGGGATCGGCTATCGCACATCACCTTCATAATCACTTGCCTGAATTTACATATTCAGAGCTATATGTCTGTACGGTGTCAGCATACACCACGCTTAAATGTTCATCATAGCTCCTTTGGTATTCCGGGCCGGCCGAACTGATGGACAGTCCACATAGGTTGTACTTGAACGATTTTATTTATCTTTTCTTTCTAACCATAATATAGATTTGAATATTTTATTGATTCTAATTTATGAGTCATACATTTAAAATACGCCATTTCTTATTATTACTGAAATCCCATTCATGTTATATATTATGTAAGCATCAGAAAATCCATCAAGGGAATCGGGTTCTAAAACCTCGGGGTTCTGCCAAATAGCACAAAGCAATTGGACGAAATCTCAATGGATCACCTCTGAGCCTGCACATGTACATTGTAGCAGTTTTATAGAAATAAAATTGACACAATTGGTACCTATTATTGTGGATAGACTGTTTAAAAAGAAGAAACCTATAGTTCAAATAACTACCATGCACAAATGCACTATTTTATATATAGCGCACACTCTTTCATTTTTGCATAAAACGTGAGATTTCCTTCAGTAAATTGGGCGTAAAAGATGTCCCAAAGTTACTTTGTGTAGTACCACTCTTGTTAATTTTTCGAAACTCAGCGTTGCGTGTGCGTGACATTCTAAGCCTAAGCACCTTCTGCGATAAGTACATGTATAGAGCAGAACTATCGAAGTACAAAATCAAACCCTCGCGGCGATGTACATGGCTCCCGTATTTGATTGATTTCTAGGATAAGAGTTATAATTAATTTAACATAAATTTTGGTTGCCTTGCAATATCTTAACAAATAAATTCATCCAAGCTGCAGCCCGGATTATAGAAAGATATCCCCCCCCCCCAAAAAAAATGCATATAGGTGCAACATAAAAAAGTTAAACTCTTTAAAACAAACGTGATTGGCAAGAATTTTTTTTTTCTGTTTTATAATTAACACTTATTCTTCTGGGAAGGGCCAGTCGTTGTCCTCGGCATTTTGCAGGTGCAAATGAAGCACACCATGTTGTGGCCATTTCGTGTAAATAACTCTGTATGACCGGGTAGAACAATGCCTAATTTAATTAGTGCCAATTTAATATTTTTGTATATTCTGATGAAAATAATTTGATCGCCGATCTTTTTACTATGCTGTACCGAAAGGTTCCCTTTTCCCGGTAGGTATGTCCCGAACACTGATTTAAATTTGGTAGACACAGCATATTTTATGGGTTTACTGTCACATTGCGGTTCAAGACATTGCTCATGGAAGTACGAGCATTTCGCAGAAAATATTCTATATTACATTTTGATAGCGCTCGATCAGCTTCAAAATTTACGCATTGGTAGTACGTGAGAAATTTGGACATTGCTTATGCAAACCATAGGATGTCGTGGCTTCATTGATTCGCGGCAATGGACAGAGTAAGATAGTGCTTCTCATTGGAAAAGAAAAAATTTAGCAATGTGTCGATTGAGTGAACTAACTATTTACTCAACTGCAGATTCCTTAATGAGTTTCGGTAAAAACATATGTGATGCTGGTTCCCACGCCTTGCCGGTCATGGAGATCAGGGAGTAGAATCGTCGCTGCAAATTTGAACAGCCGCATTAATATGAAAATTTGTTATCTCCCAAAAGGTAATAATCCATGACAAGAGCTTATGTATTTGGGAATCAACTGCATTATGGCAAACGATATCAAAGACAAAGGTATTCGTCTTTTGATTTATGTACAATTATTCTTCCGTGAAGACTTGTTACCTCACCAGGCCATGTGGGCATGACATGAATTATTCAAAGCCATTTAAACTGAACTTCTTCACACTGATTGAATATTCCTTTGTTTTTTCTTCGATCTTTCAAAATGCCAGATTTTATTTATATTCTCGGTACGTATTATCGGATTAATTTTCTTTTTCTTGTCCCAAGGATCCTTTTAGTATTCAGACTTCTAGTCTGAAATGTATATGACAAAGATTAATGTCAAAGTTAATTCATGTTTAATTAAAATTGATTTCTGACGAATTGCAGAAATCCTTTCACTAGCAGATTACTACAGATAAGTGTCATGCGCTTGTTCCCATAGTAGACATTTTTCATGATTGATATAATAAGTTTGAAACCTTAAAGCAAATTCCATTCCACGTACGAGTGCTTTTACCCACCTAGACAGAAGAGGGTTGAAACAATTAACTATACCAAAACACATATCCAACACTTCTCAAATGCGCTTTACTGTGCTTGTTATACAAACATATAAACTTTGGTGTCGATACTTAGAGAAACTATCCAGCACAGGTGGAATCTACGTAAATCACAATGAGGTTGCCCGATTCTCGAGGTTGCAGGAACAAGAGCACGATGATTTTATGGACCCTGTTGTATTGCCCATAGTCCTGTAAAAACGAATAGTCATGTTTCCAGGGCACCGATCGCCTTGCATGCAAACACAGTGACAACAGGGTGTCATGCGGTGTAAAAACATGACAGTGTATTGTCTAGTGGCATGTTGACCGGGGGAAGTTGTGAGTTTATCATAAGATCATAACACTTTTGTTTTGTAATCATAACGTGGTAAGCACTTTTGAATCCCATTTTTCCTATCAAAATAAAATACTCGCCCCTAACATGTGCAGATAATGCCCTTGTAATGCATTTTCAGCATACGCTTGAATGTGGCATATGACATCTGACTCTTAAATGTCTACTGCAATATTGTAAATCTTTGAAGAGTACAAACCCAAGGAACATCACTGGCATTTGGTACTTATATTGTAACTAAAGAGAAGAACATGCATGCTAAACACCAAGACCCGGCAAAACTTGTAATGAGAAATATGAAAAGACCGTACTATGTTGTGTAGCTAGGGCGACGCATTGTGCTGCATATATGATTTGTAACTCGCATCCATCTGTGCGATTTTTTCTTTGTGGTTTAGTTTTATACTTTTTAACCTTATACGACGACCATGCTATTTTTAACGCTTTAGCTTAAATTTGATTCAAAGTTAAAGCTTTATGGACAACATTGAAAAGTTGGAAAAATCTTACTATAAAAGACAGGTTGTTTTTCCTAACATATGGTGAAGACGCCAAAATACTTGTACCGGTAACTGAACACTTAGGTGGATCTAAGTCTGTATCCTGAAAGTGCATTAAAGCAGGCCCAGGTTTCAGGGAAAGTTAGACCTAAAATAATTAAGCACTTCTCCATCTACCCCATTTGAAAGCTGTCCACTGCATTTTGAAGCATACACACAGGCAATTTGATGATAAAATATATCAAATGGACTTGAACCTACTTGTCTTGCTTTATTATGGCAGTTGTCTTTTAAAATACACATGCTAAATTTAAGATTGTACTGTAGCCCAGTTCATGCATACGTCTGTGCTCACTGCAAGCCAAGGAATACTTAAAGCAGAAACACACAGAGAAGCTGTACTGCATGGTTTGGTCCTTTTGAAGGACCACATTTAGGCATATTTCGGTATATATGTATTAAAATGTAATGGTTACGTCGTAGTAAAAAGTGTACATCTTCCTTTTCTCAATTATATCCATATATCTCATCCAGCTAAGTGAACCTTAAAGATTGTTTCAACATTTGTTTTAGAACTAACATTAGCAAATTGGAGATCATCATACCACATGTCAAGGAGCCCGTAGGTAGATAACTGGTCCCCATATTACCTGAAACTTGTAATAAATGCTAATTGAATCAAAATAATTTTATATCGAGGATCAACAATTAAAGTATCATGGCCATAGATTATTTAAATGTATGTATATCAGCATTCGAGCATACAGTTATCACAAGTGAAAGCAGTTCCTCGGTGATTACTTATTGCACTGTTTTGTGAGGAAAAGCTTCACACCATGCTCCATGCAATGATTTATCATACCTTTTACTATTATTGGGCATTATATTTAATCGAAAACAGAATGCCTCATCATTTGTACCTGATTTATATGCCTATAACCGTTTAAAATGTGCATGCTCCATCTTTACGTCAACGACATATTATATAAACCAAATAAGTTAAAATCAACCCACATGTGGTGTATACAAGCTCCAAATTGTTCCCGTATACTCGAAATATTCAACTGCAATATTTCATACGTACGGCTTTGATATCTTTCGCTCTTCTCCGATAATTTTGTGGAAAAAAATATCTACGAATTTATGGACTGTGTGAAAAGAAGCTTTCACCACGCGTTTTATGAAATATTGGTAGTCGCAACCATGTTTGTATGAAGAGGGTTTGCTCATCATGTTAGGCTGAAAAATATCACACAATTTTGTCACTGTAAACATTGTGAGCCCAATGGTTTGCAAACTATTGTACATTAACTTCTCTAATGTTACCTTCCTCAAGAGGTGACTGGGATTCCTTGGTGAGAAAACGAGATCAACAAACCTTTTGGAATCAATTGTGAAAACAAAACCCAAGACAGCAACTTGGTGGTTAGGCGTTGAACGTCCTTGAGTCAACACAATCATGACAATACCAAAGCATTACAAAATTAGACTCATCATATTAGTGATATTAGAAACATCAAAGTATAAAGTAAACAACCTTTGAATTCTCACCGAAGGACGTGGCATATCTAACATTACAAATGGGGAAACTATTTTGCGTTATAACTGTCATATGAAATCGAAGAAAACAGAATCCTTGCTCATGTCAGCGCAAGTTCGTGCAGTCGCAGGATCAACTGATAATGCTTCCCTAGCTGAAGCAAAAAAGTGTTTACCGGGCTTGGCAGAAACGTAGAGTAAAACCCCTACACGGGCCAAACCGTCCAAGAATCATCATATTATAGCAGTAATGAAAAGTACGTAACTATAGAGCACATGTCCTGAACGTCTTACCATGACAAAAGCCTCCACGTTCGGTCCAAAAAACAAAACCGTGTTGTAGAACATATATCAGTCTAGCCCAACACAAGCAAACATACTTCTCACACCACGTATGTCTCCCCTGTGAGAAATCTCACCTGCCCTTTTCGGTCCACGCTATTGGACAAAATCCCCTTAACCAAGGGCGAGGGATTGCTCTATTGGCAAAAACTGTTTTATTGATTTTGAATAAAAATGTGAAATTTACATTATAGGCAATGGTGAGTAATATGTGAATGAATACAAATGAAATAATAATGGAAGGGAGTGATGTAAGCAAAATGATAATTGTATCTGTGTCTTTTTGTCCATAACCACTTCCTAGTAGTCATTACCCTATTCCGCAGTCCGAACTCTTTACTCTTCATAAGCTAACCTGTCCCTGCCTAACCTATATACATATGGATTTACTATTGTCCATATTGCACACGCTCCTTTGTAACATTTTGACATAGGCTGTATCAGCCCAATTAAAATTAAAGGGTCTTCAGCGGATAACTAATATACTTACTAATCCATACCATAAGACTGCACACAAAAACAGATAATATTGTCAGAAAACCATTTGGTATAAAGCAGAACTGGTTAATTATTAACAATAAAAAAGCCATTGAAGATGTCACTAAAGTCTGCTCAAAGCAGTTCTTGTCTCATGCCTGACAAATGAACTCCATCGCGCCTGGACAGAATTTAATTTCGCTGTCAATGAACGGATGCCTTCATTTGCACCCCAAGCGATATAGCTTGATTGCAGACATATCTGGTAATATTTACTTGCAATTTTTGAGTGACTTTTTGGCCGTTAGCATAGGAGTGCAATACTATCGGCAACATTTCGGAGAAACCTATCCCTGTCTTGGCAGTACGTTCCGGAGTTCTGTCAACAGGATGACCATGTCATATCGCACGCTTAACAGGTCATTTGACCCTATGAGCAGAATCAACAAGTCCGGACTGCGGCGGCGGAATAGCATGTCCATCAAAACTGCTTTGATCCTCGGAATATTTCTTCCTAGCAATACAATTTCACATTGTTGTCGCCCGGAACGAATGCACACCTTTTGCCTCTGCTTACTGTTACTTAATTTGAACATTTATTAAGCATTAGCCCGCCACTGCATGCATCCACGGTGGTATCACTTTAGCCAGATACTCTCGAACTGCCGCCATTTAACATTTTATATAGTAAGATCGATTTCAATCATTTTAGGCGAAGGGGCAGGTTTGCCAACGTAGTCCCAGCAACCTGGTACCTTCATGCTAACGAAATGCACCAGTGCAAAACCTAGCACCTTCACATTACACTGATTCCAATATGTCAGCTAAATTCCACGCACAATGTTCAGAAAGAACAAAAACCATATTGCAAAAACGGGCGTATCATGGACTTACAAAGTTAGGCTAGTGCATTGGGTAGTCTGTATTTGAAACATTCTAACAATGCAAATCTTTTACTTGCTTTATCAGTACCTCTTACATTCTGATCTTTTCACGACATATTTGAACGTAATGTCATACCTAGGTGTGTATGCTGACCCCTTTGGGTACGTAGACCCCACAAAAAACAAATGATAATGGACAGACATATTGCGTTATGCAGAAAAAAATCGCTGAAACCGATTTCAACTGTTAAATATTACTTTTCATTATTTTCCACACATACTTACGTTGATAATACTTCCATGCACGTCGACGCTTTTTTTCTCAACATTCAAATCTCCGTTTTAGTTGGTTTGTCCTTTGGACGAATTAAAATATTACGATTAAATGTTTTAAGATTGTTCTCATATGAATTAAATTAAATAAAAATAACGTCTTAAAGTCATCAAAAGTGTTGAACACAGTATCGCAGGGCGCAACAAACAGAATGGTATAAATAATCGTAATTTCGATTTTTATAGTTTAAAATCCTATGGGTTTTTTTGGGGGGGGGCGTGTTTTTGGTTTGGTTTTTTTTTTTTTTTTTGGTTTTTTTTTTTTTGGTTTTTTTTTTTGTTTTGTTTGTTTTTTTTTTTTGTTTTGTTTTGTTTTGGTTTTTTGGTTTTTTTGTTTGTTTTGTTTTTTGTTTTGTTTTTTTTTCTGTTTTGTTTTGTTTTGTTTTTTGTTTTCTTAGTTTTTTGGGTTTTTGGGGGTTTTTGGGGGGTTTTTGTTGGGTTTTTTTTTGTTTTTTTGTTTTTGTTTTTTGTTTTTGTTTTGTTTTGTTTTGTTTTGTTTTGTTTTGTTTTTCACGTGGAACCGGTCTGACATAAACATGAGCTAATTAAGGTACGCTCACAAGATTCATAGCAGGTCGATGATCTGAATTTCGATGGAGATCGGCGTCAAACATATCAAGTGCATGCCAATACGAACTCTGTAAACGGCCAAAAATATATAATAGGCCACATTTATCCTGTCATACAGTAAGCAAGTATGAATCACTAATCTATTTGTAACAGGGACCGCTTTACATACATATTTAACACACTTAGCATAGATTCACTTAAAACGCCATTGACAACAGGATGTAGTCAATGACAAATGTACAGGTTATTCTGTAAAACATTGTAAATAATGTGGAATGACGACACCAAACAACGCAACACAAGTTTGGGACATTTGGCAGTGAGAGGGGAAGGTACCAGACATAGCTGTGGACATCAGTGAACCACCTTTAACTTTATCTTGGATGAGTGTTGTGGAGTACTGCTCGACACGTGGGCCAGTCAAGCTCTTTAAAAATCACCAACAGAATCTTCATCTACATCACCTGTGGATATATGTATCTTAAGCTTTTGAGTAGGAGCAGAGGACTAGCTAAAAGTCGTTGAGGTCGTTTAGACGTAGCACTGACATTTTCTGAACTGAAACCACATTGGTTCAAACGTATTCTATTCACAAAGAATACAATTGTGGAGGAGGATCAAACCCTATGTGGATCCTTGTTGCCGAGAAAAGACGGAAATGCAGGACAGAAGTGACAAGACAGATGTCACTGCATTACTCCGTCAGAGTCACTGCACTAAGTTCACGGATGTAAGATGACACCACATCAGCACAAACAGACAGTGGGGCTCACTTCAAAACAATCGATTAATGGATATTTATTGCTACCTGTACACCGTAAATGAAGTTCCCAGGCATATAATGGACCTACGCTCAAAGAGTCTAGTTTTTGTAATGTATTCTTGAACAGCCACAAAATGTTTGGTTATTTTCGAAAGCACAAGTCTAAGTCTAACCGGTTTCCTGGCCTCAGATAGGCCTATATCCGGTGTTGCTACTTGCATATTTTCGCAAACCTTGTAATCATAGCCAACACTTTTGGTAATCAAAGCTGACGGTAGCATCTCAGATATGGCAAACGTGGGGTGTCAAAGGGGCCTGCCTACTACATGAATTTACTTCCTTTTCAAATTTATATATAGCCACTTGCAAATGTTCGTCAATGAATCCCATTTTGATCATGAAACGCCCGGTCTAGAATCTTCATTACAGAACCGGAATTCTTCTGTGAACCTAATTTTCAAACCGCTGGCCACAGCGTTCAATGGAGATTAAGTGCTTAAGGCTAATATCTTGGAGCCTTTTTTAAGGGCGTAGGGTCACGAGCGTAGCTTCCTGCTGCATACAGTAAGATTTGCTGCCCCCCCCCCCAAAAAAAAAATGGAAAAAACAAAAAAAAAAAAAAAAAAAACAAACAAACAAACAAAAAATCACCCCCCAAAAACAAAAAACAAAACAAAACAAAAAAAACAAAAAACAAAAACAAAAAACAAAAAAAAAACAAACAAAAAAACACCCCCCCAAAAAACAAAAAACAAAACAAAACAAAAAAAACAACAACAACAACAAAACAAAACAAAACAAAACAAAACAAAACAAAAAAAAAAAAAAAAAAAATTTTACCGAATCAATGCATATATCTCATAGAATGACACCTAAACTTTACTACCAGTAAGCAACTCGCCGATCAAGTCGTTTATTGTGATTATTATTTGTAAATTGCACTTCCGGTTGTGCTTTTCCGGTAAACAACGCAGTGATTCAAAGTGATCGTTGACAGTTGCCCATGCATTAACAGTATCCTTTCATGAAGCGGAATTTTGGCAGGTGTGCATTTTTCTGATTGTCAGTCCGACGTGTCAGATACAGGTAGTTTTTCTGACATATATAGGCGCAACGTCAGAGATTTTTATTATTATTAGAAATTCAGTCCTAGGGTGATGTATAGGGAATATTCCAGCTGACTATAGTGACCAATTGTATTATTTTAAGTTGTTTTTCCCCACAGTGTTATCAACCAGATATAATATTACAAGGGTAAAGCCCAAAAAGTGAGCGAAATTCGTAAGCCAAAGCCATATATGCTGCCAGGGCTTCGCTTTGCAGTTATACATATATATATATAAATATATATATATATATATATATATATATATATATATATATATATATATATATATATATATATATATATATATATATATATGTATATATATATATGTATAACTGCAAAGCGAGTGTGTGTAATAATCAAACGTAGAAGCACCGAGAGCTGTTCTCTCATCATTTACTGTAAATTTTGGCTGGTGGCCCAGGGTCTCAGTCTAAATTTGAAAGGCCCTCTGCCTTACCCTTACTTTCTTCAAAATTAAAATGTGTAAATACTGAAAGCTCTGATAATTTTCCTAAAATTTGGCTTATTTTAAAGCAATTTCTTGTACTTTTGGTCCTTTATCATGCCCAACAACCTGTCCTATAACTTTTTTGAACTATACATTAAATAGATAAACAAAGCTTCTCATACTTTTGATTCTGCAGGAGTTAAACAACAATCGATACGGAATTGACTCCTCTGTCAGGTAGCACATTCGGACGAAATAATCGCCTGCTGCAGACATGATTGCGCCCTCAAGTGGTTGTTATCTGATTTACCTAAATAAAAAAGAAAAAACGAAAGAAAAAAACATAAGCTCATAATGATGATGATGATGATGATGATGATGATGATGATGATGATGATGATGATGATGATGATGATGATGATGATGATGATGATGATGATCATCATCATCATCATTATTCAAATCAGGCCAACTTTGTCAATCATTTTTGTTAATTTGAAAAATTTCGACTGGTGCTAAAATGTAGGCCTTTATGGGCTTAGGCCAAAGTATTTAGTTTGATCAGGAGCTTGTGACACCGCTGAACACATTTAATTAAGAAGACACATAATTATAAGTCAATGTTCTAGGCTGGCCTGTACTTTGAGCTTGGGACGCAGTTACAAAACTTACATCCCTCCACCACACACAGATACACACAACTAAGACTAAAAAATCTGTCCAAACAATGTTAGCCAACATTACAGATAATTTTTGGCAAATGCCTGTTAGTAAAAATGGTGATGCATAGTAGTTTTTCATGACTTTGAAGTGGTTCTGCTAACAACGAGTACATCAAAATTGGTTTAATGTCTGGTTAATTTTCCCTAAAGGCCTAGATTATAAATCTAAATTGATTTGTAGTTGGTAAAGTGATGTGTTGCAGTTGGTAGGCCTAGGCACAAAGCACACTGCGTATGTATGTTGCACTTAATTACTGTCCAGTTCTGGTAATAGACCTTTTGTGATGGCAAAACTAGGCTATGGACCTAAACATATACCTCTACCGACAGTTTCGACCTGTGAAACACAGAACAGGTCCACAAGCTATCCATAATGTTTCTCACTAACTTTGACAATGTTTGAGAATAACTTGTTCAGACATGTTAATTTTCAATGGAAAGCTACATAAAAAGAATAGATCAGTTTTACAGACTTATTGAATGGTTATTGCAATTTGTATGCTTCCCATTTTGTGATTATATTCGTGCATTGACACTATCTTGTAATATCAATGAGTATATTAAATGTGAAACAACTCATTAAACACATAAAATATAACAACAACATGCACTTATCTATTTCAGTCCTCCAACATCAGAAGCCATAAAGCAATAATTACCAGACACTCTATATTTTCATGTTGGTTTTTTCTCAATTTTTTCACATCTCGAGTGGATCCAAATTCTTGCAAAAATTGTTTCCTCTTTGACACCTGGATAAGTACGGAGCCCCAGAGGGGACATGAGGGAAAAAATATTTTTCCGGTCCCTCGCAAAAGTTTTGCATTCCCACGCAAAAATTTTGCAAAAAGCAGTATCTAGAGCCCTAGGGCGCCATTATACATTAAAATTTATGTCCTTCCATAAAAATATTTATTTTTCCCTCACAGATGTTTTGTGTTCCCTCGTAAAAGTTTTGCGATGGAACGCATAAGTTTAGCGTGGGAATGCAATAAAGTGTTTTTTTCCTCATGTCCCCTCTGGGGCTCCATGTCTTAGCCTAAGGGACATTAGTAAAAGAAAAATAATTAGTGCGAGAGAACGCAAAAGTTTTGAGAGGGAACGCAAAATGTTTTGCGAGGGAACGCAAAAAAATGTATATATATTTTTTCTCTCATGTCCCCTCTGGCGCTCCGTACGGATAAGAGAACTTGTGCATGTAAATAATAATCAAACGATTTATATTTACTTAAGAAGATACAATACTTAATTGAGTGATTGTGTGTTCTAGCAGCCTAATAAGTTAAAGAAAAGCACAATTTTTGTCGTGATGATAAGACAAAAAGGAATCGTGCTTTATGCATATAATTTAGCTTCTTAAGCTCGAGCATTTGGGTTAATTTTTTAGTAATTGAAAAGTGATGCTTGTTTCATCAGGTTTTGGTTAAGCCTGCCATGTGCAGGTATAAAGATCATTGTTCCTTGAATATCTACAATAAAATTCACAATCACAATTGCAATTTAAAAATAAAAGATGTACAGTATCAGCACCTATGGGCATTGCAGTATTTGGGAACAAGGAGATGGAAAACAATTACATGTAGGACCAGCAAATGATGAAAAGCAAACTGTCAAATGTTTAATTATGAATATATGGTAATTAAAGTAATGTTTGAAATTAAATTATAGACATGAATCAGCAATGTTACCTTCCAAATAGCTTAATGCAATTTCAAAATGGATAAACTTACAATTTAAAAGTTATCAGATATATATTCAAAGCACTCCATTACCAAGTCAATTTGGCCGGATAAGTAAATTTTGGTGCAGGATGAATGATTATTTTTCGATAATAACATGTAAAAGATTGAACACTTGTCCCTCAACACATTTTTTCTTATTTTTTACAATACACCTGAGCATTCTTGAAATATTTTTTGAAATATGGAACAATTCCTGAGCCTACAGAACTTTAGCTGCCCTCTGAAAATAGGTCAGTTAGTACAACAATATTTGAAATGAAAATATACTGATTATATAATCATGTCAGACTTCTTTCCTCCACTTGCACCATAAGTTTAAGTCTGTCGTACGTGTACACCAAATTCATTGTACCACTGATATGTGTAACTCGTGCAGGCCCACAGTGTTCTTGGTATAGCAGACAAGGATGGGATCCTTGTCACTGCATATAATACATGCCCATTGTCTATCTTCAGTGCCCGTCTTTGTCATGTATTCTCTGGTCAAGTGCTCATTACTGTAGCTTTTTAAAATTGTATATATAGATTTAATATCTATAAAGCTCAGCGCCTCATAACACTTTGTTCGACTTTAAGGCCCACTTCCAAACATTTGCTGATTGACTTTAAGACACTAAATTCCTCCAGGGCACACAACGATGCACAGCCACTTGAAATATATGTCGACATACAGAAAGTTTCAGTCTTACTTGGATGCTGTCAGACCAATTTCTCACTTCATTTTGGACCATAGGAAATGACCAACGAGTGACAAGCCATAAAAAGCCTAATTAGATGATCAAACACCACCATTCATTAAATTCTGTTACAAAAATATGTAGCAATCAGACCATACCTGGCAATCAGTACCTTCCTACTGTAGTCTAGTACCCATGATATCAAAGTGGAATTATATTAAATGAGTATGTTCATCTTTAACAATGAGCAAACTGCCAGATCTTCAAGGGGAATAGGGCATTACATTCAACAATGTGCAAATGATACCTGCCCGCAAAAAAAACATACCAGTGCATGTATCACATATTGTGGCAGTGCATTATTAAAGATCTAAGTGATGTGAAGCTCTACAAGTATCATGATGAAAGAGAGGCATAGAAATTGGCGAAAAAGTATTTGCATTGATAGGTAAGGCGGGGTCAATGTATACATTGTTTATGTCTATTCACGCCACGCTAATCAGAAGAGTTTTTGCAATAGATCCTTGGAGGGATTAGTCGCTAATTACCATCGCCCCACAATTGTGCGTCATCGGCAATCGACAGCTCAGGTTGCAGCTGGTAGTGAGCCAGGTTCCCAGCAGCCAGTAACACCCATACGGGACCAGGTAAGCAGGCACATAGGCCACAACAACCAAATTGCTCTTCCCACATAATGGTGAAACTACCTTCTGGCGAAAAGAGGAATTGTGTGCCCTACCATTTAAAATGTGTGCCATCGGGGTGGGCATGCAGGGAATTCAATGCTGGGCTTTTCCTAAAGTGCTTCAACTAAAATGCCTACAAACATGCGGGTCACAGATATATTGAAATGCAGTAAGGACATCACATACAGTGTTTAAAAGGAACTTGCTATGCCATGGCATGCCGTGTTATGCTATGGTATAAAATCACGTTTACAAAATGTAATTCATGTACATTCTGCAATCAGCCGATACATGGCTTAAAATTGAAGTGGAATTTACCTTCGTAGTAATCCTTGTTAATTTGACAACCGGAAAAGCTAAAAACCTGATTTTTGATGTTTACGTCGGTAGTTGTTCAATTTGCTACACTTGTTTATACTGATTAAGGGTTATTTCAACCTATAGCGCACATGCAAGATATACTGTGCACCCACAAAATTGTATTCTCCGTAATGGTAGATTGAAGCATTTAATTGTTGTAAATAGGTCAAACAAGTATCATGCTCAATTTGAGCTACCATGTTACAGTGAGAGGTAATTTCATCAGATCTCCTTTGTTCATGTATTCTTGCTGACCTCCCCTGTTGAAGGCCAGCCATAAACGTTTGTAAGAAAATGAATGTATCCATACACTTTTTTTTTTCATTCGTCCTAGCAAACATGACCCACATTTAAAATTTTAAGCCAACAATGAAAGCAAAGTTAAAAATAGCAGAAAGCAAGTATTCAAGAGTATTCTTCTTCCAGTACCAATATGAAGAAATGAATTTCACCCGTGACTTGAGACAGGCAGCCACATGTAAAAGACAACGGATGTTTTAAACCAGCCCCATCAACCTTTGGAATACCATCTGGATTAAATACACACTTCAGGCTTTCCAAAACACGAAGACTTTACCACTTAAAACCCGAAATGTATCTCGTGCACCCAAGGTAAAAAGATACATAGCAAGCTGGTCACGTTCAGGTTCACCTGATTGGCCAGTCACCTAAGATGACCACAAGTGATAGAAGTATGTGACTGTACATCTTTATAGTGATATTTATGGATATAAGACGTCGAACATTGAAAGCGTACTGTACCTCCTATATAACTACATGTCAGAGAAATAAGCCCATAGCATTATGAATAATTATGGCTTGGGGGGGGGGGGGGCTATGGAATGTTTGAACTTAAGCTAGCCCATGGTAAGTTATATCAAGTTATTATGTGAAAACCAAATTCACTAATGCAAATCTGTGACCTTGCAAATTGCGTCCAGGTCACCCATCTTCGAACTTGATCTAGCCCTTATACAGGACTACTATCCTGTACAATATGGAACCCCCAGTGCAACAGGTTATCACGTTATCCCGCAGACACCAAATTCACTAATGCGGCTTTGTGACCTTGCAATGGTGACAAGGTCGCACAACTTCTAATTTTTACCTAGCCTTTATAGAAGACTCTGTCCTTGCCCAATATGAACGCCCTAGGACAAAAAGTGCTGATGTTATAATGCATAAACACTACGCACACGCGGCAGAACGGAGGTCACCTATCTTCGAAATTGACGCAGCCCTTATAGAACACAATAACCTTGTGCAATATACAAGCAACATCTCGAAATCTTCTGACGTAATCAGGTGGAAACCAAATTCACTAATGTGGCTCTGTGACCTTAAGAATTGGATCAACGTCACACATCTTCGAACTTCAATTATTCTTTATAGAAGACTCTACTCCTGTGGAGTATGAAAGCCCCAGATCAAAATGGGCTGAAGTTGAAGTGCGGGAAATTTGTGGATGAGCGGAGGGACAAAGTGATTTTTACCTCCTTCTGCTCGTTCAAAAGGGGGGGGGGCATAACCAGTGAAACGTGTTGAATATATCAAATTTGTTCAAATAAATCTGATGCTAAGCTTTGATTTCCCATGCGAGGTTAATATCAAGCGCACGTTTAAGCTCTTTCAGTTTGAAGAGCACAATGGTAGAACTGAATCAAGATACAGTTTCTTGTTTCATAACTGAACATTCTTCACCACGCTAAAACTATGCTGATATCATAAAATATGTTTACTGACATTTTGTGCATGCCTAATATTTGCTACTTGATGCCAAAGAGACTTGCTCCGAGTATATGGGAATGTAGACCGAATAAAATGATTTTCTGGAGCATTTCATTCAGTGACACCTTATTTGATAACTTTTTATTTTACGTCTCATTTCTATTCAAATTTATGGACAGTGGTGGTTGTTACACTAATGCAGCATTTCTTTCTTGAGTAGTATTTGTCTTCAGGGCTGATCCAAAATTGTTCTGGGGAGTGGGGTGGTTGGTTACATCGCAAAAAGCGGTCAGAGGCTCTCTCTCTCTCTCTCTCTCTCTCTCTCTCTCTCTCTCTCTCTCTCTCTCTCTCTCTCTCTCTCTCTCTCTCTCTCTCTCTCTCTCTCTCTCTCTCTCTCTCTCTCTCTCTCTCTTTATATATATATATATATATATATATATATATATATATATATATATATATATATATATATATATATATATATATATATATATATATATATATGTACATTTATGCAACTACAAAACACAGGTGTAGTGGGCCAATGCGGGGTCAGTTTTCATTTTTCAATTGGCCCAGTGCAGGATGCCAGTACTGGGCCATTATAAAAGTCTGCCCATGCATTCCTTTGGCCCAGCACAGTTATGGCTTAACTGTCCCACTACTGGGCCAATACTGGGCCAGTACCAACACTACACTAGTTTGACCTATGCCTTAACTGGCCCAGTACTGGTCCAGTGCTCACCTAGCACTGGAATTTTTTATACCTTTACTATGCCACTACAGGCCCCATTGTTTTTCTTCATTCCTGAAATGACTCATATTTTGCACTGCTCCAGTAATGGAAAATATAAAGGTATTATTCTTGCACACACACACACACACACACACACACACACACACACACACACACACACTGTGTCGCATTTGGATAAAAAGAGGATCAGAAAATAGAAATGCACATTGTAGCCTCCAAATGCCTTATCAGGTATTGCTGTTACAAATGGAAACGTAATTTCAAGTTTGCTACGTACCAGGATGAGATTTCATTGCAAGCAGACATGAGAAGATACCCTTGTGCTTGCCACTTAGCAAAAAATGGTTCTCTGATTAAAATTATAATGCAAATTTGTCATTTAAAGTCAAGTATAGTTATGATATCTAAAGATACCTGGCTGATAAAATCTTCAGTTTTATGTGTCTGTCATTTAAGTAAGCCAAAAAATGAATGTTTGATGAATAAAATTAATAGATACTGTGACTCAAATCCTTCACTTGGTCACTTCTACGTCAACTAGGTAGTTCACTCCTTCTATCCTGATGAGTGGAGCTTTGTGATAAAAGGTCAAGAAAATATGATGTTATAGCTAACACATGAGCAGTATAATGACTAAATTAATGCAATCCATAGTGACCCAGTTTTATGATAAACATTTCTAAGACAGACACTATAGGGTATACAATTTTGACTTACTGTACCAGCCAAAGTACCAGAGACCTGTTATAATATTCACAGCAAATACCTGAATGTAGTTTGTAGATCCAACTCCTCTAATTTCGCTCACTTCCGATTCTAACATGGTCAACTCGAATAAAACAATTATTCAAGTAAAGCAACGCTAGACACACGAATCTATGACTCCTAGGTAATGTAATGAACTTGCAAGTATAACAATATTTTCACTTACGACTGTAGAAACTAGGAATTAGTGCACCATGTGCCTCCAATTAAATTCATACCGTCAACGAGTTCTTTGTTTGAAGGACGGCAAATTGGTATCCCACATTCCTTGCAGCAGTTCCGTTATATACGATACTGCATAAGTGGCCCAACATCGGGCCAGTGCCAAACTTGAAAGTTCATTATTTATTTGGGAACTGAAGTTTCACATTTGGTCACCAGGTGTCGCACAATACGGCACTGCCGGTATCGGCCCAGAGCTGGGCCTGTAAAGCCACATTTCAACATATTTTTCATTACATATCAACCAATATATATTATAACGCGGTTGTAGCGGCAGTGTTCCGTTAGTATTGTTTGTCTGTGCAGCCTGAGAAATTGGTACCCAGCCAGCACTGGCCCAAGTACATCATGTTTACTGGGTACACACGCACAGTGGAATTTCACACTCAAGACAACCTGAGGGACTGACATGACGTGGTCTTAATGGAGATATAATTCATTTAAGGATGAACCGAAATGGATATGTCAATTGGTGGTTTGAATATAGAAATGGTACCTTTATGACGGTGGTCTTAATTGGAGATTTATATATATATATATATATATATATATAACGATTGCGGCACGACGTTGGCGATCAGTCTGGCACATCGACAACAATACCACTTTCGTGCATGTGGAAGAGCAGTGGCCATTGTACTTATTTACTATGCAGAAATTCACTGCATTTCAAAATGATAATACAACTTTTATTATTAGTGTGGTCCAATAAAATGTATGTTAAATGTGAAAGATAGCAATCATATCACATTTCAGCACCCATGGACTGTTTTCATGGTTTTCTTATATTTTTGTGTTATACTAGATTCAGTATTTGGAAAAAGATTAAAGCTTCTTGTGGATCAGGGATCAAAGGGTTTGCAAAATGTATAAGCCGACCTCAGTTGAAGTGTGAGAAGAAATACCGTAGGGTAATTATTGTAACACTTTTGTGTCATCTGAACTATTATTCTATATATTACTTTTATTTTGTTGTGAGTGTAACTAAAAATTTGCATTCAATGACCCCACAATAGCTTTGAATGACTTAGCCTATATCCCATCTTGTTTTGAGCCTTCCTGCAACCCAACAATCTTTATTTACTAGCTAATTGGCCTAGATATATCGATGTGCTTCATGTATGATAACACATGTGGCTACAAATCTGTTACGGAAGCCCAAAAGGTTTTAATTAAACTATTACGCATTTATGATCCTGTGAATAATAACAATAATCGAAGCTAAATTGGGCGAATGTCTTGGGGTATCAGTCATGTTTTATACCCTGAATATAGAGTGATACTCTATCTTAACCCTATATTATAAGGTTACATCTAATTATATATGAACGCTTAAATGGTGGTCTGCCTAAGCCACGGTTTGCTGTTTTCCATTTTTAATGAGTGCACGCGCTTGGTTTAAAGTGACGAAATCCAAACACCGAAACTTAGTTTATTTAACTACAAGTAAGTTCTAAAAAGATCGTATTGTATGATTTGCTAAGGCCCGTAACAATGCTCCTTATTTCTAAATGTAATAGGCCAGGAACGAATTCAGAGAGAACAGTGACCATCAGGAAGAGAAAGAAAGTTATGTCGCCTGTCGTACACTACAGTGAAGCCTCGGGGCATATACATGGCTCCGCTGAGTTGAATTCTAATCTGCCCTTACCATCTAGGCTTGCAGAGGCCAGCCCAGCTCAAAGTGCACAATGTGAAGTGCCCATAAGAACAGTGACAGAACACTTTAATATGGGACGGGAGGCACCCGCATGGGGAACTTATTATCAAGCTAGCACTCCAAGGGGTAGTTTTTACCAGGATTGCCCATAAGAGCTAGTACATAGCTAACCCACTGGGGAAAGCAGTTTTAGTAATTCGTTGGCACGTTTGGATGATTTACAGCTCCGGTAAGCACACATGTGCATTCCAATTTGAAAGAAAAATAACATTTGAAAATCAGGGTTCTTTGAATTCAGCGATCTCAGCCTGCAAAATAGAGCTAAAAAGAACTTTTGTTATGGCCAAGAAGCTGTTCAATGCAAGGTGCTGTTCAGGATTTCACTAAAAACACGAGGTATGTAGCATGTCATCATAAGCCATGCTGTATACAGGGAATGCAACAGCAAGTTGCAGTAAATAAATTATAACGATAGAAGAGTGGACAGATGCCAGGTTTGCTTATGTGCAAATATGTCTAAAGAAACATCTGAAATACAGGTATGCTACCCTTGTCCGACAGACATGAGTAAGGCATGGAGGAAAGGGGCACTTGAGTATGATAGGGAATTCAATACGAAAAAGTCCCTGTATCAGCAAAACCTGTTCAGTTAGTTGTACAGAGAACTATATTTTTCAGCTTTCTATCCAGGTGGATTGCATGAAAAAGCAAACCACGCTATCAATGAAGGAATGAAACAATATATCATACAAGCGCAAGGCTGCTTCAACCCTTTTGTGAGTGGCCACAGGGCAAAAATAGAATGGCCATTGGCGTTTGCTGGCCGTTTAATAAAGGAAACTGTGCCAAAGCCCATCCTCACAGGTGTGCGGTTTGTGGTCGAACAAACCAAGCCCAACATCTGTGCTTCTTCCGTGACCCGCCACTGCCCCAACACTCAAGTTTTGTTTAAAGGGAAGAGTCCAATCGCTTTCACTCGCCAGACTGCATTCTTTGTTCGATTTACAATTTGACAGATATACTCTGAGTATCTAGATATGTTTTTACCAGTTCACTCGCGTAAGACTACAACAAATTAACAATTTGTACTTTATCCGAAGCAATCTATATATTTGTCTTTTCAGATATATGTGCAGACGGAGGCTAGAAGTTGACGAATCAGTTTTAGGCTAGTTAGCCCATATAGGATACGCATCTGTAAAGTCCTGTAATCAGCCAGTGGCCCATAAAACTGAACGCTGACATGGGATTGTAATGAATCGCACACCGCCTTTTGAATTCTCGAGTGAACACTGTGTCAGGCTCTATTTGATCAGAAATATATATGGCAATCATGCAATAATGTTATGCTCGCATGAAAACCCAATCGTTTAATTTGTAATGTAGAAGTTAAATATCAGAAATGTTGGAGGTGGAATGGTGCTGGGTAGCAGTTAAAAACGAATGCGCGCCCGTTTCGATGCTTCAAGCATTACAAGACAATTATTTTCATCTTCATTTCAGTTGTTGGTTTGGTCAAGCGCCAGGGCTGCCTAGATGCCGTCTTGCTGCATAGCTGAATAAGGTTCGGTTGCGCGGTTCATTGTATATTCCGGCTTAGTTGCAATTGAAAGGAATCTTCATTTTTATGATAAGGAATTTGAACACATTCGTCATCCTTAGCGATGAATCACACCACCGAATATTAGCTCCGCTGTCAGCTTAATATAGTCGAGTTTTACTTAATAATCGATGTATATATAGAAAAATACATTATGTTCATTAAACGGTATTCTAAAAGCCTGAATTCCTGCCACTAATTATATAAAAAATGAAGATTTCCCCAAATATCAATTGGCGGCGTGCCAATATAGTGTAGGAGCCACGTGAAATTAAAATCACCATATTTATTACCACCAGAACCAACAGCTGTACCCGAATTAACTACACCATTGCCGCATTTATATTAATTGTTCATTCACCTGTCCATACAATTTGGAGTTTACATCCAGCTTTAAGTGTAGCATTGGACGGCTCGGTCATTTATAGGGCATAACCCACACATTCACACCATAATCAAGGGCAAAGGCGGCCAAGTTTGCGGGCTGCAAATGAAATTTGAGAGCCTCAAATGACATTTGCGCCAATTTTGAGGGCCGCTAATGCCATGAAGCGACGGGAAGTTTATATACTACACACTTTTTATACATACATATACTACAAATGATGCCCCCGTGGGCATTTACACCTTCTGCTTCACGTTGGGCACAAATGATCACAGTCTCCAGGCTGGCCGTAAATCGAGTACCGCGGGCCGCAAATGATCTCAATGCCCGCAAAGCAAACATGTTTGCAATAATACACATACAGCACATTTGTAAACGGAACAATTTCAAAATATTTTTGAGTAATATAAAGTATAAACACCACACTTGTACATCAATTTCTCCTTTTATTTTGATAAGCGAGTTTATGACGTTGCCGTGTAAACCATGCAATTATTTCCAAGCGATTTTTTTTTTCATATTGAGAACATAAACATATTTATTACACGTACTTATGTTATATAATTCATGCGCCCAACAGTTGGGTCTTGCTTGAAGCAGGTGTCAAAATATCGAGCAGTGGCAGGATAATATCATTTAATCGCATGGTAGTTGTATCAGACAAAAGAAACACTAAATAGAAGTACAATAATTAAGGAACAACATGTACATCAGAAACGGCACTGGACCTTATGTAGTGTAGAGAATGGCAGTAGTAATTGTGGACAAAATAGAGGCATATATTGTTCATCAGTCGATTCGTTAATGTGTCTGACCAGCAAAATGATTACTTTATTCATACGTCCATTGATCAAACTATATGCAAATTTGCACAACTCAATTAAGATAATTCCATTCTTTATTTTTAATTTTATCTATCTATCTATCTATCTATCTATCTATCTATCTATTTATCTATCTATCTATCTATCTATCTATCTATCTATCTATCTATCTATCTATCTATCCGTCCGTCTGTCTGGCTGTCTGTTTACCAGCTGTTAATCTTTATATTTATCAGCGTCCACTTGTTATTTTCTCTGTTTTCTATCTTCACCCGTCTGTTATAGATCGTATGTGTCTCTCAATGTCTATCTGTTATTCTTGTGTTGATCCAACTACTTTTCTTTTCGTTTCTTGCTGCCTGTGCATATTCCTACTTATTTCAAGTTCAGTAAATTTTATGAAGTGATTCAATTCAGCGCTGTGCTGAACGGCGGTCTTTGTAATAGTTCTTTTACAATGAACGTAGGTGTATCTGGGTGGGTTATTCTGGGATTTACTGATCCACCTCCCATACATATACCGTTAACATATTTTCTCGTTTTGATATTTTGGTGAAATAATAAAAAAATATCGGCACCATGTAGTTAATAAATGTGGTGAGGATTTAATCCAGGTACATTTCCACTAAGATTGAAGATCCAACATGCTTTATGCGGGAAGTCGAACAAAGTACAATGGCGAAAAAAACTGTATAAAAGAAGGGGTTACAGTTTTACTTCGTCAACACAAATGCGTCAAGGGTCCGCAGCAAGGTGCGAAGCAAATGTCCAGTGGTTTCGGAGATGCAGTCTGTTCAAAATTTTATGAAAAAAGAACACTACTACTACTACTGCTACTACTTCTACTACTACTACTACTACTACTACTACTACTACTACTACTACTACTACTACTACTACTACTACTACTACTACTACTACTACTACTACTACTACTATTGCTGCTGCTGCTGCTGCTGCTACTACTACTACTAGTCTGAAGTGAATCTGATTAAAGGTTTTGCCTGAGAAACAGAAAATACAAGTTACCATATATTGCAATCGTTTTTGACTTACATAGTACACAGCAGGCATGTATGCCTCAACCGACAATCACCCAAACTGATAGAAATATCCTTAGAAATCAGGGCTGAAGCTAATAAGAACCTTGTGATCAACTAGTTTGAACCATAACACCAACTCGAAGCATTGACCACCGGGTTTAGAGAAGAGTTTTTGAACACTTTTGCAGCTTCCCCCCGTCCTATCCCACCTCATAATAAATAAATAAATAAATAAATAAATAAATGAATGAATGAATGAATGAATGAATGAATGAATGAATGAATGAATGAATGAATGAATGAATGAATGAATGAATGAATGAATGAATGAATAAATAAATAAATAAATAAATGAATGAATAATAATTGAATGAATGAATGAATGAATAATAATTGAATGAATGAATGAATAGATGAATGAATGAATGAATGAATGAATGAATGAATGAATGAATGAATGAATGAATGAATAAATAAATAAATAAATAAATAAATAAATAAATAAATAAATAAATAAATAAATAAATAAATAAATAAATGTAGCGTGACAACTTGAGCAAGTTTGAGAGCGAGAGTTTTATTTGATGTAGATCTCTACCAGCATGAAGTGGGTATGCTTAACGGCTTGTGGGAAGACGTTGAAATGAAAATGCGGATGGATGACAGATAGATAAAGGATGTCAACAAACAAATCCGATAAACTTAGCCAAATTTCAAAACAGGAGGGCTAAAAATATGTTTATGTATTTCAGGCGCGTATGTAATTGGCACTTAACTGCACATGGGAATCATCACAAAATTAATAATTTCAGCATTTTGTACACAAATTAATTCTTTTGATTGCATTGTTTGAGTCATCGGGCATGTACAGGGCCTACAAATATGTTCAGTAGCAATGACCTGTCATTGCAATTTCAAGTAAGGTGCATTTGGTCCAGCAAGTAACACCAATGACCCGATCGTATCATGTTGGCATGTGAGATCGTTCAACCAAACCTCGCCAAATTTACGAAATGGCTTCTTTTCGTGCTTACAAGCAAGAACAGCTAAAATTAACAGCTTACTTATACAGTTTTTGACTAATGATTGACACTCATACACGCATACTTGTGCCATGGTTCCTTTTATCTGCATTTTCCCCAGTACAGATATGGTGTAAAGCAGACACATCTACAAAACAACCTCCTTGGGGGCGAGGTAATGGGTAGGAAGAATAATTTATGACAGCGTTAAACTTTCTCTTTTATTGCATAGATAAGTTAAGTAATTATGCGTGTATAAAAATAAGAGGAAACCCCTTTTTAATGACATTGACCCGATAAAACACTCATAAATAAACACGATGATTGTGCATTCCTGGGTTCAATCTTTAATGTTGACAAATAGGCTGATATGCCGAACCATCTGGGAGAATTACCCTCCCCATGCCATAACACTTCAAGCACGGTAAGAGTTGTCCTAAATATCGTCAGCAGCAACATTAATGCGAACATTATTCAAAATAGTCTCCCCACTTGGAGGCATGCTATTTCTGATGAATCATTAATAAAAGTGTTACGTCAGATCTTGAAAGCGGGGACTTTTTCATGAAGCAAATGGTAGCTTTCAATACAGCTCTTGTACTTTGCCAAATATGAAAACCGTCAATTGCAAACCGCCTTGTGCACCTGCAGGTGATTTAAGATACGGAGCAAGGTATACATTTCCTACTCATCCCCTTGCTAGTGAGCTCGTGTGTATACGTGGAATTGTTGCCGTAATTATTCTAGTCCCTTCAAAATGCATTGTCTTGGTCAGCAGTGACAACAGTTGTTGCATGTGTCATTATGTTGCAGCTATGTTTGTCGAGAAGTGCCAATCTCATATCAAAGAGGTTAAATCCAAGGTTTACGTCTCGAACAGGCCAAAACGTTTCCGCTGCAATACTTTTCCCGACATTCTATATATTAGTATCGATACATTCTTAGAAGTTCAAGGAATCTTCATGTGATAAATAGTCCTATCGTAAGCAACATTGTGTTTTCAACTCGAAATCACAAATAGATTGCCCAAAATCACATATATGTATCTTTGAGAAACATATTGAATCGGTGATATCCTATGTTCGCCATAGATCTTTGTAAAGTGAGCGTCAACACGAAACTCAAGATCACATTGTCTAGCCTGCGCAAATAGGCGTTGGTTTGATGACTTTCTTTGGTGAAAATTCAAATTGTACAAGTGTTCACTAGTTACTCCTATTTATGGAAGGAACTTGTATCTTTGCATTGGGTGTGTACCAAATGATGCTGACTTTGAAAATGACCCTGGTATGTCCCTTGCATTTTTGTCTATTAACATGCTTTGCCCTGTGGCATTGGTGCATCAGAGGTATACAGCTCTCTTGATAAAATTCCTTGAAATCAAAGCCTTCCATTTGTAAATTGCTTTATAACTTTGCTTTACACTTATTGTTACTATATTGCCTATATCATGTTAACATATGCATTAATTATTTTTTTGCTATTACCTTGTAAATGGAATACAACTTGTAAAAAGGTAACGTATTTACATATGAGCTCCCATCATACAAGGGCACCAGTGGATACATTTATTTCTGATCACTTCGTCCCCAGCTACTAATTTATTCAAACAGACGCCGACCACGCTGCTCATGAAAATAGACTGCCACTTGTTGAAAGGTAGCATTTTTACATATGAGCCCCCCCCCCCCCCACCCCCATACGTGGGCACCAGTAGATAGTTTTATTTGTGATGAATTTGCCCTAGCTTCTAAATTATGCAATACGTGCACCATAATGCCCTGTTACCAATAAATGTTAGTTCTATGGAATTGATGGTGATTTCCGGGACAGCAAATGTGACCACAAAACGCTTCCAAATTTACAGTATTATAATATTTAGTGCCCCATAATAATTTTATCTCTTGGTTACAAATTGCACATCTCCTTGGATTCCTCTGTCCTGCATGATGAATCATTGAGAGGCATGCTTGCAAGATAATCCCTTTCATTTCAGTGAGTTGAATTACCATTCATCTCAGGATGCAGCAAACATCTGACAACAAAGTTGCAGTCAAGTGAGTTATTTCTGATGAAAAGAAAGGCTCAAAGTAAGGTTCCACGTTCAGATTGGCCTGGGAATTTTTTTTAAGTAAGAGTCAGGAAGGCCTACCCAATGACGTATGTTGTTATATTATACCAAATGAAGGGCTTTTGTTTCTCACACACACACACACACACACACACACACACACACACACACACACACACACACACACACACACATATATATATATATATATATATATATATTGTAACGGGTATGGTAGCGTGAGTGTTACATTTGGGTGCAATGTCTTGATATCTGAAAATCTTCAACATACAACCATGAAAAGGCAAATTAAAACATATATCCCTTTATTAAAGGTAAACCTCACACTAAATCAGGGACTCATAAAATTGGGGATATAACTCCCTGTCTCTTGACTTGTTAGAGACTACTGGTTACCGGAATGTTCACCATTTAGTAACACCAATTTGGTGACTGTACTGCAATCACATACCATGTGCAAAGCTGTACACACTACCCTGGATACAATGTTATGTTACCTCTTTTGAACAGATACTACATTTATGTCTGGCATTTCAACTTATGTCCTATTATAACCTTTTAATACAGGCAGAACTCTGATCTCCTGACTCCTATAAACACTGGGATAGCAAGGGCTTAACCATAAGTAAACCTTCCCAGGTCTACCTATTCCCAGTGACTCTAATCTGGAGAAGCCATCTGTAGCATACCACTAGGATGCCATCCTTGTCTGAGTGGCTGGACTCCAAATAAACCTCTCCTGGTCTATTTGTGGAATGTCACCCTTTCCTGAGTGGCTGGAAGCTGGACAGACCTCCACTGGTCTGTTTCTGGAGTGCCACCCTTTCCTGAGTGGCTGAAAGCTGGACAGACCTCCACTGCCCTGCCTCTGAAGTGCCACCCTTTCCTGAGTGGCTGAAAGCTGGACAGACCTCCACTGGTCTGCCTCTGGAGTGCCACCCTTTCCTGAGTGGCTGAAAGCTGGACAGACCTTCACTGCCCTGCCTCTGAGTGCCACCCTTTCCTGAGTGGATGAACTTCAATTCAGGCAGCTCTCACCCTTGGCTGTCACCCAACCACCTCCTGTGGTCAGTGACCAGCTTCCTGACAGACCACTTATCTGTCCCTGGTATGCCACCTGCACTCCAATTGCTACAGCTTACAAGTACCACCCTTACCAGTGGTTAATGGGCCCAGGTGTCCAGACTGCCCACTTCTGCAACCACTCAGTAATAATGATTACCTTCAGTCCTCTGGTCTCTTCTGCTGGATCCTCCTTGGCAGATATACTTATCTCCAACCCTTTCAAGGGGAAAACCTGGACTTGAGACCTCACAGCATGGGAGGATCGAGGGAGATCATTGACTCAGATGCTTATAATGTATGGTGCCACTCATTTACATATGGACATACACAATCATTAAGATATATTTCTAGAAGGCAGAGATATAAGAACAAGGGATCACATTTTATTACCAACATCTGGACCATAATTCTGCTTTGGGAGTTCTTGCATCTTACCCACAATATTTCTAATAATAGAATTTACAATTGGGCCACTGAAACATCACTTATATTGTGAACAGTGCTGTAACTATCTGCCCTCTACAGAGAACCCCAAGAACTAACAAAATACCCTGTCGAGTAGGTGCTGCCATCTATATACAGATTTAATTGCAGAATTACACAGTAACCATGTATCATATTTAACTAAATTAGTATGCGATTAACCCATTTCATCACATTATCCCCCTGTTTCAGTTCAAATGCCCTCATTGGACTTAGAAACCAAACTTACGATAACCACATCAATATAAGTGTACTGTGATAATCACAAAATTTTCAGTAAGAGTCCACATACACTTAATTTTCAATAAAATGACGTTTCATTTGCCCCCTATCACCCCGGTTATTGCACAACAGGCAATGATACACAGGTCCTTTGTCCTTACAGGGCTGTACGTTAGTCTCTCCTGACATCTGCAAGCACACAACCAGCAGCTATGAGTATTTGTAGATGTAGACTGGTCTACGTGTTGTAGCCTACCTTGCCTTTTTAATAGCCCCTTTTGCCCACTTGAGGGTTACATTCCCCAAGTAGGGCTTCAATCTGTTGTGATGAATAACTCGCTTCTTTCCTTTTGCATCAAATTGAACAATGTAATCTAGATCGTTCAATTTCTTGACTATCAAATATGGACCTTCATAAGGGCAAAGTAGCTTTGGTGCAAGTTTCAATTGAGTAGCATCTGAATAGTACCACACCAGATCTCCCACCTTGAAGTCATGATAAGCTAATTTGGCATCATATGTTTCTTTCTGCCTTTTAGATGATGCCTGAAGATGCTGTCGGGCAACCTCATGAGCTTTCTGTAGCTTCTTCCTTAAACAGTCTACATATTCACCATATGAATCAATTTCTGGAGTATCTGCAGACAAAGTGCCAAACATTACTTCCACTGGAAATCTGACCTCCCTGCCAAGCATAAGGAGGTTCGGTGTCATACCAGTGCTTTCATGTATTGTTGCCCGATAAGCACCAGCCAGACATCCCAAATTTTTATCCCACTGTCTTTGGTCACCCTTTATGTAAGCTTTAATCATCCGAATCAATGTTCTGTTGAATCTTTCTGTTAACCCATTACAGCGAGGATTACCTGGGGTGGTACGTGTTTTCCTTATTTCTAACAGATGGCACAATTCTACAAAGATGTTACTTTCATAATTCCTTCCCTGGTCTGAATGCATCTCTAAAGGGCATCCAAACCGAGATATCACCTCATTAAGGATGACTTCAGCACATGTCTTTGCAGAGGTGTCAGGGATTGCAAATATTTCCACCCATTTGGTGAAGTGATCATTCACCACCAGGATATATTTGTTTCCCCTTTCAGATTCAGGTAGAGGCCCCATTATGTCTGTTGACAAGCGGTCTAAAGGACCACCAACTGGCATAACTCCAAGAGGAGCTCTAGGAGTTTTCCCTGGGGGTTTGATTGCTCCACATGAATGACATTTTGCCACCCATGCATTGGTGTCCTCACGTACACCAAACCAATAAAATCTCTGCAACAACTTCTCTCTCGTCTTCTTCTTCCCTAAATGTCCCGATAATGGACTGCCATGCATTTCATGCATGATCTCTTCTCGCATTACACTGGGAACAATAAATTGTTGATGTGAACCAGTACCATCCTTCCGATGAAATGTCCTAAACAACACTCCATCTTTAACAAACAAACTGTCCCAGAGATTCCAGTAATGTCTGGTAGCAGGTGATGATTGACACACCTGGCTACCAAAAATCCTTTGTCCAGCCTCTTTCCATTTTAGAATGGGCCCTATGTCTGGGTCCCCCAATTGTTTCTTTCTCAAACTCTTTGCTGAGTGAGGGAAGTTCCAACTAGTATTCCTTCTCCCTGCACTTCTAAGCCTACAGATACTGAAAGCAGATTGGGCCACTCCAGTTGTGGTTGTCCTCAGCCAGTCTATCACTTCCTTTGGTTTGTTCAACCTGAACTGAAATTTGAGACTGTCTGGTGAGGATTTCAAATGGTCAGCCCAATTTGACGATATTAATCCTGCAGTGAAGACTACCACCATCAACCCAATCACTAGTTTCAGCAATTTTTTTAAGCATGATGTGAGCCTCACACCCATTTGCTTCTGCTTTCTTAATCTTTTGATGGGCACTGGCTGCTTTTGCATTGAACTGTCCATGTCCAGTGCTCGTTTGAGGCATTTCTTGCATGGCCCACATTTCAAATCATTTAAGGATTCACTTTCGTCACATTGGCATCCCCTAGGACCAGGGCAACGGGACATGCCATCAGCATTGCCATGTTTTTTCCCCGCTCGATATTCCACAGAGAAATCATAAGCTGACAGATCTTCTATCCATCTAGCTATTCTCGACTTGGGATCTCTCAGACTGAAAAGCCATCTGAGTGCCTGATGATCAGTTCTGACAGTGAATCTCTTGCCTAACAAGTAGTGCTTGTAGTGAACTATAAAATATTTAACTGCTAGCAACTCCCTGTCAGTGACACAATAGTTACGTTCTGCCTTGTTGAGAGAACGACTTCCATATGCGATGACACGTTCAGTGCCATCTTGTTTCTGAGACAACACAGCTCCAATACTAAATTCACTGGCATCTGTATCAAGGATGAATTCATCCCCCAGTTCATTACTAGGGTATGCCATTATATCAGGTCCGATTAGGCAATTCTTAAGGGCATTGAAGGCTTTTTGACATTCATCAGTCCATTTAAAAGGCTGCTTCTTTCTCGTAAGTTTTATTAGGGGTTCTGCAATCTTTGAGAAGTCCTTGATGAATCTCCGGTAATAATTCCCCATGCCCAGGAAGGCACGGACTTGTGTCACTGTTCGTGGAATAGGCCACTCCAAGATCTTACTGACGGTTTTGGGGTTTGGCAGAACACCTTCTTCTGAAATAACATGCCCTAAAAACTCTACTTCTTTCTGAAAGAAGTCACATTTACTAGGTTTTAATTTCATGCCAGCATCTTTAATCCTCTGTAGAACTGTTCTAAGTCTGGAAATGTGCTCATGGAAATCTCTCCCATAGATGATCACATCATCCAGATATATAATGCAGGTTTGCCATTGTAGCCCACTTAGAGCAAGCTCCATTAGCCTCTGGAATGTGGCTGGTGAGTTACACAACCCAAATGGCATTGTTGTATACTCAAACAACCCACATTGGGTCACAAAAGCAGTCTTGGGTACATCACTAGCTTTCACGGGCACCTGATTGTAAGCCGATGTTATGTCAAGGGTCGAAAATAGTTTAGACCCTGCAACAGCATCCAGACATACATTAGTATTGGGTAAAGGAAAAGCATCCTTTACTGTCACTTCATTTACCTTGCGATAGTCCACACAAGGTCTGATGCTACCATCCTTCTTTTTCACCAACACTATAGGGCTGCTCCAAGGACTTTGACTTGGGCGAATTAGTCCTTGCTGTAAGATCTTCCCTATGGCTTTCCTATCTTCCCCTACATAAGCCAAGGGAACTCTGCATGGAGGTTGTTTTATGGGCTTAGCATTTTCTGTATTTATTTCGTGCTCAACAAGATGAGTTCTTCCTAAATCCAACTCATCTTTGGAAAAGGTGGACCCAAATTCCTGCAATAACTTGGCAATCTCCTCCCTTTCCTGTGCTTCACAACTCTCTGTGGACTTTGTGAATAATTCTTTTAGATGATTTGGAACCTCTGAGGAAAACTGTTTTATTGAATCCTCAGAATCGTCCTCACATATGTCCTCAAGCAAGTCTTTCTGTCCATGATGATGCACTTCTCCGATTCTGTGATCTCCTGCAGCTTTTGTAAGTTTAATCCTCCTAATTCCATGGAAATTGTGCCTCATGTCTTCATCTTCACTGGGAGCTAGTACACCAATCATTTCATCTACTTCCTGTGCAGTTCCCAATGTTGTATTTTCCCATATTGTCAAAGTTTGATTTAGAGGATTTAAAACTCTTACTTTAGTTGTCCCATCATTTGCTGCATTCACAAGGCATGATGCAATAACAAATGTGGGATCCTTCTTTGCCCTGATTGTACCTTCTATCAGGAGCATACCATTTCCACTCTTGTGGCTGCTGTGTGCCCCACCCAAATAAACATCAATTATTCTTTCACTTAGTGCTGGTATATCATACTTCCTTTTAGAGTGAATCTTCCTGATCTGTGGAGTTGGTATTCCGACACATCTCATTGGAATGCTAACTCCTTGGAATACCATTCTTCTTTCACTCACTAGTAAGTCTGCTGGACCTGAAGGGTCTTTTAAAAGGATGTCGGACCCTAGCAGGATATCATCTTCAATGTCGGCAACTACAACTGACTTGTTCAATTCAACTGCTCCCATTTTCACAGAAACTGTGGCTTCACCTTTAAATTCAATAGGTCTTCCATCAGCTGATACTAGAGGTCTTGTTCTAGTTAACTGCAAATCTGGTCTACTCTCAACAGGGATAGTTTCAAATACTTTTGTGGACATTATTGTGAGGGTGGCACCAGTGTCGATGGTAATTGTCACTGGTAAACCCTCCACAGTACCCTCAATGTACATTCCTGCATACTGTGCTGGTTTCCTCCTTATTATCTCTGCATCTTCCATCACTCCAACACTGCTATCTAAATTTTGTTTTGGACACAGGCCATGAGAATTTGGGTCAGAACTTTGGCCTGTAAGTCTGGCCCCTTCTAGTTTAACGATTCTCTTGGGGTGTTGCCAAGTTCAACATTATTTGCCTGTCCTTGTGGAGGGATAGTTTGCATAGGGTGTGTAGAAACTTGTAATTGCCCCATAAGGATTGGATATGGGCAATCCCTGACAAAATGGTCAGTCAGACCACATCTATAACACCCTTGTGTCCTATTTCTGGGTCTCTGTGTCCGCCCTCCTTGCGCATCATTCCTTCTTGGACCAGTTTGATTTTGATTCTGTCTCTTCCCAGCATTTTCTAGCTTGCTTAAACGACTTTCAATTTGTTCAAGCAACTTCTCAATTTTTGTATCAGGACTGTTCTTAGTTACTTCAACCGTATCCTTGGTAGCTTGTTCATTTGTTACCTCATTTGAAGGTACTACTTCATTGTTAGAAGTCTTTTTATTTTTCTCTGCTTTACTGCCTTTTGGGCGACCAGCTCTGACACAATATTCTGTTTCTGAGTCAGAGCTGTACTGAGCGATCATTCGGATTGCTTTCTTGTGTTTCTTCTCATTCCCTTCAGCCATAGATGAACCACTGGTTTCAATAAAGTGCACTACTTCATACACTGCCTCATCTATGTCCTGTGGGTCTTTCACATACTCTACATGAAAGCGAGCCTTCTCATTGCAGAGTCCTTTTAAGAACCGCCGTAGCAAGTCTTCCTTTCTTGTCTGACCATGGCGATGTTTGTATGCCTTATCATACAATTTCTTGAGTTCTGCAGCATACTCTTCTACTGTTTCAGTAGATTTCTGGTCTCTATTGCTGAATCTACCCTGGTAGGTTTTGGTAGTTTCAACTTTACGGAATCTGTTCTTAAGTTCCTTCACCAGGGTTTTGTAGTCTTTTCTCATTTTCCTGCTGAGTTGTCCATAGACAAATTCCCCAGCTTGTCCTTGTAATCTGGGCAATAATTCATCCAGTTTCTCACTGTCATCCCAACCATGCCTATCTGCTACATCTGTAAACCTGTTGAACCAAACTTCCCATGGTTCCTTACCAAGGAAAGCTGGTAACTTCACGGTTTTTGCCACCTTCCTTTGTCTTCTTACTGGTCTAGTATCTTCTTCAGAAGACACTGAATTCCTGGTTGTTGGAGATCTTATATTATGAGAAGAACTGGCACCTTCACTTGAGCTACCTTCTGAGCTCTCCTCTGAAACTTGTGAGGTGCTACTGTCTTTCTCATGGCATTTGACCTTCTCTAGGTGGTCTCTCCTTTTCTTACTGCTGCCTCTCTTATCAGTACCTTTTCCCCTAACAACAGTAGCAGCTGAAGTCTTGACATTATTTACCTGTTGATTTGGGGATTTAGCATTATGATCAACATTGCTTGTGCTAATGTTGAAAACCTCTAATGCCTTTTTCACAGCCTGTTGCACTGAAGCAAGCATCATAGGATCCATTGCCCTTATGAGTCTTCCATCACTTGCCCCAGAATTTGAAATCTCATTCTGAGGTGCAATTGGTAAATGTAACAATGGCACTGGTGGTGCATTCTGGCTACCAGCACCAACATTTCTGTTTTGGGAGGATTCTGCTGTTTCCTGTGAATTACCTCCCACTGTAAAACCACACATTGCATTTCTTTGCCTATTGCAAGGATAGGCTGGGTTATCCATCCTAGGGACACCTATCCCTGACACCGAAGTTGCTTCTGGTGGTGGTTCACTTGGAATAGGTGGATTTATAGTTCTCAAAAGGCTAGTTTGAGTACTCAAAATTCCAGCGTCCTGATTTACAGTTAAAGGCTTGGCTATCCTGGAAGAAGGTAGCTCATTCAATATTCCACCATTTCTCTGTGGTACCGAGTCATTTCCAGAACCCACAGGTCTTTGTGGTACTAGGTTATACCCACTACCAATTCTCTGTGGCACTATGTCATTTCTAGCACTACCAGTTCTCTTTAGCACCAAGTTATTCCCAGATTCTTCCATTCTGTATCTGACATGTGAGTTCACACTGAATCTGGAAACACCCGGTGGGTATGTGAGGGTAGTGAACCCCCCTGGTGACTGGGAACTTAGAGGTTGGACTATCATTCCCTTGTCCCCATTTTTGGACACTCCTGACTGAACAGGTACACTCCCAGAAGGCAAACTTTCCTTCCAGTTATTTTCAGTCACAGGAATATCATGTAAATCTCCATTTCTTATTACTGTCCTCTCCATCCCAGTGGTTGGTGACAATAGAGACATTGGAGATGTAGGGCTTAATCTGCCCAACACTGGATCTGAAGTGACAGCCATATCTAAACCCTGCCCAAATAAGGACGGCTCAGGTCCAGTTATGCCAGACCTTGTAGTTGTATGACTTAGAAGTTGCTCCTCTCTCATGTCTGACATGCCTGTACCAACTGCAAAAGGTTGGCTCACTTCTGAGGGAGTTCAGTACTTGGTCATATCTATTGCACTAGCCTCCATTCCAAGAGACCGAGTAACTGTTAAAGGCACTTCTCTGTCCCTCACAGTGACTGTCCCTTCCATTGCTACCATGGGATGATGCAGTGACTGATTTTCCTCAGATGCATGGTCATCCCACATCTGACTCAGTTCTCCCTGAGAGCCATCCCTGACAACAATCCCAGCTTCAGATAGCTGGTTCCAAGTTAGAGGAACCTGAGTTTCCCCTGCTTCTGGCATACCAGCTCCTGAAACCTGGCTCCACATTGGAGACACATGAGGCTTCTCTGTGTCTTGTAAGTTAGCCTCTACAGACTGGCCCCATGTTGAGGGAACATGAGGCTTCCTAGTCCCAGTTATGCCAGCCTCTAATGACTGGTCCTGCAGTGGAGGCTCCCCTGGCTGCAATGACTTGTTCCACATCGAAGGTATGTGAAACCCCCTTGCCCCATTAATGCCAGACTTTGGTGATTGGCTCCATGTCAAGGGTACATGAGGCCCACTTGCCTCATTAATGCCAGCCTGTGAAGGTTTGCCCCATGTGGATGGGTCATGAGGCTCCTGCCTTCTAGGTGTGCCAGCCTCTAAGAACTGGCCTGTATTTCCCATTGCCAGAGGATAATTTTCCTCTCCAGTTGCAGTCTGTCTGCCAGATCTAAGCCTCATCTCATTCATGTTTGCACAGGTTCGTTTCACAGGATGTACTATACTGTGCTTAGTACACCAAAGATGCACCAAACTTGTCAGTACATCCCACCGCTGCCACCAAAAATGTAACGGGTATGGTAGCGTGAGTGTTACATTTGGGTGCAATGTCTTGATATCTGAAAATCTTCAACATACAACCATGAAAAGGCAAATTAAAACATATATCCCTTTATTAAAGGTAAACCTCACACTAAATCAGGGACTCATAAAATTGGGGATATAACTCCCTGTCTCTTGACTTGTTAGAGACTACTGGTTACCGGAATGTTCACCATTTAGTAACACCAATTTGGTGACTGTACTGCAATCACATACCATGTGCAAAGCTGTACACACTACCCTGGATACAATGTTATGTTACCTCTTTTGAACAGATACTACATTTATGTCTGGCATTTCAACTTATGTCCTATTATAACCTTTTAATACAGGCAGAACTCTGATCTCCTGACTCCTATAAACACTGGGATAGCAAGGGCTTAACCATAAGTAAACCTTCCCAGGTCTACCTATTCCCAGTGACTCTAATCTGGAGAAGCCATCTGTAGCATACCACTAGGATGCCATCCTTGTCTGAGTGGCTGGACTCCAAATAAACCTCTCCTGGTCTATTTGTGGAATGTCACCCTTTCCTGAGTGGCTGGAAGCTGGACAGACCTCCACTGGTCTGTTTCTGGAGTGCCACCCTTTCCTGAGTGGCTGAAAGCTGGACAGACCTCCACTGCCCTGCCTCTGAAGTGCCACCCTTTCCTGAGTGGCTGAAAGCTGGACAGACCTCCACTGGTCTGCCTCTGGAGTGCCACCCTTTCCTGAGTGGCTGAAAGCTGGACAGACCTTCACTGCCCTGCCTCTGAGTGCCACCCTTTCCTGAGTGGATGAACTTCAATTCAGGCAGCTCTCACCCTTGGCTGTCACCCAACCACCTCCTGTGGTCAGTGACCAGCTTCCTGACAGACCACTTATCTGTCCCTGGTATGCCACCTGCACTCCAATTGCTACAGCTTACAAGTACCACCCTTACCAGTGGTTAATGGGCCCAGGTGTCCAGACTGCCCACTTCTGCAACCACTCAGTAATAATGATTACCTTCAGTCCTCTGGTCTCTTCTGCTGGATCCTCCTTGGCAGATATACTTATCTCCAACCCTTTCAAGGGGAAAACCTGGACTTGAGACCTCACAGCATGGGAGGATCGAGGGAGATCATTGACTCAGATGCTTATAATGTATGGTGCCACTCATTTACATATGGACATACACAATCATTAAGATATATTTCTAGAAGGCAGAGATATAAGAACAAGGGATCACATTTTATTACCAACATCTGGACCATAATTCTGCTTTGGGAGTTCTTGCATCTTACCCACAATATTTCTAATAATAGAATTTACAATTGGGCCACTGAAACATCACTTATATTGTGAACAGTGCTGTAACTATCTGCCCTCTACAGAGAACCCCAAGAACTAACAAAATACCCTGTCCAGTAGGTGCTGCCATCTATATACAGATTTAATTGCAGAATTACACAGTAACCATGTATCATATTTAACTAAATTAGTATGCGATTAACCCATTTCATCACAATATATATATATATATATATATATATATATATATATATATATATATATATAGGTAATTTTACGTAGTATTTGAAAAAGAAACTTAGGAAAAAGAAACAAAACCAAAAGGCAAGCTAAGAAAGGGAAAAAATAACCAAAAAAAACCCAACAAAAAGGCAAACTAAGAAAGAAATTAAAAATAAAAAAGAAAGAAAGAACGAAAGAAAGAAAGAAGGAAGGAAGGAAAGAAAGAAAGAAAGAAAGAAAGAAAGAAAGAAAGAAAGAAAGAAAGAAAGAAAGAAAGAAAGAAAGAAAGAAAGAAAGAAAGAAAGAAAGAAAGAAAGAAAGAAAGAAAGAAAGAAAGAAAGAAAGAAAGCAACCAAACAAACAAACAAACAAACAAACTTGACCATCACCTGTCAATGTAGCCTTATGCAAGTGCAGCGTGATTTTTTTGCCGAAGACAAATGAGGCTTGTAGACACCATGGTAGCAAGCTCAAATGTCAGCACCCATGCATGTGGATTGTACTAAATATCACTTGGTTGTGGTAAGTGAAACATGTCCCAACACACACACACATATATATATATATATATATATATATATATATATATATATATATATATATATATATATATATATATATATATATATATATATATATACATACATATACATATATATACATATACATGTACATATATATATATATATATATATATATATATATATATATATATATATATATATATATATCATGCTAGCAATTGATCACTTATGTTTTATGGGGTCATTTAGGTGGATGGTCCCATTCTGATGACTTTGCCTAATTAAGTGGAACCTGTTTTGAAACACAGCCCCACTAAAATTCTGATTGTTAAGGTCCCGAATTATAATATTAACCTCCTTTTCAAGTGTTTGACATGCTGTAAATTCCTGCTGTGTTCTATTCTTTCCCTTGGAAAGCTTTATTCAAAAGAGATGTCTGCAAAATACCCAATCACTAATTCCAGGCATTAATATATGTTGGTCTCGCTAGCACCTTTTTGATGTGATTAGACTGATGAAGCTACAGTTATGCCCCCCCCCCCCCCCGCCCCATGTTTACAAAGAGTCAAACTTGTGTGACATAACACAGTTTGGATTTCACAAGTGTTTGGATTTTCATGAAAACCCTTAGTATGTAAAAAGGACCCAGACTCTCTAAATTACACTGATGCTATCATCTACGTAACTGTGCATCTTAGGAATGACTATCCCTGCTGTTTGCACATTGATTTTTTGCGAAACGATGGAAAATGGATCAAATGAATGCTAAATATAACTATAACAGCACACTTCAGTAAAATATTCCTAAAGCATCAGAATCACAAACAAAATACATCACAATAATCGACAAAAGAAACTATTAGGATGTAGTATCATCGTCAATACTTGTTTATATGGCAATACCGTCTGTGAATGCAGCCCTTTTAATGTAATTAGTATAAATTATGATGCTAAAGCCTCGTAAAGCATAAGGTGCATAACAAGTAATGAGGATCATTTTTCGTTAAATTTCAAAACTATCTTTAAAATGATATCCGGCGGAAGGTAAAAGTGATCATAGGAGATCTAAGCATTGAATGATTATGAGAAAAACTGGATGAGTGTTGTCCGTATACTCAGAGTGTGGGGTTTTGCAGTGATATATTTTGGAAGATCGGAACTGTCAAGGACTTGTACCTTGATAACTTCCAGTTAATACGTCTTTTCATTTGCAACACCTAGAGAAGGGGCGATCAGGAAGTCAATGGGACGCCATGTGGGATCGCAAATGCCTGGTCGGCGGTTTCATCCATACAAACTAAGTGAATTGGGAAAAAAATGCTGTTGTAGATTTGTAAGATGTGTTTCGGGACAATTACCATGTCCTGGACTCTACTATATGTGATTATATTCAGGTTATCATTGGGTGACAGATACCTACTCATTGATATTCCCTGTTGGCATCAATTGGAAACATTTGCAAATAAACTTTCCCCGAGTTTGCTGCCAGACATATAATACAAAGAAAAGACAAAGTCTAAAGGTTTTATTCCCTTCATACACCCTATTACCTTTGGAGAAAAAAATGCCCCCCCCCCCTTCCAAAAAAAAAAAAAAAAAAAAAAAATAATAATAATAATAATAATAATAATAATAATAATAAAATATATACATGAAATAAATAAATAAAAGAAAGGAAAATAAAATCAATTGGGTGCACATGGGATTCTTCTTGGTCTGAAAAGCCTGTTCGGGACCTTTTGTGCAAATTAAGTTTACTTGAGTTTGATAGCAGAAATATACTACAAGAAAACGATAAACGCAGGGCCATAAGTGTTTTCTTCCCTTCAGATATTCCAATTCATTTTAAAAAAATCACTTTATAATTAGAAAAGAAATCAATGGGGGCACACCATGCATGTTAACATTCTTCTTGGTCCGATAGGCCTGCTTCAGACTATTTATACAAATGAACTTTCCCCGAGTTTGCTGACAGAAATAGGGTACAATTGAGAAAAAAGACAAACACAGGGCCACAAGTGTTTTATTTACTTTAGATATCCTTATACCTTTGAAAAAAATACCAATTGATAATTTAAAAAAAGAATCAATTGGGTGCACATATATATTCCTCCTGGTCCGACATGCCTGCTCGGGATTCTTTTTCTTGGGGGTAGGGTAGCGGTAAACAAATTTTATTGAAACAAAGAAAAAAAAAAAAAAACGAAAACGAAAACAACGGACAAAAAAAAAAAAAAAAAAAAAAAAAAAGAAAGAAAAAACATTCGGCCGACAGGATCACCAGCCTGTATAAGGAATTGTTTTTTAATTACCAAGGCTCGTTATAGCGCGTACGGAATATGTATGAAGTGAACCTGAGCAACTCATGACATATTTTGTGTCATAAGCATTCCTTCAAAACATAGTGGTGAAACTGTCAAGGAGAATGGGTGTAATCAAGCGCAAAAGTAAGAGAAAAATAAACGCAAAAACACAAAAATAAAACAAAAACAAAAGCAAAAACAAAAAACAAAACCAAATACACCAAACAAACAAACGGAAACGAAAACAAAAACAAAACAAAACAAAACAAACCAACATAAAAAAAAAACAAAACAAAAAAAAAGCCACCGAAATAAGTAAAGTGAGCAAACCTGCTTTGAAGATGAAAAAAGGAAGGGAGGATAATGGAAATCTGCTTCATGTATATACCTCCGTGTCAATAAAAAAAAAAAAAGAATAAAAACCTTATAGAACAGTGATCATGGTGATGTGAGAGGTTGAACTTTTCTATGATGTTTATTCGTTCTTGCCGGTGAATATTATTTGGGAAAGTCTCTACCATATATGTTCAAATGGGTATGCTGCAATACATTTTGTTTTCTTAATTAACTCTTTTCTATAATTTTCGCAATTGCATAGTCACACTTCTGAGAACACTCGAACTTCATGTGTTCAGCTGTAAGTGCTGCATTTTTTTCTACTTTTAATGACTTTTTTTACCCAATCAGTTCACGTTTTCTACTAAACTGCCACTTAGACTGTTAAGTGAGGTTTAAACGAAATTGTTCATTAGGTGGTGATACTCTGGCCCCTGATTTTAAACGGATTTTTCAATTTTGGTACCCTTCGGTTAAAATATGCATTCCTATTGATCATCATGTAAGTCTGCGGGAATTGCAATGGATATTTACGATTTCTTTATTTCCTCTCCAAAATCCTCACTCCTTCGGCTAGAGTAGGACTAATGGGTTCAATGTCATGTGGCAGCCGATGACTGGCTCGTCACACAGCTCTGATGTTTAAAGGAAAAACCTGATCAACTTTCAAATATTTATAAGCCTTGTAGGCCTGTCTCAAAGACCGTTCCCAGCTAACGGCACACCAACAGTGTCAGCACGTCACATGTCATGATGGAATAGAACAACCGTGCATATTTAATCAGCGCGTTTGTTTTCTTTTCTTGCTCTTAATTGCTTGGCAGGAAAAAGTTTAATGTCTACCGTATGACTAGCAATTCCAAAATGTGACATAGGGTCCTTTTCGCCTAGTTAATTCAACTTTCGGGACCAAAGTCTCCTACTTGTACTTCCAGAAAGTCCAGTGAAGTACCTTGTGAACCAACTCCATATAAATTGAAGCTGATTGCACATGCTGAGCCGTACTTTGTGGGTAATTCGCCTACAAGATTTATATAGCCACATTTCGCGACAGGGTTTGGCACTTCTTGTGTGAATCATAGTAGATTGTGGCCCAACTGCTCGATGATGATATGCAGAGTGAGAAGTGCTTTACAAGGAGTTCAAACAGGTATACTGAGAGAGTACACTGAACTATTTACTGATCGAACTGTAGATTCCCATTGAAGTTCCAAAAACATATAAAGTACTGCATTCCACATTTCGCCAATCTACATGTATATCATGGGTATCAGCAATTAATGCCATTCCCATAATATGATAAGGCCATGCGGTATTTATCCTCAAAAGGTGGAAAGACACGTCATCCCTCACCCTTACCTCTAGCTTCCAATCCTGATAATTTGTTCTAAATGGAAGTTGTGTTGAGACAAGGTTTGATTACTCAAAACCCCAAATACAGGAAAACCATCTTGATGCCACCACATTTGATATCTATGTAATTCTTCTCTCACACAGAGGACCGTTACAATCACCTTTACAGGCTAGATATTCGTCGCCTGGTTATTCAGCCGAACTGGAAATCAATTGTTGTGGATGCATTATGCAACATAGCAGATGGCATCCCCATTCAGAACCTACACATTATTCTGGTAGGTTAATAAAATTACGCAGGAAATGGTTCTTGAGTAAGGGTTGCACTAAGGGTAGTGTAACCATGTGACTTATTGCAAGATGTGCTGCAATTGAACCCACAATTGTCATTTATTTCCCTTGTGCAAGAGTCGGACCTGTGTATTTTGCTAAGATACATCTGAAATCAGGTTGTACACCTGAGAGGATTATGTCCCATGTTACACGTATGACTTTGGGTGCACGGTTGGTGGATCAGCAACACGCTTGCATTGCACCTCTGCGAGCCGATTTGATTCACTGCCAGGCTAGGGGAGCAAGTGGAAAGAGTCCATACCATTGTGACTGTGCACGGTGGTTTTCGCCGAGTCCTTTGGTTTCCTCAATCAAACAAATTGGTAGAAAAGTATACGCCACCATCTGTGCCATGGAAAGTGATTAATACGGGCTTGGCCTATTTCGCAATCCATGTAAAAGCAATGGGCTTATACATTTGAAAGTGTGACTTGATTTTATTCACCGTTAATTAAATTACAAATAACCAAATAACACCAGCGATTTTCCATCATTTTTGGTGAAGTAATTTCCTTTGTATCACGAGCAAAACCCTAGAAGTGTAAAAAGTCAATTCTTGAATTTTTTTCAGCGCGCTGGATACGGAATGACAATACAAAATTGGTAATATCATTATCATTATGAATGTATTTATCTTAAAAAATCAAATGTCCTGGAACACTGTCATATATATGTAATTATATATTCACCACACAATGGTTGAAGAAAACTATAAGCCTGAGAGAGCAGGCTCATGACCGGGTAAATATCATCCATATGTGATGGTATAGTTGGTTGTCATTTTGATGTATGGAGGTCAGGCGTGCGTGACACCGTCAGGACTGCAGTCTGTGGCTGTAGAAAACACTTTAAAAGCCAACCGTGAAAAAAGCACTTAAAAAGGAAAACACGAAGGGGCCTTGGGTTGGGTCTCCTGTGGACTATATTATAGTTTGGCTTGCCATGTGGGTGACTAATACGTCTGGTCGTGTGTGCGACTTTGCTGTGAAAAATAATTCATAAAGATTGCTGGACAAAAATCAGTATACTGCAGCCGTGGGCTTTCATATGGTTGTCTGTGAATGTTGACCTTTGAATGTGCTAGGCCATATATTTCAACAAATTTAAGTTGAACCAATTGAGACACCTCATGCCTGTACTGTAAAAAATCCCTGTTGTCTCTAGTCAGAGTGGTCCCTCTTCTGCCCACTCTCAAAGAACATTAGCAGGAATTATCTTGCCAAGTTTAAAGTTACAATTTCTACACTATCCGTCCTGTAGTGCACATTCAGAGCAGCAATAAAGCCAAAAACCTATGTGCCAACCGATGACTCTGTTACTCTTGGCGGGCCAGAAATGTAACGCTTTTTGTTAGAGTCGTCACAATTGATAATTTTCATACTTTATTTTCCACAAACATACATAATCATTTATACATGTCCATAAGGTGTTGCCGTAGATAGTTTTGAACCATCTTATTCAAAGACAGCTTGTAAAACTATGCTCCAGTAACTAAAAGCAGCCCCTTTGCCGACCACGGCGTTCTGTACACACACACACACACACACACACACATATATATATATATAAATATATATATATATATATATATATATATATATATATATATATATATATATATATATATATATATATATATATATATATATATATATATATATATATATATATACAACTATATCCGTTGTCACGTTTTTTCCTATTAATCATGTTTTCCTCAGATCTTCGTATGGTCTACGCCGTATTTTTTTACTGGTTGAGAGGAATGAAGTATCATGATGTAAAATATATTTTACTTTATTCTTCCCGTTTTCACATGGTTATATTAGCTATATTAAAAGCATAATCAACAAGATGATCAATTAAAAGCCCTGTGTCATAAAGATAGAAAGATGCACGTCTGACACCAAGCCCTTTTTAACAATCCATGCGTAACTGTGTTTTACAGAAATAGTCATATATATATATATATATATATATATCCCGTTTACCCATCATATTCTATGTAATCGTGATGTTTTGAATTTCTCAGGTTTTCAGAAATCAATTGACATGAGACGTACATATACGGAGGAAGGAAATGATGAAGCTGTGCCTACTTGTGCTCTCTCTGCATATCCGACGTTCGGTGCATTGCGCATGGTCCTCCATATGTTTAGGGCTATGAACGCTGACCGCCGAGAACCGTAAATAAAGGCATATCAACTGTAACAAAAGAAGTGGATAGAAACCCCTCTCTGCTGCTTCTGAATGTAAATCGAAGTGTGTGATGAAGCAGGGAAGCAATTTTCACACTGAGGTGCATACAGGGGAGAGATTTAGAGTGTTTGGATGAGTTAAAAAAAGTTTGTTGCACAGGCGCAGTATGTGAGTAGAGCAGAATGTATTAATGGTGGTTGGAAGATAGAGGAGTGTTTGGGCCAGATGAAAGCTGGACTCGGTAATTTAAACACTGTGATTTGACATGTTGAACATTTTCTCATAACGTGAAACATTTTACAGTGTTTCCGAATTAATATGCATGTACAGCTATGCTAGAATCACCCAATGATTCGATTTCTGTAGGTTTTATGTTTCACATGTACCAAATACATTTTATAAAGATCATTGTGTTAATTACACATAATTTACCCTTCTCCGTCATATGCTGGTCATTGTTACTATTTCACCAGTTTTGGAAAATTAGACAGTTGCCAGTTTTCAGATCAAGACATCAAGGTATTGCATTGTAAAACTAAAGTGCCGAATGACACTATAGAGTATAAGTGTAATGTGGGTAGGATTTGTATTCAGGAAGGCACTAGGTGTCAACAATTCAAAAAAAAAAAAAAAAAAAAAAAAAGCACACAAAGAAGTGATTATTTTCTTGAAACACAGCACTACTTATTTCGTATTTGTTTATCAGTTGGCCTGCCGGCAATTGAGAAATATTTCATACGAAGATGTGCGAGGTATTACGTCTATTAAGAAATGGATAACCAAATATCATGATGACATGATCATAGTTTTTCAAGCTAATGAACAACATAGTATATTTTCAGAACAACAGCTAGATATGTAATTTTCCATGGCAGATGTTCTTTTGAAATTTTATATTTTTCCTGCATATGACCATTTCTGGAGCATGGTAATGTTGTATGTGGAAATTGTTCAGGTTAAAGGGAAGAAAATTTTGAAAAATGTGCAACTGGCAGCCGCTCGAGCAGTAACTCCTGCACGTCGTTTACCAGCCAGGTACTCATTTTTAACGAAGTGGATGGATTAATTTGCTACCCGAAGAAAAAAAAATTATAAAAACTACTTATTATGTATAAAATAGAAAACAAAATTCCACCTCAGTACTTTCAAAATCTGTTGCATCAAACAGTTCACAATAGATCTAAATACAATGTTCGGTCTCATTCAAAATTACCTGTCGTACATGCTCGTACTGTTTCTTTCAGGGAAACTGTTCTTTTTTTTTTCACCTGCTGTCAAACTGTGGAAGCAGCTGCCAGTTGCAAGAAGTAGAGGTGAATGTATCGAGGAATTCAAATCTATTATTATTATCATTATTATTATTATAATTATTATTATTATTATTATTATTATTATTATCATTATTATTATTATTATTATTATTATTATTATTATTATTATTATTATTATTATAATTGTGGTTGTTGTTATTATTATTATTATTATTATTATTATTATTATTATTATTATTATTATTATTATCATTATTATTATTATTATTAGTAGTAGTAGTAGTAGTAGTAGTAGTAGTAGTAGTATTGTTATTGTTATTATTATTATTATTATTATTATTATTATTATTATTATTATTATTATTATTATTGTTATTATTATTATTATCATTATTATTATTATTATTATTATTATTATTATTATTATTATTATTATTATTATTATTATTATCATTATTATTGCAAGAAGATTTAATATGGGGTTTGCCTTCTCGCCGGTAGCTTTTGAGAATGAAATATGTTTTAACCAAATTTTTCATGCTTTCACTGAGCGGAGTAATAAAAAGCCGTTAAACTAGAGATTAAACATTATCAAATGTGACCCCTTCCTTCGTTCCTTTTGATATAATATAGCATTAAATTGTGAAAATGTAATTTCACGCTTGAATTGAATGTCACATCTCTTTAAGTAATTACTATTTTAAACTCTGAGTTGTAAGCGGCAACATTACCAAGGCGTGATCGACAGGTATTCAGAAAGAAATCAAAACACAACAGAGATGCACCTTGCACCATAAAAAAGAAAGACTAATTTACATGCTAATCCAATAAGTCAGGCAACAGCTACATTCATATATTGGCATCTGCGTTATTTTGTAAGACACATCCCTTAGCGACGGTATTCTAGTGAAATGTATATTGGTAGCATTTGTATCCAAAGGTGTATATATGCGTATTTGAGGGGAATGGTTTGCAATGAGAGACACTATGTGACCAGTGCCTCATTTCCTTCTTGTTTCTAGGGACAATCATAACCAACGTGATTAGCAAGCACCGAGGAACAACAAAGACAGCTTCTGGTTGACAGACAACAACGTGAAGTATGACTGCTTCGCATGTGGACATTTCAAGTCTGGCGGAAGACCAATCACCAGACATCCTCAAAGGCTCTCTTATTTTCCAAGTCGGTGATGTGTTTCGTCACATTAAACGCACATTCAGCCTGTGTGACTGTGCGACCATGCCACCCGTAGTAGGAGCAGTTTTTCAAACCAAGCCTGACCACCGTGAACCGTTGGAGACAATTGAATGCTGAATGGTCGATATAGTGATGACTCATCTGTGAACAAGCATGACACGACATAACAAACAAGCACCCCCCCACCAACACACACACACACAACAAAATCAAATCAAAAATAAAATAAAATGAAAAACAAAAACACCCCCCCAAAAAAAAACAAAAAAACGAACAAATAAACAAACAAACAAAAACGAAAAAAATAAAACAAAACAAAAGTAATAATAATAATGATAAATAAAAGACCCCCCCCGAAAAGCTAGACATCCCCGATCGCCAGCGATCTCTGAAAGGAAACCTCCCCACGCACGCTTCCACTTCAGTCATATATTCTAACAATAATTCCTTGACCTTTGACCTTTAAATGTCAACTGGAAATTACAAAAAAACAAAAAACAAAAAAGTGTACTGCTACAATAGGTACAATTTAAGCCCAACATGAACCAAGTTAGGTTAAAACTGGCCGAGGTATGGCTCAATCAAAATTCTGAAGGAACATATGACCCTCACCTTTGATTTTCAGAGGTCACAATGACATTACACAATTGTGCAGTGTTACAATAGCTAAAATAAGACCCCAACATGGTCCACGTCGGATGTAACTTGATTGATCTATGGCTCAATGAATACTTGAAAGGGAAAAATGACCTTGACCTTTGACCTATAGAAGTCACATGTAAATTTTAAAAATGTGCATCGTGACAATCTACAAATTATAGCGGAAAAATTCAAATGGGATTAAAATTGACCGGGCTTAATGAAACTTTCAAGGGTCAAATGACCTAGTCCTTTGACATTTAGAAGTCACATGTTCACTCCCAAATTGTTCAGTTTAGAACAGGTAAAATTTGACCCCAACATGGCCCAAATCGGATGTAAATTGATTGATTTATGTGTCAAGTTTTTTTATTCCTAATGACCTTGACCTTTAGCCACATTTTGAGGCCAGCTTGAACAGAATTGGAATAAAATTGATCAGGAAATGGTGGAATGAATTTTTTTTAAGGATGAAAGACCTCGAACTTGACAGGTCATATGTTTATAAAAGATTGTGCATTATTACATTCCGTCTGCAATGAATTCAACCTGATCAATATTGGGTGAAAATTGACCAAACTATGGCTTGTTTTGAATATCTAAAGATGTCTTTAAGTTTTTAAGGTCAAATTGTGCACACAAGCAATCACAAAATATGCGCTGTTAAATGTTTTATACTTTGAGCCCAATGTGATCATAATTGGATCAGAAGTGACATAAGAGGAGCAAGTTTGTTCGGTATGATAATATTATGTTTGCAAAATTACTTTTGAATTTGACCTTTTTAGGTAAAATGTAAATTGAAAACTTGGGATGATAGTTGAACTATGCAGCAATCTTACCAGCGCTGAAATCTGTAATGACTTTTTGTGATACAGGCCAAAATATGTTTTCCTTTAGTAGGTCATTAGGTTCTTAAAATTAAGTCAAGGTCACAAATTGAATGCATCCTCTTAAAGGCTACAAAATGTGGTTTTATCGATGACCATTAGTTTTTCAAAGGTCATTAGTAACCTAGAGTTATGATCTTCAAAATATTAACCCACCACCAAAAAAAGGAAAAGGGCGCAACCTTGAAACTTTAAGTCAAGGTGACAAACCCCATAAACAAACCCCATATCAGGAGAAAAACGTTTGTGCACGACTGTACTCCGTGGGGGGGGGGGGGGTTGTGTAAAAAACACTTTTCCAGTTGCTAAAAAATGTATTTTTTATGGGGGCCCAGTTGGAGAAAAGTAGGTCAAGGTCACCAACTTCTCTTTTTTTCCGTAGTGAAATGACACTACAGCAGGATTCATGGTTTCTTAGATTTGGAGCATGCAAAATAAAACAATTCAAAAATATTTATTTTTTTCGAAAAATTGCCATATGACCTTGACTTTCGATCGGAGCCCACATATTAAAATAGATGTTTTCCAGTGACGCTAAAAAATCCGAAGGTGACAGTGTGACCTGATTTCTAAGAAATCTAGATCAAAGTTGTCCTAAAAAGTAGGTCACTAGGAGAGGTGTTAGTATGAAGTACATGGGATAAATTTTGGTTTTCGGAGATGCAAATAGACTGAGATATCGCAAAATCCAAATGGCGACAAAAAGGGGCGAATGTAGTTTTGGACTACTTGCGGGTAGGGGACTTCAGTAGTTTTTGTTATGCGTGGAGTTACCAATTGCAGAAATGTACCGTACAAGCAGCAATTACCCCCCCCCCCCCTTTCATCGGAGGGGGCTTTACAAACAAATGAATTGGGTTAGGAATGTAGAACTATTTCATTTGTACTACTCATAATGTATGTCTCGTATACTCTTGTTCCAGGTCATATATATATATATATATATATATATATATGCATTATGTACGACAATTAGTTTTATATACACCTAGCAAACAAAAAGTTAAAATGCTCAGGATTATGGATGGTCAAGTGATTTTGACCTTTGCCTTCAAGGTACTCTATATTGGAAACACAGATGGGCTTACAAAAGTGTAATTGAACAGGAAATGGGGAATAGTTGCATAGAAGACCTCACTGCTTCATCTGAATTAGTCCCCATCGCTACAAGCAGAGGACATAAGTGTTTCCCAAAGCAGGCATTAGTATTCAAATGGGGTGGATGAAGTGGTGTCACCAATTGTTGGCGACCCTTAACCATTTAAGTAACCAATAGTCCCTGTTTAAACCAGTTTGTTATCATACCACTACATTTCAAGAGGGTAATCCTATGTTGATCAGTAATAAAGTCAAGCTCATCTTGAAAGCAAAGGTGTCTTCCATTACAAGATTTTCGTGTTTATTTCTGTGTCCTTTTCATTGTATACAGTCTGCTATGCATACATTGTCATGAGAGACTCCCCAAACCCGAATTTCACGTCTTTTTGCAAACGAAGGGTTACATTCATGCATGCTGCTCTACCTATCAAGCAATTGATAAATGCAAGCCTAGCTTTACAATGATCCTTGTGGTCACAAAATGTTTATTCGTACTGCTGTCTGCAAGACGATTTCAGACAGTACACCAGACAACCTTGTCATGTGCCTCTCATGGTGACAATGAATTCGAAACTAAATCAATAGTAATCATTCTCTCTCTCTCTCTCTCTCTCTGTCTCTCTCTCTCTCTCTCTCTGTCTGTCTGTCTGTCTCTCTCTCTCTGTCTCTCTCTCTCCCTCTCTCTCTTTGTGTGTCCGTCCACTTATTATATCACATTTGCATTTGTGCCATCAGACATACTAAAAATATCGAGACGCGGATGTAAATCAAGAATCAGTGGTGTCTGTGGCCGTCGTATTGACAGGGTAAACACCACACAGGGCCTACTTTAAGTTTGTGTTGATGGCAGACGTGAAATCCGTAAAAAAAAATATGGTATATATATATATATATATAAAGCAGTGTGTGACGGATAAAGGTTTAAAGTCCTCATTGATTACTTGCCCTAAGTAGTAATTAACTTACATGGCTTCCATGTATTGAGTGGGATTACAAATTACAAGGGAAATGCAACGAAAAAAAAACAAAAAAAACCTACGTCCGCGATATTTTGACCTTTTCAGGTCAATTGTATCAGATATATCTCCGTTCCCAATTATTGCGAGAGAAACACAATAAGCATTCATTGCTGTTTAATATCACATTTGTTATCCTTCTGTAACTCATTGCAGCAAACAGAAAAAAAAGATGGTTGTTGGGCTCAGTTGGCTCAATATACTTTCAGTTCACATGTCCATTCCAATTACTTTTATCGCACGTGGCATCAAAACAATATCGTTCTCAACTCTATCATGTATTTTGCAATTTACTATGGACCCAAATGACGAATTTTTTTAAATGCAAGCGTTATTTGTATAGAACAAGAGGTTATCGTGGTGCACATACTATTGGTTCAAATGTACATGTATATGTGAGGTTTAGCAGCTCCGTTCAGCTGCAAACGTTAGCGGGTTAGTCAGTGTCCAGTAACGTAAAAAGATATATATATATATATATATTTGGCTGCTTGTGGACTGGGTTGCATAACCGTGAAGCTGCCAAAATGTTGACTATCTTGTTTAATTTGCGGTACCGGTTGTCTGAAAAGTATGCGTTCCAAGACACAATCTGGTACATCAGAGGCTACAAAATATGCTGCAATGGCCGGTAAGATGAATTATGATCACATATACCAGTTGCACGAGCACATACCTTCAACGATATGTGATACTGAAAATTGCTGTCATGTTCGATGCTATCTCACTGTTCCTTTCCTCTTTTTTTGGGGGGGGGGGAGGCGGGGGCGGTGTTCATCCACATGTCAAAAACTGTTAAGGGGTTGGTGCCTATGTATCATATTGTTGTGTCAAAGTCCACTTCATGTCACGAAAACCAGACATGTCCTCGTATATGTGCCACCCAAGACAAATATCAGTTGTGATGAAATTTGCATTTTGTCCATTGGGTCATTCTAAAAAAAAAACCAAAAAGGTAATTGGTACACCGTGAAGCCATCCGACCAGAGAAACTCTGTTGTAAATACACACTGTTGAACACAGCAGACGCACCGGTAAACATACATATTTTGGGCATCACATATCCCATTGCTGAAATCAGTGCCTTCGTTTTACTCACAGTAATTGCACAATAACGGATGCATGCAGATCTGTTTTCTTACACACGTAACAACAGATTCAATAAACAGATACACAGAGTAAAAACAGCCTATATGATGTAAAGTTAACATAAAACCACGTGTACAGAAACTATGTCATTGGGAACAACAACCCCTGAAAGATAAATCGTTTAACGCATTTGCTTGAAGATGATATGCAAAAGCTCACTGCCTGCTATTCAAGAGTTGGGAAACATGTCACGTACGGCATGGAACCCATACACAGACAGTAAAATCAATACCTCTTGAGCCCATCGTATCTAGAAGCAGATGTTTCGAAACGTAATTGTCGAAAAAACGGCCTTCCAAACAGCACATTTGCAGAGTCTACCCATTGCCTCAATGCATTGACTAAAAGTGAACAGAGGAACAATTATTAGAGCACAGCTAACTCTCCCACACATTATTAGTTAAAATTAAAAGATTATCAGACGGGTATCATCCCCATTTGCCTGTGATGGAGGAGAAATGTGAATGATACTGACGATCGTGTGCTCGATGTATAGATACGAAAGGTGAATAGCGAAGCATTTCGCAATTGCCCTGGTCCTTACGTTAGATTGTGAACGAAAGTACCTGTTGTGTGCTCCATGAAGAGATAAGACAGATGAACAGTAAGGTAAGTTGCCCGATTGCTGGACACATTGCCGAAAGAACGGGTTGAAAACTCAAAATAATTAAAACAGCTGGTTTATACGCCAAGGTCCTATGGGAAATGAATGCATAAATTCCAATCGCTGTCAACCGAGGCACAGGAAAACTGTGTTTAAAATATGGAGATGAAGAACGTCATCCATTGTTGTAAGTGGAACGTATAACAATAAATGTCGTCGTTTCTAATAAAGACATCGTAAAAAAAGAGCAAGGTGGCAAATCTTGAAAAAAGAAAATGTGAGAAAAATTGGGAAAGGAAGGGTTAAAAAAGAATAAAAACAAGGGCGAAAGGCCTGGAAAAAAGGGGGAGGAGAATAATTGTACAAAATAATACCAGAAGAAAAGTAAGATCGCTTGTAAATACTTTATCAGGAACTGCTGGGTCATTTTGAGGAAAACATGACAAGACTGACGCGGCAAGTGTTAAATACTGTTACACACTTAGGTGAAAAAGTACCAAGCAGGAAGGATGGCGATAATACGATTTTAGCTAATTCACCCAAACCGAAGAATAAATAGCCAAGATTTTCAAAGACAAGTGTGTCTGTTTATCATATACAAGGAGCGAGAAACTGCAAAGCTAATGATGTAATATGTAAAAAAAAAAAAAAATATGGATTAATATGGTTAATAAACAAGTTTGCTTGGGGGTGGGGAAATTCCACTGGAATTGAAGGTCGGGGACCTCTGTGAAAATATATCTAATAAACAGGACATTCACCTAGATCATATCCTGTTAATGGCTATAATCAACTCATAGGGCGTGGAAATTGTCAATACAAAACCTGACAAAAATAAGGACTTTGAAAATAGTGCAGGAGTAGCCTATTTCTTCATGCTAAGCAAAATCTGAATTTGGAAACCAAATGCTTATTAAACTTTAAAAAAAAATAATAAAGCAGGATCAGTAGGATATTAAGAGATTGCATGTGCAAACCGGTTTTATGCTACACTTTAGGTTTGACTACTGAATCTTAAAAAAAAAAGAAATATGTTATACCAATTAAAGCATGAGTTAGTATTAAACAACCTGATCTGCGGATATACATGTATGAATTTCAGGTACACACACTTAGAAACCTTACATGCACAGGGCCAGACCCACATTTTGTGTATTTGAAACTTTTATTTTCACATCAACGTGTAGAACAAGCTGTATGCGTTGCACACATTAACACGGACGTATGTTTGTATATATGTAATTCTAATATTTTTACTTGAACAGCTGGAACAAGCTACAGGAGACACATGCATATTAACTTTAGTTATATCTAAATACAGACTGACAGGGCTATATATTTGTGCATGCATAACTATATAGCTTTTACATACAGGGAAATCTACAAGTGCCATTCTTTCAAAGACTGAATAGTATCTTATACGCAATGACAGGGTCACATGTTTGGGCATTTGTAACTGCCTTGCGGTGTTATTATGCAGCAATTACCGTATCTACAAAAAAAAAAAAAAAAAAAGGACTGACAGCACAATAAACGACCAGCGACTGTCAAGAAATATAGTTTTTAAAACATTTGAAAAACAGTCAGGAACAGAGATTTGAAGAAGTAAAGCTCACGTTCCTTAGAAATTAGGAGAATAAAGGCAGGCCTGAGGAAGGAGTTTAAGACTAGATATAACTTAGAGGGTTTCATAAATAAAAACAAAAGGGGAACTATGGATATGCTTTACATGTTGACGACTAGTAAAATATTGCAGGAACAAACAAGGGTTGATCTTGCAATGCTGTTTTTCTTCTATCACAACACTAAATGCATGAAACAATTTACTAGCAAGCAATTAATTCTAGCTCCGTGAACATTTGCAAGAACAATCTGGAACTTAGTTTGAACACAGGGGGCTTGTACAACCACTAAGTGTTACAATACCGCTATCTCTTACTAGTAACAGTGAGCGTCATTTCAATACCGCTAAATGTTACAATTGCCCCTAAGTATTACAAAAAAATTAATACCTTCACACCGTCACGCAAACACTGTTAAGTGTTGAACATGCAAGGAAGCCTTTCTCCCGCTATATGATACAACACCGCTAAGTCTCTCTCTCTCTCTCTCTCTCTCTCTCTCTCTCTCTCTCTCTCTCTCTCTCATTGCGTATAAGATACTATTCAGTCTTTGAAAGTATGGCACCTGTAGATTTCGGTCTTCTGACCAGGAAAAGTAACACCATATTAACTTGTCTGCCGGCATATTGAATGGTCTGCTACAAGGTAGCATACCTCTATCTTCAGTTTTAAATTCATTTTTTTCAATGCCCTTCCCGTATTACACTGTGCAATAATGAGTTGGACAATATGCAAAATAAACAAAATAAACAATGTAGCGATCCATAGGTGAAGGTTTGTGGGGCTAAGTTATGTTCCAAAATGAAAATAGGTCTCTGACCCCTCTGTATACATATATAATGTGCAGTTTGAAACAATTTCAAGTACTATGAGACCAATCCTTTTCTTTGAATTTAAAGTCGAATCATATGGAAAATGTTGGTTACGCTTCCCTTATAATTCATTACGCGTAAAGCATAAATGCAGAAAAAATAAAAATATTATGTGCATGAAACATAATATTTCGAGTCAAATGATATCTTTGTTTACTTCATTTTTCAAGCAAACTGCATTTACCTGTGCAATGCAAATGGTTGTGTTGAGAGGTTTTTGTAACAATTAGCGTTGATTTTTGTAGCAAATAACGTTGCGAGCACCGTGCTATCTGTTACAAAAATAACAACGCTATTTGTTACAAAATTGACGCTAACTGTTACTTGTAACAGCTAGCGGTATTGTAACACTTAAAGGTTGTACCGGGCTTTATAGACGCTGAACAAGTCATTTATTCCTTGTAGTAATAGCCACTAATTTTCTAACATTAAGGGGATAGAAGTAACAAATGTAGCTTTTGTTGCATCTTCGTATAACTGAAATAACTGAACCTGTAAACTCAGGTATCAATCGACATGGTGATTAAAACTGCTCTCCAACTGCACGTCAGACGCTGGGTATGTGAATGGAACCCAGAAAATAACACTTCTTCGGAGTGGTCCTTAATCAACGTAACGGATTTAGTTGTACATTGTCGCGGATGATTTTCCTTCCATTGACAGTGCAATGAAAACAGTTAACGACACGTGGCTTTTAAAGTGGCTCTTTAGATTACAAGTGATTCTCGCAAAGGATAGACGTGTGGAATCTACACAAGGTCGATGGCATTCGAATTGTAGGATTGATGTAAGCAGACTCTAAAACCCTTGCATTACCATTCATCATGCTAAGACAATGGCTTCTTCCAAACAACGTATTTCTGATATGCACAGCTTATACGAAAATGGTATAAGTTAAACTAATATAACCGACCACTCGATTACGAGATACCTGCTCATGTGCATTCACCAATAAGCAACACTAATGTGTTAGGTGATTTAAGAACATTCTCAGTGTTTCCATCCCCGTTGACGGCGAGTTTCGTGATAAAAAAAGAAAAACACAAATCAACAAGAGAGAAGAGAAACACCTCCAACGCCAATGAAGCTACGTGAAGTCCGAACTTATATGACAGTGGATATATATGATTATACCGTTGTTACTTTTTGATATTAAATATGATGCATGTTATAACACCACTTTGTCCTTGTTTTACGTAAATTCGCAGCAAACCTCCTGCAAACATACCGTTCAGGTATGTGTCAGGTTTGATTAATCATTTTAAGGTGTAGCCCTTCCCCATATGTCAGTGTAAGTGTGCAGACCATACCGAAACCCTTCTTCGTATAATCACATTTTAGCGACGAACATATAGGTACACTTTTGTGACTTTTCGTACTTAGTTGACAGTTCAATATCAACTTGTACACGTCAAAACACAATGTAGATGTACTGTATACTGGCTTCAGCCTGCTGCAGACACTCACTGCCCCTAGATAGCCTTGCCTTTAAGCTGTTACGAAATGTGGATAAGAGTGTGACATCTACCTTCCCACACTCTTTATTGATTGCCCCGTTGACCACGACTATGTGATTTGGTTAGACCTGTTTGCACACCCTGTAATGTCCAGTCTTATATTCCAGTCTTATCATGTGGTCACGCGCCTGCCAGATGTTCTTTCTTGCATCATATCTGCCACGAATCCTAATTAGCATTTGTCCAACAGGTACCATATATATATATACATATATATATATATTCCCATTTCATAGCAGAGCCATGTTTCTGCATTCTAGAAAATGTCAGGTATCTTTCGCTGAAATTAAAGTTACACTAAGAGTGAAGAATGAGTCAGCATAATGTCACGATCAGTGGATGTCAGTTCAGCAAGCAGCAAGACAACAAAGACGTAGACAAAGTGCAATAAGCTTTTATCAAAGTACTTGTTCAGTGGTTTAGGCCAACTTTATCCATAGAGCAGGCCGGCAATCGATACGGGAAGAGTTGAACCCTTAAGTATTAAATGGAAGGAGTAAAAGGGTAGTAATTTGCTTAAATTCAAAACAACGTTTCCCAGAAAATGGTTGCAGTGTACCTGACATATAATATGATTGGGACGAGAATATTTTATTATGGATCAATGCATTGAATTACGACATGCGATTGGATCCAAAGTAAGCTGCATACCTCTGAGAATAGACATAGGATGTTGCTATACAGCTTTCGAACAACTTCCAGTGCAGATTGCAATGTTAGCCCATAGTACATAAATCAAGCGGATTTTATCCTAATTTAAGGTCTGTGTACCGACCCCGTTTTGTGTATTCACTTGAGAATCGGAAAATGATTTAATGTAGCACCAATCAGAGAAGCCCACACAACCGATCTACGTATGTAAGATGAAAAATAGAACGACTACTAACAATACCGAACTTGCTAAGTGTTTGTATATGGCCAGTAAATAGGTGTTCTTGGAAGGCACTATAATGAGCATTTTCCAAAAAATGTACATAATATATAGCAGATGACACACTTTTTAACAGCGGTATAGCAAAAACAAAGGGACTAAATACTGTTCTTCTGTTGTCTTGTTCCCCATTACGACATGTAACTGTCATGCGAATAAAAAAAAAACAATAGTTGCGAATCCCATAAATATGAATGAAAACCCAACATACGTATCAATTGAAAACATTTGGAATCGCTTCAGCATCAACATAGTAAGGTCTCTCTCTCTCTCTCTCTCTCTCTCTCTCTCTCTCTCTCTCTCTCTCTCTCTCTCTCTCTTTCTCTCTCTCTCTTTCTCTCTCTGTCTGTCTGTCTCTCTCTGTCTGTTTGTCTGTCTGTCTGTCTGTCTGTCTGTCTGTCTCTCTCTCTCTCTCTCTCTCTCTCTCTCTCTCTCTATATATATATATATATATATATATATATATATATATATATATATATATATATATATATATAGTGGTGAAGGGGTGGGGTTTCCAAAACGTTTTAAAGCCAATTGGTGACCTTTACTTGTAGTTTGATTTTTCCAGACCAAGCGCATCAGTGTTTTTCCTAATCCTGTTTAATGGAATTGATCAAATTGTATGGGTCCTGTAATATGTATATGCCGCAGGCTCTTTCGTCATAAGGCAAAGGAGCACTTGACATGGAGAAAAGGCCTTGGTTTTGTTAGTAAAGTACAGACAGCGCCTACTGGTGGCGGGGAAGTTATAGACTTCCCAAAATAACACTAACACTTAGCACTTTCTTCTGCTTGAGTTTTCTCATGCCTGCCGTCCAACAGATAGCGGATTTGATTTATGGTGTGCCGTTGGGTTGCCGTAGTTTCAGATTTTCCAGTATAACTTTTGACGATCGGAAGCAATGCCTACCCTCCTGGCCAACTGTAGGCTTGCCCTACAAACGCTGCACTCCCAAAACTTAGCAAAGTTCGCCCATATGCATTCTGCAGCTGACCCTTATAAAAACATAACCATCTCAAATGTCAAAGTATGAGGCCAAATGTCAAAATCTGAGGCCAAATTAGTATGAAAGCTATCACCATGGTACCAATTTAACAGAAGTAACCTTATAATATTGAAGGTTATGTCATGATCGAAAACATATAAGCAAAGCATAGTCCTCGTATAGGAGAATCATCTATCTAGTTTCATTCGTTCAGGTTAACCAGATTTTGCGTTACCATCCAGAATAATCATAACATTAAACAATTCCCTGCGACGTCGGTCACTAACATACCAAGGAGAGTTTGATGCTCCAAAAGGTGTCTGATTACTAAGCAACTAGTAAAACTATTTCAGAGACGAAACAAGTTCTGAGATTGTCCCCAAACTATAAAAATCATAAATAAAAACGTTTAGTTATCGAAGTATAACCTACTGAACATTGTTGTACAGACGCACCAAATATACACGTCTACTACGTTTGAAAAGGATAGTTTAAATAAAACTATATAGTGTTTCAATTACGTACACTGTGGGGCCAAACTGATGTCTTTGATATGGTATGATCTCTAAACCAAAACAATTGAATCAAGGAAAATGTTAATGATCCCCAAAAACATTACCTAAGCTGAATACTCATTTTAAATGAGGATTATTATATGTACTTTTTTGTGAGTACAAATCAAAAACAAGTACATGACATTTAGGCAAATAACTGAAATTTTGATTTCGTGGTCATTGTTAAATTTTCCAAATTCTGTGTTTTATAAGATATATTGTTGATTTTATATCTGGTACTTTTCTTCGTCACTTTCTCCTGATATCGCTACAAGAAGTGAGGCAGGCTGCATCGCCTGTTTTCCTGTTTTGTTAAAAATCAATTCAATGTAAACTTGTATTGTGACTCTAGAAACTCAGGATAGATGGCTCAAATCCTTTCAATTATAGAATAACTTTCAAAATATGGAAAATTCTAAATTTTAAAAATGTCTAACTATATAACTGTACATTATCACCCTTGCATATTTACATAAAATGAAAAGTTTATAGGTTCAAATATATAATGATTTAACACGTGGTACTGAAATTCTGTAAAGTAATCCAGATTTGGCAAATCTAACTGAGATCACACGTATGGGTGTGATTTCAAAAAAATTAGTTCCTAAAAGTACCGCTAGGGGCACTATGTAATGATATCCTGTGGACTAGGATGGCCCACTGTGACTGATCCGTCACAGCAAACCACGCTATTATGCTCTTGAAATGATCATACTGGACCTCTTAAAGTACCCTAAAAACAAAAACAAAAACGAAAACAAAAACAAACAAACAAACAAACAAACAAAAAAAACAAACAAAAAAACAAACAAACAAAAAAAACAAAAACAAAAACAAAACAAAAAACAAAAAAAACAAAAAAAAAAAACAAAAAAAAAAAACAAAAAAAAAAAAAAACAAAAAAAAAAAAAAACAAAAACTAAAAACCAAAACCAAAAACAAAAAAAAAAAAAAAAAAAAACCTGGACATGAGAATAGTTGAAAACAGCAAATACTTTAGGTAACACTTGACTAAAGATACACACGTACCCTACCGGCAGTCAGCTAGCAAGTTTAGTAATTAAAGCAATACACAAACAAATATCTGACAAATTAATGGTTGAAGCAGTGCGGCTGGGGGGGGGGGGGAGGTAGGTGTCATTGCATGTGCTTTCAACTAAAGGCTTTGCACCAACCATTCATCAATTTGTGTCAACTATATGTGACTGAAATATCATAAAATTCAAAATTTCTGTTGAATTGTGTCTGGTTTAGGGAACATGAGCCTCAGAAGTCTGAGGCTTTCACATTATATCTTTTGAGTCATATTTCAACTTATCATATCTAATGGAGATTTAAAATGGACAAATATCATTTCAGAAATGGTGTAGCGTATTGTGTTCTTTGGAGTATATGAGCACCAATGTTGCAGTACATACTTCCATTATGAAGGTGCAAAAATTGAAAAATAACATATATTCTTATACATGATTGGGTACCCCCCCCCCCCCCCCACACACACACCCAAACTCACACACCAGCAAAAAATATATAGTTAAACAATCGAGAAATAATTAATTAAAGTCCGCTTTGCAGATTATGGGTAATATTTCAGAAGCGATAAACTCTAAAGGATATGGATGACACAAGCTTCTTGACTTGTTCTTAACAGTGTCGTAATTTGTTGTGAAATTTGTAACTGTGTTTTTCTTTATTTCATTGTACTGACATTCTAAAGTAAAAAAGTGATACTAGTGCCCGGGGGGGGGGGGGAGTTTGTGTTTCTTTTAATAAGGTGGTTTAATGTGAACTTTAAATACATTTATAGCAACGTGCTGCATAACCTTTATAAATGCAAACTAAATGCCCAAGTGCCATCTGACAAGATTTTTCAAAGGTTGAAAGGACCGGTTTAAACCACCAGTTGCGTCTTATGCGTCACTCCCTGACTGAAGTCAGGAGTGAAGTATTTCTTTGCTTTGGTATTGGACGATGACTGTTAATTTTTGGTGATTCTTAAATCTCTGCCTATTGCTATATTTGAACTTGTTCTCATTGTTAGGTCAAAATTTATGGATGTGGGTACAGTCTATATGTTTTTTTCCCGCACCATTTGATAAATACGTCTTTGGCTATCAGGTACCGGGGGCAGTGTTCCCCAACTGATAGTTAAAATAGAGGTGCAGCATTTTTATAATGTTCCATATTCATAAACATAATGAACACGATGAAGGACTACTTTTTCTTTTGCTGTCATCTCATGTGACTAACAAGTCAGGAAATCAAGCAAGTGGCAGGCCTACCATGTTTTTTTGTATCTGTGCGCAAGGGACACATTTCGGGTTTCAAGTAATTAGGCCTGTTTGTTTATGGAAAGAAAAACAAATAAAGGTTTGTAGTTAATGAAGGATATTTTTAAAGATTGAGAGAACCAGCCTTATAGGCCAGTCTCAAGTAAGGACTGAAATCATATCTTTACATTAGTATTGGAGGATGATTGCTGGTGTTTTGGTAATTTTTTAATATCTGCCTTTCGGCGGAACTAATCTTGATCTCATTGTTCGATCGAATCTATGAATATTGGTAATGTATTTCTGAACTATCTCTACTTAAATGGAAATATACGACATGGCGGGCTAGAATGTCACTTCACCTCGACTATCATTCTTGTTCATTTTTTGTAGAATTTGACAGCTCATATTGCTCACGAGAATATCTACATCTTTGCATTTAATACACGTACATTGGTCGTTCATCACGTCGCTTTATCACTGAGTTACTGTTTAAATGGCTTATATTTCTTCTAATGCCAGGAAATCTTTAAATATTCCTTTTTCTCAGCATATGATGCCTGAAGTCAGATTTTAATCGCATGTGTTGTCACTCTCTGTGGAGTACTCATTAGAAAATCCCTTTCACCAATACCGCCATGATCATGCTATTTGCAACATCTCTCTGTGTCATGGGTGACATAGCGAATTGTTGCAACGCATCACTCCTTGCGAATCTTGGCTCCTTTTTTGTAGAGAAAATCATCTATTTACCAGGCAGTACGGAACATGAGAATTGGCAAGCGCACTCATGAGTATGAAAAGACGATGATGGGCCCAAATCTCCTTTAAAAAAAACTAGGAAAAATGAGCTACTTGATAAAGAAATTTTCTTGTCTCAACTGTTGATTTCTTTCAAAGCCATATCAGGGAAATTCACTACCCTTACCAATGCAGTGAGACGTGACCCTGGACAATATGTTTACATTGGAGACAATGGTCCTGTTGTCCCTGTAATTCTTCCAACCCACAATGGATCCAGGGACCCCTTGTTGACAGCTGAAAAGAAATGTAAACAAAGGTCAGGTCACAGAGAAACACCCAAAGTTCTTGGACATAGATACAAAAATAATAAACGCAATGCTTGTTGTCGTCAGGCAGGAGGAACTGATGTAGGGTCTGTTGTCACTCAATTAAAGTCTTTGAATGATAAATTCAAGGAACTGGAAAAGGGCATGCAAGACTGTAGTGCCAATGTTGAACAGTTACTTACCCTTTGTTGCCAAAACCCTGCTCCAAAATGCACGAGTTTTCACTGGCCTGTCCATGCAATTACTGGACAACGTCACCCAAAAGAGGAAGCGGTCACTAATCATAAATGGCCTTAAAGGTCAAGCTGGAGAAACTCAAAAAGACAGAACGAAAACCTGTGTGATGTTGGCTAAAACACAACTACAGGCTCATGACACTGCCTCCAGTCAATTCAAAGCAAGTCACCGACTTAGTCAGCAGGAAGATGCCGGCATGATCAGCAGCTTTGTTGACCTGGACAAACGGATTGGTGGCTGGCGGGGGCCAACCATCGGACAAGATCTCCATTTCTCTGGATATACCACTAGTGACACAAAAGTTTCAAAAGAATATACCGCATTATGAGCGAAATTTATCTCATGACCTGAAAAAGAAAGCAAAAGTGAGGTGGCGGAAAAGACGGCCGTATGTCAAATTGGAAATCCAGGGTGAAACACCTTATAGTCCGGGAGATGAGACACCTTTATTTATGTTTTCGAGTGCATTTTGTTTGAACATGTTTTCTAAGGCAGAAATATATGGAGAAATCATATCTGGCAGTCTTACAAGCTGATAGTGGTCCATTTTCTTTCCATGCAGCTGTTTTGGAGGGAATCTCGCCTTCCAAAATTGGCACAAAATTAAAGGGTAAGGGAAATTTAAACGGCCATATCTTCGTCCATATTGCTTACATCAGAATGAGTTACCCCTCAAAATGTTTGTATTTAGCCTCTCTATCCAATAAAGCAAACCAAATTTGAATTTGTTAATTAGTGACGTCAACAGAGGTCATAAGGTCACCAAAACGGGTCAGAGGCTATACCTCCTGGAGGCTCCAGAAAAAAAACACCACAAACTAGAAGAAGCAAGACCAAAATGATTTATTTGACTTTTATTCAGTAGAAAAGATGATACTTCAGACATCTGACTATAGTAAATCTTTGTAAAAGACAATCTGCATTGTTAAAAACAAACTGATTCAAGTTTTTCGTTCCTACATCAAATATTGACATCTTCTGCCCTTGTGCATTACCTATCAAAGATAAATGTATGCGGAACATATTTCAAAATATTGCTCAATTCATTTGATTATATTTACGTATGTTGGGGTAATTTATGTATCAATCAGTGATTAGGCCTAACAAGCAACAGTAAGTGAAATTTATTTTAAACTGAACTTCTCATAGTGAAAATGGGTAATCCCCACTTCAAGTACACTGCATGGTAACGACTGAAAGTGGGGAATCCCTGCTTCAAGTACCTCATGTACATTGCATTGTGAAACTGAAAGTGGAGAATTCCTGCCTCAAGCACATTGCATTGTTCTGAAAGAGGGGAAACCCCATCTCTGTTCTGTTCTGTTGTGTATAAATACTGGGCAGATCTTTTCCTGGAGTAACAGTTCCCAGGGGTGTAGGACAATTAGTCCAAGTATCATGTTGCAGACAGTCTGCTTTTGAAAGTGTCTATTGTCTCTGCAGAAATTTGGTGATTGGTGAGATTGTTACAGTCAATGACCATTGTTTGAAAGAACAAGTTTCTGTGTTTTTCGGCTTGTGATGTACATATTAAGTTTTTCATTAAGTATAAGTCAGAGATATGGGTTGTGTGTTACTTGTCGAAGTTGTTGTTGGTATAAATGGTAACAGTGGTGTTTCTAAAGGTTATTTGGTCCTATTGATTTGCATGATATAACAAAATTTTGTTGATGTTGAACTTCATGCCCCACGTGTTTGACCAGTGCTCAAGTGCAATTAGGTCCTGTATTGTCTTTCTGTCCAGATTTGATGTACCAGAAGTGTTTGCTGTTTTTCTGAACAAAACTAGTTTCGATAATGTAATGAGATATTTAGAATAAGATTTTTGTATCTTTGACTGGGTGTGTCCTTTATGTTTCTTGTAGATTTCAATATTGAAATGTTTATGGGATGACTACATGTGGTTATATGGTTTCTGCTTATGTTTTATCAGTTTTTCTATCTTTAACTGCTGCCTCCATTTGTATTCTGGTCTTTGCGGTGTATGTTGTAATTTGGTGGGAAAATTTCACTGTCCTTGTTAGAATTGTCTAGCCACATTTCTGTTCCTAAAATAAGGTCTGGTTAAATGTAGTTTGTAATTAGGGCTTAATCTGTTTATTATTTTTTGTTTTTGTTTTTGACCATTTAGCAGTTAACTAGTTAAGTCCCAGTTGTTTGCTTTAGGTAGGCAGTAGGCCGAAGAGGATGGTAAGCAAAAGGACAGTGCATTTTCTCCACTCTGTTGTTGGAAAGACATTTAATCTTGGCCTAAGTTAAGCCAGTAGAAAAGCCAGTCAGTTTACTGCTTGCTTTTGGTGAGCAGGAAAGTTATCAGCCTTTGTTTTATTTCGTGAATGTGCTGTTTGTATCATCCTTAGTCTTTGTTTTATACACTTGTGTTTTGTACAGATGCAGTGATATTTTATGCACTTGTGCTTTGTATCTAGATGCAGTGGTATTTTATGCACTTTTGTTTTGTATAGATGCAGTGAAAGCTACATGATAGTTGATAAGTCTGCATTACTCCATGTCAGTTGTGACAATGTCAGATAAGCCATCAACAAGTACCAGTGTCAGAGAATACTTGCCCCCCCCCCCCCCCGAACGGATGGTCCCCCAGGGGCCCATTCATTTGGCGAACGTTTGGGCCTCCCTGCAAACATTTGCCCCCCCCCCCCCCCCCAAAAAAATACCTTGTAGGAATTATCTCACAATCCCTCCAAGTTGTTTTTTTTTTTATTTGTGCAACACATATTTTAGCACAAATCTACCCCACATGTATAGATTCGGGTGTCTCCATTTCCCCCTGATTCCTGGTTATCTGCATTGCTAGAGATACATACGCGGCATATCAGGCTCTTGATATGAATGAAAAAAATACAATAAAACACCAGATTTTTTTTAAAGAAAGCTCTTTCATACTGGGAGGGCCTAAACATTCTGGAACGGACTCAGGGATGTGGGTTTCCAGCTGATTTCCTCTGTTTTTAAGCGTCTTAAGTGGAGGGGCCCTTTGGTTCCAGAATATTTGGGCCCCCTATTTGTTTGTGTCTTAAAGTGGATGTGAATGGGCAGGGGGCCCTTTGATTCCAGGATATTTGGGCCCCCTGTTTTTAAGTAAATGCACTGCAGTGGATATATATGGGAAGGGGGTCCCTTTGATTCCAGAATATTTGGGCCCCCCATTTGTATGTGTCTTGAAGTGGATATAAATGGGGAGGAGGCCATTTGGTTCCAAAATATTTGGGCCCCCTTTTTGTAAGTAAGTGCCTTGCAGTGGGTATAAATGGGGAGGGAGGGGCCTTTGGTTCCAGAATATTTGGGCCCCCCATTTGTATGTGTCTTGAAGTGGATATAAATGGGGAGGAGGCCATTTGGTTCCAAAATATTTGGGCCCCCTGTTTTTAAGTAAATGCCTTACAGTGGATATAAATGGCGGAGGGGGTCCCTTTGGTTTTAGGATATTTGAGCCCCCTATTTGGTAAATACCTTGCAGTGAATATAAATGGGGAGGGGGCCCTTTGGTTCCAAAATATTTGGGTATAAATGAGGAAGAGGCTCTTTCATTCCAGATTATTAGGCCCCCTTTTGGTATCTAAATGCATTAAGTGGATCTTGAATATGTGGGCCCCCTATTTGTAAGTAAATGCCTTACAGTGGATATAAATGGGGAGGGGGCCCTTTGGCTCCAGTATTTTTGGGCCCCCTATTTGTTTGTCTCATAGAGTGGATATAAATGGGGAGGGGGGACCCTTTGGTACAAATAGGGGGCCAAATATACTGAAACCAAAAGGCCCCCTCCCCATTTATATCCACGGCAAGGCATTTAATTACTTACAAATAGGGGGCCCAAATATTCAAGATCCACTTAATGCATTTAGATACCAAAAGGGGGCCCAATAATCTGGAATCAAAGAGCCTCTTCCTCATTTATATCCACCTTGAGGCACTTAGATACTGTTCAGGGGTCAAGTGGCCAAAACATTTGGGAAACAAAAGCCTCCCCCGCCCGTCTCTACATAACTGGAAATTAAAAGCCATTTATAGTTATTTTACAGAAGTATGTGTGCATGTAGTTTGGGTAGCTCAGCTATTCATAAAAATTGCTTTTATACTCACATCGCGAACATACTTGCACCAAGTTAAATTTCCCATTTTCTATTAGAAAGTAAACTTAGGATCGAGTCATCTGGTCATAATTCCGCATCAATTATAATGCCATTCACATGATTCAGGACTACATTTTAACATTTTGCGCAGAATCTATTCTCATGCTGAGCTGACAAAACACTGTGACCAGCACCTTTTACCTTTAGTCTAATGCACCATGTCCAATTTTGCTATTTTGCACTGTTAACACCATCAATGTTACAACTGTAGTTAAGATGTTACATGAAATGCGACAAAAATCAAATATGAAAGGGGGCCCAAAAGTTCGTTGACACGGGGTTGGCAAAGTAGAGTCGTCAGAGTATTACCAACATCTCTTTGCTAAGCTGGGAGAAAGCAAAGAGATCTCAGAAGGCAACAACAAAGCAAAAGTCTCTAACCTAGGGGAAGCCAGGTACGCAATCTTGAGAGAGAAGTATGCACCTAGAAAGGAGTCTGAACCACTAGCCAAAATGAAAGGAGCAGATGCTATCACTCTTCCCCCATCCAGGCGAATTCTTTCACAAAAGCTGAACAGGACAAACTATGTGACTATGATTTGGAGAAATGCACACCTCCAGGACCCAATATCTGATTCAGTTGATCCTAGTGAGTGTGGTTGGAAACTAACTGATGGCAAATACCAGATGGTCTGGTTTGTTGGGGACCAAATGCCAAAAGACATAGCTGAGCATGTTACAGCTGACCAACCATCAGACAATGATGACCAGGATGAGTATGAAAATTCCTTTGACTCTGATGATTCAGACTATGAAATCGAAGATGATTTATAAAGCACTTGAAAACCCTTGATTCAGCTTTCTTGACATATCAAAGGGTGCTATATATTTCCATTATTTTGCAGCAAGTCTGACTATGTTTGGAAATGGCAACGAGTTATGCTAGAGATGTTGTCATTGTGAACTTATAGTCCCATTCACAAGTACTAAACTTCATCTGTTGAGTCCTCTCTATCATCCAAGTGGTCAGAAAAGACCATAAGCAATGTATCCGAGCTTTGCGTAATCCTGTAGTTCAGAAAGTTAGCCTAACAGCTGCGGACCACTTTACAATGTCAAGCAATGCACCAGAGTGGAAAATGTCAAAATTTGATGAAAAAGCAATGTCATTTGAATCAGTTTGTTTGAAACAATGCAGATTGTCTTTACAAAGATTTACTGTAGGCAGATGTGTGAAGCGTTATCTTTTCTACTGAATAAAAGTTAAATAAGTCATTTTGGTCTTGTTTCTTCTAGTTTGTGGTGTTTTTTCTGGAGCCTCCAGGAGGTATAGCCTCTGACCCGTTTTGGTGACCTTATGACCTCTGTTGACGTCACTAATTAACATATTCAAATTTGATTTGCTTTATTGGATAGAGGGGCTAAATACAAACATTTTGAGGGGTAACACATTCTGATGTAAGCAATATGGACGGAGATATGGCCGTTTAAATTTTACCCTACCCCTTAATTTTGTGCTAATTTTGGAAGGCGAGATTCCCTCCAAAACAGCTGTATGGAAAGAAAATGGACCACTTGCAGCTTGTAAGACTGCCAGATTTGATTTCTCCAGGTATTTCTGCCTTAGAAAACATGTTCAAACAAAATGCACTCGAAAACATAAATAAAGGTGTCTCATCTCCTGGACTATTACTACCCTAAAGCTTCCTGGAGAGAAATAGGCCGGGACTTACTTGAATTTGATCTTGTAACAAGCTTAGAAATGAGCTAAATTCCCCCCCCCCCCCCCATCCAGGTTATGAAACTGCAAAGTAATCATTAGCACTCACAAATGGAGGCAAACTCTCCTTTGGAGACTCTTTTTCCTTTGCTCTACACTCTTTCTTTTTTTTCTTTTGACCTTGTGATGATTCTTGCTGTTTGACAAATTTCAGATTTATGCTGAACTCATCGTCAATGTTGTCAACAAATATGTTTAATGCTCTGCTACTCTTGTCGGTATCAAAGAATTTCGGATTTCTTCATAGTCGCACATTATATTTCAAACGTTGGGACCTGAAATCATAAGTGAGTGAGTGTGCAGAAATGTTGGGAGAATCTCCTCAAATGGCCTAAATGACCTCTTACATGACACAAATGACTTAGAAAATACTATATCTATAGCGTTTGACTCACTCTATTCCGAAACTGAATATTTAGTTGAATATCTGAAGCCATTAAGAGATACCTTTTTGCTAGACCTAAACATTCAAAGTTTGAATTCAAAAGTTTTACGGACTGATAAATGATCTGTCAAAACCTGATTTTGAATTTGATACTTTTCGCTTGCATGAAACGTGGCTAGATGGGGACTCACCCAATGTTTCTCTTTTTAACCTGGAAAAATATTTTTATGATTACCCTTGGTGCTACCCGTAGTTCCCATTGTGGTCTACTAATATAGTTGCACAGAATTTAGAATTATTCACTGAGAAATTGTTATATTCCAGACATGGTTTGGGAAGGACAATTTGTTGACATATGTGTAAAAGGTACAGAAAAAAGGATAACACTGTGGATTATTCATAGACCACGTAGAGACAGAAACGGGGATATTGCAGTGCTTACAATGGAACTAAGCGCAGTAATTCAAACTTTATCACGCGAATCATCCGAAATAATAATTGCTGGATGTTTAAATTTGGACTTGTTCAAGATTAAAACCAGGCAAAAATATATACCGAAAATTTAGATGTCATGTTATGTGACAATGTTTATCGTAAAATTACCTTGCCAACCAGACTTACAAAAATAACAACTTCCCTGATAGATTTTTTTTCCGAATTGTCACGTGTAGTTCGTTCATGTGTGGGATTTTACTTTTGGACCTATCAGATCACTTACCTATTTTTCACTTGCAATGATTTCAAGTTAAAATCCAAATGCCCCTGAAATTGGTAAAAATTGAAACACGAGGCCTTCATGGCTAACAACATGTTTACAATTAAATTAATAAATTCAAATAGTATAACTAATCTGAATACCGACTTACATTGTAACCCAAATGAAAATTATAACAAGTTAGACGACATTCTTTTTAACACCAAGAAACCACACATATTCCAATCAAAACCTTTAAATTAAATTGATACAGACATAGGCCTTTTTTAAGGATTTCCGATGGTATTTTGATATCAAATATTACCGTGATTGCCTGTACAAAGAAACAAACAAAAACAAAACAAAACAAAACAAAAACAAAACAAAAACAAAAAAAAAAACAAAACAAAAAAACAACAAAAAACACAAACAAAAACAAAAACAAAACAACCCCCCCCCAAAAAAACACAAACAAACAAACAAAAAAACGATCCGGAATATAATACCCTAAAACGAAATTAAGAAAAAACAACTTATAATTCAATATTATAGAAAAATACCGATGAACTACAACAATGAAATTATTATTCTGAATTTGAAAAAAAATTAAACATAATACTAAAAACGGGATACTTTAAACTTTATCTGTCACATAAGGGCTTAACAAGTCTAATCTTCTTTTTTTTATTTGATTCACAATGACGAAAACACAAACAAGGAAAAAATTGCCAAGAGATTCAACATTTTTCTCTCATATGCAACCCAAACCTGCATCTAAAATAAATGTTAAGGATGGACCATCCTTTACAACATATCTGAAAGTACGCATTGGACATATTTTTCTTTCTCACCTGTGGACTCATCATGCATTGCCAGCACCATTCAAAATTTGAAACCCAAGACCTGTACAGGACATGGTAATTTATCAATGAAATTACTGAAAGGTCTCAACTTATTTATTGCAGTACCACTAAGTTTGATTATAAATCAGTCATTAGTGGCTGGCCTTGTCCCATACTTTGAAAATTGCGAAAGTTATATCTTTTTTTAAAAAGAATTATGAGAGTGTCATTGAAATAATTGCCCAACCTCATTAGTGCCTTCCATGTCCAAAATGTTTGTACAGGAGGTATACAATCAACTAAATGAGTATTTTATGTCAAAATTCGATTTTACAAACGTCAGCATGGATTTATAAAGCTACACTACACTGAAACCCCTGCCTTAGAGTTTATAGATTGTATAAGGGAAATGCTCGATCACGAAAAAAAAATACCTAAAGCTATAAATCAAGATCTGAGCAAAGCCTTTCATACCTTAGATCTTACAATTCTTCTGCATAAACTTCAATATAATACCAGAACATGTATTGCATCTGAATGGTTTAAAGACTAACTCGTGTGAAATAGTATGTTTATTTTGATGGTTTGTGTTCAGATGTTTTACATATAACCATAGGCGTGCCCCAAGGGTCTATAATTGGCCCGCTACTGTTTACTATTCATACAAACGATATGTACTTAGTTTTATCCCAGTTTAAATCCATTTTATATGCAGATGATGTTACTTTGATGATTTTTTTTTTTTGGTGTTTTTCAAACGTGACCTCTGATACCCAAGGCAATGTGGCGAATTCCATTAATTCAGAATTGAAAAATGTTCATGATTGGCTGGCTGTAACAAATAATCATTAAATATTACTAAAAAGAAAAAAAACAAACAAAAAAAAGTTATTTTATTTCCCACAGAAAAACATAAATTTTGTGTTGAACTTAAAAATTGATGATGATGCAATTTCCAGATGTGATAAATATTTGCATCTCCCTGGCTTGTGTATTCATGAAGATATGCACTGGAAATACCATTAATCCAAAATTGGAATACACTTTTTACAGTAGTTTTTACTCTTTTTTTCCTTTTTTTTTTCAAAGGTACCTCCCAACCAACAAAAACTTTATTTTTTAGGTACAGCTTCTTATTTTTGTCACATCTGAATTATTGTTTTCGTGTATAAAGCTTTTCTCTTAACCGCATTTACAAAAGAAAGTGATACGTCTTATATGTAATACTAGGTATAATGCCCGTGCACATCCATTATCTAAGCAACTAAATGTTTTAAAAGTACATGATATTAAAGGAGATATCTCTTGAGGGGGACATTTTGGTTAAAATATAGTACCTGATTCAAAGAGGAGTGGCCTATGTATGGGGCGTGGCCTTTTTATAGGATGGAAACTATTGAATCAGAACTGACAAACACAAAACATTTTTTAGAATTTGATTGGCATCATGTAGTGTAAATTATGGCTCTTCATCGAAGAGTACAATATGTAGGTGTGATATTATATATATATATAACAACTATCTACAAGTAAAATTCACAGCATTCACAATTGACCTAAATGGTGTATATTCCTTGATTTTGTTTCCAGTAGATATGTAAAAGCCACGGTATCCTTATTTTACAAGATATCATGCTTATGTAACCTGTAATTTGCGGATGTGTAACTGATACCTGCTACAATCTATGGCTGCTGCAAATGTACCTTTTGACCTATAATGGTGACATTTTGAAACATTCCTCGAATTACTTACTGTACACAGGCCCGTCTTGCCTCTCGTCTGACTCAAACTGTCACATGTGATCAGTACATAGAGTTTCAAAGTCATTTTGGCTTTTGTTCTAGCGATGTCATAATTTAAAATACAGCTCGCAGATTGTAAATCATTATTTTTTCCGTTTTACATCTTAATACACAAAACGTACGCATCTTTGTCTCTTAAACATTCACGAAGATAGGATAGTTTGGCATATAGGTCAAAAACGAAAAAATCGTTGTTGTGTACACCCCTTTTTCTGGTTATACACATAAAACTAAAACTAATGTCTGCAATAAACTTCTTCAGAAGTTTAGTGATATGACATGGTATGACCCATGAGTATAAAGCAAAACTGGCCATGTCCCATTGTCGTCTGTGGGACTGATATATATAATGTTGACTGGCATGCCAGTTGAACTGCACTCCAAAGCAAAATATATTCTAAGACATTGGCCACAAAAATCTATATCGATGCAGTGGGTCACATGAAATATGGTATAAATTTTTAAATGTATCTAAATGTTTGTGAAGTAGTACATTCTGCACTGGAGAAATATTGTGCATCCAATTAATATGACCTATTCCCACACCGAAGCCATCACTTTATTTTCGGTGATTTCATTTTACCTCCAATGCCAATAATTCATGGCACAATATTGGAGTAAGCCTACCCTCCAGGAAATATCCACAAACATTCCATTTAGTAACAAATGTGCGCATCATTCATAAATTTTTGCCACCGGAAAAGTGTCATCACACCGTTGTTGATGCCACATTTTAACTAATTGTGTTTTTGGGCTGGAATGCACCTTTAAGAATGTCATTCAGCAGACATCCATCGGCACAGAAACCCCAACCAACCAGCTTCTCCGTTGTGTGTGTGTGGGGGGGGGGGAGGGGGTGTGTGGAGATGCGGTGCACATTTGTCGAAATTGAAGTTTTCTACTTATATCATCACTAAATATTAATTGTTTCTAGACCTGACATTTCACCATAAACCAAGGCACAAATAATAAAGATGGTGTGACATATATGTATGCACATATTGCGAAGAGTAACCATCCTTATCGAAAGTTGCATACAAAAATGTTTTCCTGTATTATTTGACTTACTCACGATTGGATCTGCATTGTATTTATTTGAGCTCCAGCCAAGCAACCAGATATAGTCGGTGCACGGTTTAGGATCACCTGAAAACGCAATTATTTTGAACTCAATAGGTTTTGTTCTGACTGTAAATAAAGGTTCACACACCAATTTCATATGTGATACTGGATGCAGGAAAAAAATTAAAATTTAATAATTAAAAAAAAAAAATGTTTAATATAAAAGATCTACACCGAACTACCAAGCTACCTACCTATATGAACTACATTGGACATAAGCCTACGATTTAAGTACACAGCACCATCGAGAGGGGTGACTATTTACCTACCATTAGATTATTGATAAGAACGTATCACTTGAAAGTCTTCAATGACTTAAGAACCTTTTCACATGCAGATATATACTTTTGAAGCCACATATGACATGGGTGTCATCAGCACAGCATAGGAATAAGGACTGGTGCTTGACACAATAGTTCTAGTGGCAAGAAAGGTATACGAACACAGCATGACACATCTGGGTACGTATTCAGCTGTCTCCAAAAGCCAACTAGCAGATGATTGTGACGGCAGGTAGTAAACACGACGCTTTTATATTCAATTTGCAACCTATCTGGGATGGACGGAACTAATGAAAGTAGGAGCCTGTGCTATATTTAATCACTTTGGAATATGTCATTACTGTAATTTTGCGACAGGCTTCGTGTTCGTATCATTCCTTCTGAAACGCATTTACTAAATAATTTTTCTACCCTCCTTCTAATAACTACCTTCAAACTCATCAATCGTACTAAGAATGAATGGACTGTTGTTTCTTCACATTACGTCTAAATAACTGTACGCAAGAAATAGTCAGTGATACAAACACAAGGAACCTATATGGCACAAGCGATAAGTAGTGTTCAAACCAGACGGCGACGTAAACTCCTTTTGCCTCAGTAGGAGCTCACCGTTATAGGCAATCAAAACTTAAATATTGAAATATTCAAATAACAAGGTGTGAAACCCTCATTATTGTTATTAACAAAAACTGAACTTAGCCTTGATGCAGCTTTGCAACTGCAAGTCACCTTTCATGACAAACCATGCTGTACTCTGTGGACAATCGACATCAACAAGAACGTCTGTAGTATTATGTAATAGAGCTTGACCGATCCTTGTTTCTTACCTAATACCGATATATCGGTATCGGCAGAGTTTACCGAGTCTGATACCGAGAAACGTTCGGATTCGGTTTGAAAGGAAAACAAAAAACAAAAAAAAAAAAACAAAAAAAACCTGCAAACGCAGCTTGATAAGTGTATGAAAAACTTATTATGGCACATGGTTGTGAGGCTGTGACACGTTTGTGGGGAAAAGAAAGGACACATACGTTTTAGTATTATGTGGCTTCATTGTGCCCATGACACCATATGTGAGAGCAGGAGGTCACGTGATGAACTTTCACCTTGTCGCTGCCGTGAAAATAAATCACAGCGTGAGGATGGTGCATACCGAATCCGAACGACAGAAGCTTATACAAACCGATCCCGAACCGATCCTGAATCCTTTGAAACATTAATATCGAATTCGGTGGTCCCGATTCGGTCAGGCGCTATTATGTAATATGAAACTGACAATGCAGTCTACACCGGAATTATCACACTATAACATTTTTGTCAGGAATGAGCATAATCCTGAGCAGGTATGAAGAATGTGTCTGGGATTTAGATGTGTGTGAGATGTGAGACTACGGTGACGAAATATACTTTACTTACAGCAGACTTTATCTTTCATGAGGAAGGATCATTGGTGTTTTGAAGACGGGTCTTTTGTAACATTGGGTAAAAGGACGCTGGGGCGTTCTGAAACAAGAACGGTTGACGATTTCATAGTTGGCATACAGCAATGTTGCAGCTGGGGATGATTGATGTGAAAGACTGAGAGTTGGAGGCTACATGGATTACTGCCACTTTTGGCAGCTTGTCAACTGGCACTAGTTTCTTTTAACGTAGATATTAGGTTTTAATTCTTTCTTTGGTTAGGTTGGTTAGGACAATTTAAGTGAAAGAGGACAAACAGATATTTTGAACTTTATGTCTGACATTTTAGGATGGGGTGTCAACACATCGTGCTACCGGTTTCCTGTGTGTTTTCAAACAGATTTACAAGCATGATGGATATAGTAAGTGCTACAAAATTTAAAAACTGCTATGATTGGTGACTTCAACTCTATTACATGAAGGAAGACTGACATTTTTATACCTCCTGCAAGCAGTACATCTACTTGAGCAAATAAATGACACAGCAACTAGATATACAGCTACCATCAACACCTTAACTGACCACATCTCGAGATTAGTTATTTATCAGGTTAAAGACACAGGTGTTGTCTCCTTAGATTTAAGTGACCATCGTATGGTAGTTGTGCCCAGACAACTCAGACTCCCACAAGGGTATCATAATCATGCAGGACTAAAGTACGAAACTCAATATTCCCTCGACTCAAAGTTCAAAAGTAACACGGCTCTGATTCCCCGGTCTATCTGTGATGCATTTGGAGATCGTTGCAACGCAAGGCACATATGGAAATCATTGTTTACCCCTGCGTTAGATGAGCATAGTCCTTTTCGCAGCAGGTCCATTAAAGTAGACTCAGCTCTGTGTATAAAGAGTGAAGTGGTAGCAGCCATGGAAACAAAAGAAAATGCCAACGAGACAGCAACTAAAGACCACCGAATTATGGAATGCTTGCAAAAGTGCAAGGAATCATGCAACCAGCTTCATTCACCAAGCTAAGGCAGAATAATATCAGTTGAAAATTTAAGACAGTTTTCAACATAAAAGAAAAAATATGGCAAACTGTGATACAAATTTTGGCATCAAAGAAATGTGCACAAAAGAGTAAAGTTTGTGTAAATGGTCATTTGACTACTGACCCTGCAATCATTACATCAACTTTAACAATTTACTCATTGAAGATTGGTAAATCACTCTTTCGTGCCTTGATTTGCTGTGATAATTCTACTATGGACCCAAAATATGCATCGTATTTGAATATTCCTATGTCTGGTATTTCATCGAATTTTGTACAAATAGAAACCTCAAAATTAAGTTTGTCTGAAGCAACTGGCATAAACACCATTGGAGCAATGCTTGGGGGGGGGGGGGCACTGAGATGGTGCCTTCGGTGGTTTTAATTATGAATGTTTTTTCTGGCATTAAATATATTTGTTGATGAAGTAAAATTAGGCGAAAGTTGTATCAATCTACAAATCAGGTAGAATGAGTGACACGAAAAAAAAATTATATATATATATATATATATATATATATATATATATATATATATATATATATATATATATATATATATATATATATATATATATATATATATATATATATATATATATATATATATATCTTAATGTCCATACGTAAGGTTACGCTCGCGTTCAAGTTCACAACCGCCAAACGGACCAACGTTTCCAAAACGTTTCCCAAACACTTGCAGTGAAAGTCAAACACTTTCCAAACGCTTTACAAACACTTTTCCAAACGCTTTCAAACACTTTACACTTTGCGCCAAACGTATGTGATACATGTACATGTACACTTGGTAATCTAATTCTAATGACATGAATACTTTTTAACAAGTGTCTTTTAAAATTTTGAATGGAAATACAGAAGCAGCTCAATTTAAGTATTGTTTGGCTTACTAAGCCAAGCAACAGAATTAGCTCCAGTGGAGTAAGCCAGGCGATACTCCATTGGTCCTTGGAGTAATTATATATATATTAATTGAAAATTAGGAACTATTTCGGAGTAAATTCATAGGCAATATCAGACTATGTGTGGTCTACATTACCCTTGGACAGAAAAATTGCACTACAAAGTCATTCTAAGTAAATGTAAATATATAGCATTAAAAATCATAAATGACAGAGATAATCAAGAAACCCTTAATTTTGGTCACATTTAGACAAGCTCAATCACTGATATCAGAATTAAAGGTGAAATCTAACAGCATTTATTAATTTATTTATTTATTTATTTATTTATTTATTTATTTATTTATTTATTTATTTATTTATTTATTTATTTATTTATTTATTTATTTATTATTATTTTTGCCCCTTTTATTTGTAAATTTATTTCAAGAAGTTAATGTCTTTTAAAGTTGTCAAAAACATCTCAAAGCTGTTTATTTACGTAAATGGAAAACTCATCTGGATGCAAGTAGGAACTCATTCCGGTTTGCTTAACAGGTTTACTCCCCCTCCACCCCCACCCCCACCCCCAAAAATAATAAATAAATAAATAAATAAATAAATAAATAAATAAATAAATAAATAAATAAATAAATAAATAAATAAATAAATAAATAAATGAATAAATAAATAAATTAATTAATTAATTAATTAATTAAAAAAAAGAAAATTGAAAGAAAAAATCAGAGCTCACTAAGCCATCATCCCAAATACATGTTGATACTATGATATTGAATATGCACTTAAGGCTAACCTGCATTGTTGTGTCTGGAATTGCTTTGCACAATGAACAGAATGCGAATTGTCCCATGACATTCAAGACTTGTCAAGCCGTGGTTGAGATAGTGACACGATAACGCCCGATGCAGTTAAGGACAGGTTAGACACCAAAAACCTTTGCATGACCGATTTTGAGATGTTTTAACGGTTTTTACAAGATGGATGTCCTTCTTATTAGTTGTCTAAATTTCAAGCTTTTAGCTGAAGTAGAAAACTGAGAAAAACGCAAAAAAAAGACAAAAGAAAACAAAGCAAAATGAAACAAAAACAAAAACAAACAAACAAACAAAAAAAACCCCACACACATCCGAACGTCCATGTGTCGTTCATTCGGTTTTCAGCCGCTAAACGGAACAATGCCACCCGTCAATCATACTTAACAGCCTGTCACGTGGCTGCAGGTAGCAACGGCCGATGGCAAAAGGAGAGTGGTATCAGGGCGCCAATGCGAAATAAGGCGGCATGCCGAAAGTATGATTGTGGGCAGGGAGAAGATGCATACATGCTAACATATCACAGCCTTAGTGGTTTACATTATAGTTATCTTGCTTGTTTTGCGCTCTAATGAAGGGAGACTTTAAAATTTCAAGAGGAGTGGGAATCTTCAGACGATGTCCCTTCAAAGACCTTGCCGCGATGGATTACCCCAGTGGTCCTGCACTCCAAAGGCAGGCGGGAAAAAACTGGCACTTTAATCAACAATACCTACGTACGTAATATTATTTTATCGAAACCCAGGGATGAGGAGATAAAAGCACAAATAAACACATCGAAATAAGCATAAACGTGAACAAAAAGAAAGCACACAAAATAGCGTTACAAGAAAACTGAGCTTGGAAAGAGAAATAAAACTCATTAAGAATATAACTACGAAATGATGACAAGCTAACTGGGGAAAGTGTACAGACAAGTCTAACAAGCTAACAACATAAAGTATACAGATAGGATTAGATAGAGTAAAATACTATCACTAAAAAAGGGATGAAGGGGTAGGGGGCGGAAGACCGAATCCGCCATCCGTGCACTGATCACGAGTAGCCGTAGGCAGCCCTACCGAAGCTAGGCCACACAACTTTCATTGCCAGGCTTGAGGTCACGGGCCGAAGGGCCGCCTCCAAGACGTTGACGTTTCACAGATCGCTGAATAATGTTTTCCGTACTTCAAAGGTTCTTTTATTCACGTGATTGGCCAAGAATTGATTGACAACCTCCCCAAATGTTAAGGGGCGCTGTTTACTACGTTTTGTGTAAATATCAGCTGAACGTGAGCAAATGGTATTGTTTCAGAGGCAAATGATCAATATCAAAGGCCTTTGATGCTTGTTTTCACAGAAAGGATAATAGGACGAGAACCCCGCATAAGAATGGTTATTCCAAGAAAATGGCTGGGGAAAATTTAATCCGGTTAACGGCTTTCGATTTTGGAATGTCTGAACTTCAAAAACGATTCAGCCATTTTCTAAATTTTGCCTTGTTTTTTCCATGAAATGAAGAAAATGAATATCCTGAAAATTAAAGGGAAAATTGAAACGTCAAACTTTGAAGATGGATTACAGAAAAACGGAACCAAACATAAAAAAATAGCACGCTCGTTTGTTGCTGCCAATATGTTAGGATTAAGATGCAAGTGTAATTAGGATTTTGTCACAAATAAATAGGGACTTACATCGACATTTATGTGGTGGATGCTTTGTGGTCAACGTTCAATCGTTTATTCAACAATTAACATCGCAGACACCCCAGAACGCGACATATAAATTATCTGGGGTATGGCGATTACACACATATATGATATGTTATCCTAAGGCAAATATATTTTTTAACTAGGATTGACTAAACTTGTATTTATTTTGGTGTCTTACCTGTCCTTAATGTGCTTTCTTCAGGCTTATTGTCAATATCGGCTGTAGCACGTATGCGAATTCATGAAGACTTGTTGATCAGTAGACGGTAACTGTGTGTGAGTGAAGGTATGTGGCAAGTTCCTTTGGTTTCTCTCAAAGAACAAAGTAGCTGTACGCAGCCAATGAAGGAGTGGTTAAATAAAGACAAAGACAGAGGAGGAAGGAAAGAACGAAAGGGAGATAAGATGTAAGATAAAGAAAAAATAGAGAGAAGGGGAGGGAGGAAGGAAGGAAGGGGAAGGAAGACAGAAATAAAGAAAGAAAAAAAACGAACGAAAAGAGAGAGAAAAAGAAAGAAGGAAAGAAAATAATATTTAAAGGTGACTTGTACGATTTTTGTGCAATGGTCCATCTTGATTTTGATACTACCATGTTCCTTATAACATGTGGGTTATTACAACAGGCAATGTACGAAGTGGGGGGGGGGGGTAAAATGGTCTATCAATAGGAAGCTGCGTCCTTACATGTTCAAGAGACAACTCCAAGAAGAACCTCCCATATTACCAACAATACCATATTGTGTTTACAGAATAACTTTGAAAAGCAGTTTTGAGATGTTGTAGCGTAAGAATATTGTTATTTAACAATTCCATTTTCATGTTCCAAGCAGCGTCGGGTTGCCCTCCTGACCCCGATATATCATATTGTAATTAATCAGCTAATGTTATTTGACTTTCAGGTTCCTTTTTTTTTAAAGGGGTGGTTTTTTTTGTTTTTGTTTTTTGTTTTTTTTTTCCTTCGTTTTTTGGGGGTATTTTCAGGGGCATCTTTTTTCTAGTTGTACGCATTTTTAAACAACCTGATGTCGGTTGAACTTGTTAGGATCTCCAGGCAATTTAGTAAACTTGTCTTGCGTCAGTAATTTTAAGACTTTTTAAAACTGTGACTGTTCATTTTTTGGCAAAATCTTTAATAATCTGTATCAGTGTGCCTTAAAAGTTGCTTGCAAATACCACACAAACACGTCTGGGACCAAGTTACATTGCTTTATCAAAAAATGGTGCTGCAACAATTTTGTTCTCAAATATTCTTCTGTCTGTGTAGTTTTTTTTTTATATTGTGTATAAGTAAATGCACTTCTAATTTGATTTATAAGTCGAATCTATTGGGTCCCCAGCACAAAAATTATACTAATATTAAATGATAATTGCGTATGTGCCCTTCCACACACATTTTGGGTTTTGTCTGTTTGTCAGCGAAAAAAGAAACAAAAGAACGAAATTTAATAAGCCATATAGTAGCTTCCACCGATAACCAATGCTAAGTTACTCCTAAAAGTGTCTATTGGACGCATCTGTTTACTCAAAAAAAAAGAGTCTTTGTTGGCAGTGACAGCTTGTGAACAGGTGAATACAGTATCGTGCCAACATAGTCAAGGTAAAATGCAACTGAAAATGAACGTACAAGTTTAACATGTTTAAGACATACTCGTCTGGTTTACAGGATGTCCGTGTAATATTTGAGCCCATTTTTAGGAGTCACATGAATGTGTGAGGAAACATAATATGATCAGAACTTTGTCGCATTGCTATTTTTTTAAAAACACATTCCACATTTCTATTACAGGCAGTGTGCCCTAGTGGTCACTTGGGAAAACAGCATATGTTGCCGGAAATATGAAAAATTTAGGTCTATTATTTTTCTTCACAAATTGTTGTCGGGCTGTATCATACCCCATTATAGATTTATTGATGTATGTTTTAGTGTACGGATGTCTGAAGTAGCATTGTATAAACACAACCGCCAATAAGCTAGTTCTTTTAATTATGTCATACACAGGTACTAAGTGACTAAGTGTTACATCTGCTAATATTATGTGGATATTTTGTGTTATTTTTGCAACAATCGAATGGGAAAAGGGCACAAATCCTGTTTTATAGATTAGGACAACCATTATATTTTGCAAAAAAAGCTTCGGAAATTCCAGCCCTGGTGTCATCTATTATTGATATAAGCTGTTGTGTTTCGTAGCTATAATGCAAGTTCAACATAGATATTTTTGCATAATCAAAAAAAAAAAAACAAAAAACAAAAAAACAACAAAAACCCAAAAAATTAATTCAAAAAATAAAATAAAATAAAAAAAAAAAGAAAACAAAAACGGGGATATGTTTACCCGTTTAATATTGTAGTATTATTATACCTTCTTCGTCTTCTCCGAATATTGACACAGGCTGTATAATATTTTCTGCCAACTATTAGGCACCTGTCTCATGTTGCTTCCATTAAAGACTTCTCATAATGCCTGAACGTAATGAATCTATCCTGCTGGTGGTCTCAGTGTGGCAAATTTAACCTTTAAACACGAAATGTCTTTTGGGGGTAACTTTCAAAATAGAACACCACACTTATGAGGTCCCCAGTGCTATCTGCCTCAAAAACTGTAGATATATCCGTAGACGGTTTCAATTGGTCGTACCTAAAGGAGGTACCATTACATGAGCAAGAATAACAGTGCCACAGAATTAAAAGCTGCAATTAGTGTTTTGTCGATTGTATGCGTGAAGACCTGTTTGCTTCGTCTCATGAATAATAATAATAAGTAGTGATATTAGCAAATAAGTTAATTATCAGATTGATTCCCAAGCGTTTAATACATTATCAACTTGATTGCTGAAAAAGCTGAAAGAATTGTTGATGGTACTTAATTATCCTTTTTAAATGTATTCCGTCGCGTGCAGGGGGTAATAACTTGTTTTCATCGAGGTCAATTATAGAGACTGACCAAATACGTCTCAGTACTTTAATCACTCATGCAACCTAATAAAACTAGAGGTTCCGTCGTATATATTTACGGGGGGGGGGGGGCGTGTGCATATAACAAAATTGCCGTCTGTAGGCAGATTGCAATGATTTATTTGGACACGCTAGCAAATTGACTTCTTTCACAATCTTTGCTTAGTGTCATCATTCACATATGTTTATCAAGTAGATGCAATCGACAACCTTTCCTGAACCATAGCTACCTTTCCAATTCTCTCGCTCCCTTCTTAAGTATAACTCCTTTTTTCTTTTTGGATATGATCCAATATACTCATCCACTTTCCTGTTATAAAAACTGTTTCACTACCCTTGTTTGTTTCCAACTAATATAAGTGTGTTAAAATGCTGAGGATCATTGCAAGCTTCGTTTTGGTGCCTGTGGACCCATTGTCTATTTAAACAGTACACACCAAGAGCAAAGTTAATTTTTAACTGTATTTATTTTTTTTTCCAAATATTGCACTTCTTTGGGCAGAAAAAACACACAGGACTGCGTTTTCTACATTTCACTCAGTGTGGATACACGAAATACCTATTTTTTTTTTCTGTAAACTGACTTACAGGTGCATAATTAGTAGTTCGTCTGATATCAAGGGCAGGAAATGAATAAGTGTTGGCATGTCATCCACACTAGTGGTTTCAGTAGTCACGACCCTGTATTGTGCCCAGAAATGGAAAATATTGATTGCATTCACCTGTCCATATATCACACTCGATCGCAGCGTAACGTACTTAACCACACCAGCCATATTTGTAAAATCCCGTTGCCTTTTCAAAATCATAAAATGTATACAAACAGCCCAAGAGGTACCAAAAGATTCACATACAAATAATAGCGTGAAAATAATGCTTTAAACGAATATTACCATTAGGCGTTTCACAGGTAACATTTTATGATTTATAAAAAGTCTATCTGAAGGTGACCAACTAAAAGTACCTTTACAGTGGCTCTTTTTATTGGAAAAATACTGCTGGAGAATGTCAAACAAACCTACCTCCCAAGGGATGTTTGTCATCTAATAACAGCTTTCGTGTGAATATATTAGGTGTGAAATGCAATTATAATATATGGTATTGGTAAGATTTGCCGTGGATTTAGCACCCACAATATATTACCCCTGGAAATAATAATGTAGCTTAATTCCATTGATATTACCTGTACTTAAGCTTCAAACAGACAAGTGGCTGTTAATAGGTTTGGTCTACTTTACAAGAGACACATTACAGTGCAAATTCAGTATAATTTAAAATGGGGATAACATTTAGGAGCTGTTGCTCAAGATAAACAATTAGTATATTAGATATTGAAAGCTGAATGCGACATATGTTTTACTTAAAAAAGCATACGCATATTCTAGCGTGGAATTGAAGATCGCTTTAAATACAGTTTGTACAACACAGTACAGGCAAGAAGCTAAGCACCAGTGCACAGCAATAAAATAACTGTAATTGCCGGATGTCAGAATGATGGGGTTTTTTTTGTTTTTTTTTTTCCATTTTTTTTTTTTTTTTTCATTTTTTTTTTTTTTTTTTTTTTTTGGTACCATCATAAGCAGTTTATATAAAAATATCATTGTGAGTGCCAAACTAATCTCCAGGTTGTGGCATGTCACCATTTGCCACTTCACCATGGCCTTAGTTTAGCCACTATCGCTGCTTCTACAGAAATGAATGGCACATAGCCTGTGGTGATAACTTATTTTGTTTTCAGTGGGAAGAGCTTGTAACCTTTCATAACTTTGTCTTCGACTTTATGAACTGTAGCCATACTTAAGCTAAATACTACAAATATATACTTAAAGTCAGTGATAAGTCATAGCAGACTTTATGTTCAAATTTTATGGGTTCATAAATTAGCCTTTGTATCATATATGGAGACATTTGAAAATTGCACTGGGAGTTAGAATGTTTAAGTGCATTGATGTGTGACTAAGACGAGCTATTGCATAAAGTTTTCGCAGTTTCATATAATTTCCAAAATCATATCCTAGTAGCATGTATTGCCTCCAGCGCTTGCTATATTGATATTTCATCTGTGAGGACTGGTTTGGATCAGACAATTTATTGTGTGGCTGGGGCCTGGAGTGGTTTCTCTCTTCTCTTTAGGCCCAGGTCAATTGTCGGCTGGCCAAGTAGGGCATCTTTCCAGAGAGGTGCTGAACATGTTGGATACAGAGGTGCTGAGTTTGTCTCATATCTGGGAAAAAAAAGTGGCCAAGGCAAAACGCCAACATTGCTGGCCTGCAGATGTACCAAGGTCTCATGGACCATGCCACTTTTGCATTTTTTTTCTGACAGCCCTTATATAGGGATGGAAGCCACTTTTCAGAATGGCCCCACATGTTAATCCCAATGCCATGTTGACCCCGTTGCGTAACATTATGCAATACTTGTCGTGTGCAATGATGCACGTGAAGGCAAAGTTGCTTGATAAGTTCAAACACAAAATTGACATAGAGCAATGCCTTGCCAATAAATATCGAGGGAAAAGTGCCTCTGCATTTTCTTAGACTGTAGCTATATATATATTTACTTCAGGTCACCTGACAGAGTGTTATGTACCCAGCAAGAACCAAAGCCGCAACTATTACAATTAGAGGAAAATTTGCCAAGGTTGAGTTAATGAGCCACGAATTTGAACGTGTTCCCACAAGGTATGTCAAAGACGGGCTAATTGATCATTCATGATACAATTTTAAATCTGTTGGTGAACCGTTGACCTTTTCTACATTTATAAGTATAAAGCCTATGTGAATTACTTTCATTGATATTACGTTTACAAGATAAAATGACCATCAAAATTGCGTAATACGGAAACAAGAATATGTTTAATAAAACACGTATTTTATATATTTAACTTTGATCATGGAGTCTAAATACTCATTTATCGCTGTCCATGTCAAACACCTTTTTTATTGGACTCACAATTGTGTAGACCTGTTAAGTCTTAATTACATTGGGTATATAACTTAATACCATGTTTAGCGTTACACGGCAGTCACATTGATAATTATATGGTTGTTCCTACATTCTCATTTAGGGTGAAATTATTGTCTGTAATAAACGACTGAAACCATCCGCTCAGTTCTGCGGTTTTCTTTCTTTCTTTTTTTAAAGTATTTTGTCTGGACTAATTGGTTTTAATTCTGTCAAAAAAGCAACACAAATGTGTATTACAATATATGTTTTTTTGAAACACACTGTTATTCTAATGTTTGTTTTGGGTGCCAGAATTGTTTTTATTCCTCCACTTTTAGAGATCAAAGTATACTTAGGACAGCAGCCCTGCCTAACATTGTAAGGATGACAATATTTTCGAATAGTTTTACCCGATTATTAATTTACTTTAACATCAATAGGACAAAACTACTTTAACGATTTTTGTATACACGAATGAAAGTGCAAACGTCTAAAGCCAAATACCTATACAACTATAATTTTGCATCCGTGGTAACGACACAATAAAATATTATATATTAATTAACACAAGGCTACGACTTTTTTGGTATGATAGATGGATTTGCGGCAACTATAACTCACGTCAGTATGTGACAATCAATAAGTCGGGTCATGTTTCATCCAATTCTTGTATAAATCATCGAGGCAAACTTTAAGGTCTCACGAATGGCACAAATGTGTATGCAGACACACGTCTAACAACTTTGTTCAGGCTTAATTTACAATTCTGAATATCTTAGTAGGACAATTAGGACATGAATCTGCTGCACATTATACCTGTGCAGTTAACATGTATTTTCGTATTTTGAATTTCAGTAGATTGATGTTAAATGCTCATGTATTTTTTTTTCAAATCCCTTGAACATTTATTGTTGCACTTAAAAGCAGCTCCCTCTTTTATATTCCTGCCAAATATACATTGTCTCTCTCTTTATTTAGCGTTTACTCATAAGATAGCAATGACTAGATTGCCATTCATAAACACTTATTTTTATGTTGCGTTCTCTTCTGGAGTTTATTAAATTCTGTAACATTCTGACATTTACATTGTAAATACTGCGCTAAGTTGGACAAGTTACCAATTGTGTAAATGTTTACACACACACACACACACACACACACACACACACACACACATACATACATATATATATATATATATATATATATATATATATATATATATATATATATATATATATATATATATATATATATATATATATATATATGCAAGCATTGTGTGATTTAAGGCTACATGAAAAAGTTTTTTTTTTTGGATATGGATTGCAACCGTACAGGCTACTAAGACTTTCTGGGTGAGTCAGGCCCAGAAGGTAATTAAAGTTTTTCAACATCATTGTATTCTTGTTTAGAGGAACTGGCTCTGAAATAAAATGGACATAATTGTTTTTTCCAAGTGCCCCTCGGTACAGGGTTATCGTCAACTTTAGAAAGGAAGCCATACATCATAATTCTTATTTCTGCACGTTAATTAAGATTCACCATAAAAACCATGATGGGCGCTCAGAACTAGAAAGGAGCTAAAAGTACAATGTATAGGATTCATTTATGTAATACATGAAAGGATCACGTCTTTACATTGGATGCAGGGCAGTATTTAAAGGTTTTCCTTTCCTCTTTATTTTCTTTATGATGTTACTTTTTCAGCTATTGTCTGGAAAACTAATGTAACTTTGGAGTACACTTCCACATACCAGTATAATTTAACCCAAGCATTTCTGCTGCTTGTGTTGTCTGATGTTTATATAGTACAGAAACACATGATCCATATTCATTAATTCCAAACCCAACAATGACGGCAAAGAGATTTCAGACTCGCCAAAGCATCAAGATTTCTTTTCCAATACCAATGTGAAGAAACTAATTTTACTCCTGACTTGAGACAGGCAGTCACCCATACAAGGCAACCGGTGGTTTTACACCTGTCCTCTGAACCATAGAAATATTCATCATTAACTGCAGACACTAGTTCTTTTTGCCTCGGCTTCATACAAAGTATCACCTTATGCCAAATACTTCGTGTGTGCATGTGTGTGTGTGTGTGTGTGTGTCAGTGGCAGCCAGCACTGTTCAATGCTTATTTTAGTGACCACCTTGATCAACTGGCCAATTTCAAGGTCAACAGTGGTACATTTTTGTTTGGCTCTGGCTTATCAGGGAGACGCTAAAATAGGCAAGTTTCAACTGCATTTACAGAAGAAGAGTGTTGGTGGTAAGCTCTTCTGTTACTTAATTCACATTATACTCTCCTGGGATTCGCTTATTTGCCGCTAGGTCTTTACTTTCAATGGACATCTGAAGGCATCTGTACACAATTGTGTTGATTTTGTGAATGTGTGTGTGTGTGTGTGTGTGTGTGTGTGTGTGTGTGTGTGTGTGTGTGTGTGTTTGTGTGTGTGTGTAATATTTCATCGAACAAGATCTTGGCTACATGCACAGCTTCAGCGTTTGGACCATCTTAGTCATGATCCTTTTTTATCAAATAGTGCTTGACTGATGCTACCTAATTCTTACCTTCAATAACAACAGGTAAAAGCTGTTTCGCATAAGCCGCTACTTTGTTACCACTGGTGTCTCAGTAGTTTGATTGGCATTCTTTTCATTTAGTATAATAGCAGGGCTACATATGTGCCTTTATGGTCTTTGCCCCACCAAACGCACGTAGCTTTTATTTTTGACACTTGCATGTTACATGCAAATGATATCCTTCCTTTTCATCACGACTGCAAATCCCCATATCTTATTACCTTTCCCATACGTGTTTGCCGAACTAATCTATGGATTTCATGCCTTCTTCTTTATGATAATCCGAGTGATACAAAAAATCATCAATATGCCTACGGTCTCCTATATCTTAAGGAGCATATGTGAGCATCCTTTGCCTTAGGCAATTCAAAATTCATACACACTCTTACAATGGTTTTTCTCAATTTGTTTGAGTCTTCATAGACCAATACTCTGAAACCTGCACTGTTCGAAATTTCTTTGTTTGTAATGAGGATTTATAAAGTATATTTGTATGTATTTATGTTATGTATGTCTCAGTCAGTTCAACTGACCTAACACACATGTGCTGCTTTGTTCTGAAATTAGGTGTTAACTTACCAAGTAAATTTATTTAGGTGGCCCATGCGAGAGCATGTTTTCATCCCTAGCTTCAAACGTGTCGCTTCAAACCAGTAAGTGTTGGTTAATTTCCCTTCAATTACATATCCCCTCACGTGTATGGCTGGCCGCGGTGCTAGGCGTGTCCTCGCTGGGACCTAAATATTAGAAGTTTCTTTTTAGTATACACTTACGTTTGGTCAGGTTAGGTGCCTTCATTCCAAAATACCGCCCCTCTATCTGTCTTGTTCATGTCCAAGTCTTCTGCTCTATGTTTTGTCTGTGTCTAGTTTTGTCCTGTGTAATCATCTCTTCCCGCAAAAGGGATTCAATAGGGCACTGCCCTCTTCCCAATTGCAGAATATATTGGTGCAATTATATTATGTACTTTGATCAATAAAATATGTTTAAACCAAATCCCTAGCTGGTTCATCCTGACTATCTGTTCTCTATGGTAATAATATACTAATGTACTATTTCTCCTATTTTTTTCTTTTTGCATTTGTTTATATATATTTCTGTCAGTATTACCTAACAATTGAAATGTACTGAATCGGTTGTCGATTAAAAGAATCTGAATCTGAATCTGAATCTTTATACCGAAAACAACCTATGGTACTCACACAGATAATGTGGACATTACTATGGTTTTTATGACTCCCGTTACTGATACTGTTCAATTCGACTGATTGGGTCAACATTAAGTCATTTATCTCAGAATAACTATAAATAAATGAGCAACTGGACCACAACTCCCATGCAGTTCTAGATGATGATGATGATGATGATGATGATGATGATGATGATGATGATGATGATGATGATGATGATGATGATGATGATGATGATGATGATGATGATGATGATGATGATGATGATGATGATAAACCACTCTTCGTTTGTAAACCTATACATTAATACTTATGATCACGTTTCATTCAAGATTTGGAAATTTCAAGGATTGGCCGGTTACAAATAAATATATAAAAGGGTCATCAGTGGGGCATTATTCAGCACGTGTTCCAGCCTGAAATAACCGAATATGCGTTTTTGTGATGGCGGCTGCTTGTCTTTACCTTGTATTTGGCAGACAACCCACCTGGTTATAAGGTATGTATGAACGCTAACTAATAGATACATTAAACGAGACTTACCTGTCAAAGTTTGATGGAGATTTTACCATTGCACTGAAGTCATTAGGAAGTTACATAAGATTACAGCATGTTGTTCCCAAATCAGTGTTTAAGAGACAATTTGACACATCATGGCAGAGATTAACACTGGAAAGTTTGTTATGTTGGGCAAAACCAAATAGCAAATAAGGTAAGGTGACAACACGGTGGGACGTAACTTCCTAATAACTGCAGTGCTTTGGTAAAATCTCCATCAAACTTCGACATGTAAGTCTCGTTTAATGAACCTATTCTACCACTGCCACTGCATGGTCATTAGGAAGCCCCGTGAGACTTTAGAGCCCATGATGGGTCAAAGTTTAGCTTAACATGCAGAGCTAAGCTACACAGAATACAAGAATGCAAATTGCACCACATTTTTTGAAATAATCACTTGATGACATATTTCACTCTCTTTGCAGAACTCATCTGGCAGACTGGTTCTCTGGCAAGACCAGTTTGTTGTAAAATTTTGCAACTACAGAGTCGGAACTCCAGCCCGCTGTGGTCATGATTCGATCCACTGGGACATTTGAAACTTTAGCTGCAGAAGTTGCCGCAGTCAAGTGCTATGTGATTTGAAAATAGAAGTGTCAATGCCTGCCCCATGCACTACCTCTTTATTCCATCTGGATATTGTGCTCTAGAGGGCGGCTCATGAAGAGGTTCATGACATAACAGTAATTGATCTGATTCACCAAATTCTGCAGCCATCTCTTTATACCTCGGTATGTGATTATATACACACAACCGACTATCTATCGTGCATTTATTAAACATGACTGAGGCTAAATGAGAGCATTTCCTCCCTTTCTTGTTGTTTGTTTTAACAATGATTCAATATGAAAAGCATACTGGTCATCAGCTTTAGTCACTTCTTTCAGACTCGATGCCTGTGTGTTTGTGTTTGTTGTGCTGACAGTAGAACCATCAACACTGTCAGCTTTATTGTTAGTTGTTTCAAACTGATATCCTGCAATGCAGGAAATTCCCAAAGGTAATGTGCCACCACTTGTGGATCCCAAGTATGTACGTAACGGGGCAAGCAGGTTTGCAATTTAACAATCCAGTCATGAATCTTGACACCACGGAAGGTTCCCCCACCTTTATGTCCATTCACTGTAATGAAGGATAGTAAGGCACGCCTGCATGTACCCACTGCACTGTAGCTGAGATGTTTTGATTTTGAGGTCAGGAAAGTTAATACCTGTTGTATAGTAGGCTGTGTAGTGCTTATCCTGTTCGCACCACAAAAAGATAACCACTGTTTAATATATGTGATATATTGTTTTTTGGTGCATGATCTCCAAGAGTCCAAAATCATATCCAGTGGTTCCCCTTTAATACCTTGACTCATTAGATCCTGCCTGACAAAAAATAGCCATGTAGTCTCAGCCTATGTCTTGGTTGTGCAACAGTGTGAGCATTCTTTTGTGGTGTCGCATTTCCAGTGACTGTGCTATCTGAATTTGCTGCAGTTGAGAAATCCAGCATTGGCTTGGCCAAAAGGGTATAATCACGATGGCTTGTTGAACTTTCTCTGCTTGTATCTTTTGAGGTTGAATGAAGGGAAACAATAAATGCATCCAAAATTAGACCATGGAATAGTAAATGCATCTATATAGAATGCTCCCGGATCGGGTTGCCAGGATACATAATTGTCAAATTAGTTATTTAGACGTTATGCAAACATATCAATGTCAGGTGTTCCCCATAGTTTGTCTAACTTATTGAATGCTGTTTGATCAAGTGACCATTCAGTGTCATCCGATAATGATCTTGAGGCTCTGTCAGCATCTTGATTTAAAACATCTGGGACATGTGAAATGGACAGGTGTATGGACCTTTCTAGGCACCTCAGCATGATTTCTCTTGACATTTTATTACACCATTTTGAGTGGGTGCCACACATACTGCAAATGTACGCTACAGCTGTCTGATTGTCAGATAAGACTTTAATGCGTTTTCCCACTTGTTGGTGGCACAGTGATTTGAGACTCATGTATATAGCTTTGATCTCCAGAGAGTTTATATGAAATCCACATTCCCGGAGTGACCACCGGCCTCCAGTGGTAATGCCCATTTCCTCTATTATGCAGCCCCAGACTTGCTTGCTACTATCGCATTTCAAAGTAAATGATAAGGGCCTAACAATAATTGGTTTAGCATCTTTGCCTGCTATTTCAATCCACCAAGTCAAGTCCTGTTTGGCCCGATTAGATATAAACATGCTCGCCTGAAAATTCCTTTTATTGCATTTGAGTGCATTTGTTTTCTCATTTTCATGATGCCTGTAGAATAATGGTCCATGTTGCACTGTCGGGAAACATAAGACCATCAATCCCACCACGTGGGCCATTTCTTGTATTAGGAAAGGGCCTTTGTCAAGCAATTTTGACATTCTCTGCCTATAAACTCCATCTTATCCGGGAGCATATGCACAGTCATGTCACATGAATTTAACACATAGCCCAGAAAATTTGCCGTCTGTTGGGGAGTTACGTTGGATATTTTGGAGAGTCACTAAGGCATCAGCAGGAGTTGTTGATTGTTAGTCTTCTTTCTGTAAACCTTAATGCCCCTCATAAGTTTTGTCCCGAGACTCCACAGACGACTCCATTTTTGGCTCACTGTTGTAGAACACGTTCGACTGTTACAGGGAAGAGTTGCACTGATTTGGAAATATCATGTTGCAATCTCACGTGGCTTCCTAATGACCATGCAGTGGCAGTGGTAAAATGGCAAATATAAAAATAAATGTTATATTTAAAGTCCTTGCTCATAATGACAAGACGTGAAATATGTATGAACTGGTTTGTGCAAAAATATACCTAAAAGTAGTAAAATTAAATTAAAATTGGAACTTACCCTGTGTAAATAATTCATATATCATTCATGTAACTTTTCAAATAGTGAAACCAAACATTACTGACAATGGTAATGTCATACAACTTTTTACTCCTCAACCATCGTGGCATGTTTTGTTTAATTCTGACCTAAAATCCCTTTTTGGTGCCCGATGGTTTGTAGTCAATTGAAATTATCCTGCTGTGAAAGGAAAAAACGATTGTGCTTTTAGGTAAAGTCCAACCCATTTTGGCTATTTTGCATGCATGGATGGGCGGGGGGGGGGTATTAGATAAATATGTTCTCTGCACTCGAGCAACCTTTCAAAGCGCTTACTCGGTAACAAAGTACCAAAAATGAGAAAATGTATAGCCACCATTACCAAAGTACAGACCAGCATGCGTTTGTTGACAGTCAGGAGCTGTCAAGCCACACGGCCTGTTGTCAGTCATACAATCACATGGGACAGTGTAGCAGCCCACTGCGTAGCCGCTCATTAAGTAATCATGACAATGGCCATACGAGCTTCTCACGCTTGGACATGTAACAGTGGTAGGGCATGGATATCACAGATTTGAAAGTGGGGCTCTAAATAAAAGCAAACGTACAAATAAGTAACTAAAATAAGTCTCTGGATTAGTTCAAATTTGGACAGCTTCAGATACTTGACTAGACCAAATATGTGGCAAATATACTCAATTATCTTCGTGAAATCCGTGTGCTTCCGCCGATTTCCAACTGTTATCATTGTCTTGCGGTTGCTAACTTGTTCCTTTTGGCGAGAGAAAGACCGAGTTTAAAAGACGTATATGGGACTATAGCAAAGCTGATTTTGTTATGTTCAGGGCATTCCTGAATGATGTGGACTGGAACTCATATTCTGATTCGGAAGATCTTGATATATGTTGTAATTCTTGGACCAGACTATTTATGGAAACAGCAGCACATTGTGTACCGGTACCTAACAAGGAAATCGAAGTCACACCATCAGACTTGCCCTGGTATACTTCTCTATTTTGTTGTCTCAAACGTACTGTTAACAAGAAAAACAACAGAGCCAAAAAGTCTTGACTTCAAAACCAATGTGTGGTCATCCTTTTGCAAGTCCGAACCCAATATCAACAAGAACTAAAACAAGCCGAGCAGGAGAAAAATAAATAGTTGTGGGCTGACTTGAATAATTCTAACTGGAAAGCAAAAGTTGATGGCGTGCTGCAAAGCATTTTGTAGATCGGAATCTGTCCACTCCACATCTATTCCCTCCCCGTACATGATGATAAATATAGTTGTGACAGCTTGTTCAAAGCTGAAGTTTTTTGCTCCATTTGCCAGCAACAGTGTAATGTTGATTACATATCAGCTTCTCTACCCGTAAATACTGATCCTCCGACTTCTATCATTGATCGTCTAATTATACCAGGAACTGAAGTATTTAGCATTACTGAGTCTGGACGTAACTAAGGCGTCTGATCCTGATGGTGTAAGTTTCATGCTTCGGAAAGAAGCAACGCCTACCATTTCTTCTTCACTTGCTACACTATTTTAACTCTCTCTGGACAATAAGAAATTTCCTTCAGCCTAGAAAAGGGCTAAAGTTACACAACTACATAAAAAGGCCCCGGAAATTTATGCAACAATTATAGACCTGTATCATTACTTATTTGTACTGGTAAAGTCTTGAACAGAATAGTATTCAAACACGTTTCCAATTTTAACTGGGACAACATTGTTATTTCTGCTCACCAATCCGGTTTTATACCAGGTGATTCAACTATAAATCAATTTATTCTTCTCTACCACTAACCATGTCTGGTGGTCGATGAGCAAAAAGCGGTTCGTGTTATTTTTCTGGATATTAGCAAGGGATTTGATCAAGTTTGGCACTCTGGTCTATTATTTAAACTAAAAAGGCTAATATTATAGGAAGTTTCCATAACTGGACTTCTGATTATCTCAATGACACTATCAACTTGTTGTGGTCCAAAGTCAAACCTCTACTGAGGGAAAATAAATGCTGGCGTTCCGCAAGGTTCTGTGATTGGACTACTTCTGTTTTTAAAATTTATGTATATATATATATATATATATATATATATATATATATATATATATATATACATACAGTCAGGCCGCGTTTAACCGTCACCTGATAATTCGGCACCCTTGAAATTCAGCAGCAATGAGCTGCGAACGGATCCCCCCCATTGATTTACTACATGATAATCCGATACCCTTGAATTTCGTCACCGGCATGTTAATTGCAAAATCAACAATCACCTGATGTGTTCCAAACAAGTTCCGAGTTGATAAGATGTTTAATTGTTCCCGCCTTAAATGGTTAAATTTCATTGCAATGGCCAGAATCCAGTTAGGCATTTTGTGGTGACGACGTAGCAAAAGTTCGGCGCAGAGAAGAACAGTTAAAAGATTTGAAAAGCGCAGTAAACAAAAAAAAAAAAAAAAGAAAAAAAGATTTTGGATTTCTTTGTGCCAAAATAAGCTATTAAAGGCAAAATATGTCCAAATACGTGTGTGAGATAAACATTAGAGTTGGGACATTTATGCCCGCTCACTCCAGTAATTTTGAACGTAACATTAATTGGTACATATGGATATGAATACACTGAATAAAGTTTTTTTTTCCCTATGATTTGCACGTTTCGTTTTTAAAATTTCATATGATTGGTAATACGTGTATGTGATTATGTTTTTAGTTGCTCATTGTTAGGTGCAAATTTGGTCTCTTATTCCTTATATATCCTGGTGAATTATACTGTGATTTGTTAATGTGGCAGCCTTGCCAATCCGTCAAAATGACCAAAAACAGATGCTGCCAGATAAACGCGGCCTGACTATATATGTATATATACATATATATATATATATATATATATATATATATATATATATATATATATATATATATATATATATATATATATATATATGATACAGTTGACCTCATCAGATCGAGTATAAAACTGTTTGCTGACGACACCTCACTGTGCCTAAATATTGATAATCCATCTACAGCGATTTAAGTTATTAATTCGGATCTCTCTAATATTGATAGATGATCTGGTGGCAGGTTGGTAACATTTAATTGTTTGAGAACAGATTCAATGCTTATGTCTAAAAAAATCTCATCGAACTGATCCATCTCCTATTGTCTTCCATGGTCATGTGTTGCAAGACCTTGACCATCATAAGCACCTTTGACTAATAATTTGTTCAGATTTAAAATGGTCCGAGCATATATCCCACATTTGCAACAAACCAAGCAAACTGATGAACATAATGAAGAGTTGGAAATACGGTCGGGACAGAAGAACTTCCGAAACTGTTAATATGCCTTTTACATGCCTTTTTTTTTTTTTGTTTAATACGGCAGCCCAGTTTTGGAGTGGCAGTACAACATACAATAATGAAAAACCAAAAGGTATTCAATTAAATGCCGATCGTATTGTGACAGGTAAAATGTATATATCCAAACATGCTAAGAGATACGAGGAAATTGGATTGTTGACTCTGGCTAAATGTAATCAATATTATTAATTATTATCATTATTATTATTATTATTATTATTATTATTATTATTATTATTATTATTATTATTATTATTATTATTATTATTATTATTATTATTATTACCAAGAACCAAGATTGCGGGCGTTTCGAAAATTGTGACTAACAGGGCCACACAGATTAATAATTTGTGTCGTGATATGGCCGACATTTTGGAAACCTGTATGCAGAAACCTAAATGTGAAATATCATACAAATTGGTGCAAAACATTAGGTCGGACAAACGGTAGTGTACACGGACATAGCTATTTGAGTTTGCCATATAAAATGCACACAAGATTTGATTTGCGGACAGTCTATAGAAAGCATCAGTAACGAAAGCCAACATATTCAACTAAGATACGGGGGGGGGGGTAAAAATGCCACAAGGAAAGCATGTGGTGGTAATATCAGTTTGTTCCTATATGTAATTCGAGGTGTGTGGGTCCTTCCTGAGGAACCTGTATACCTTATTAGAAAGTAATGATATGGTAACAGTTAGAGACATTGGATTTATCCTTTCGAAGTAAAGAAGCTAGAAAGTATCCATATGGGCCTTTATGTGTATAGTCAATCTAGCTCAGAACACCCCGCAGACAGATACACACGTACCAGAGGTGAATTAGGGGTGGCTATTTTCTGGCACCAGAATATGAATTGTAGCATGTCATCAATAAAGAGATAAAGCACGGTTGTTTCTGCGGTACTGAATTTAGATAAGGCAATTGTGATACTAAATATATATATATATATATATATATATATATATATATATATATATATATATATATATATATATATATATATATATATATATATTATAGCAACATATATGCTTGTTCCACACCAAGATGACACGAGGATAAGTATAGTACGGTACTTGATCAGTTAGACGAAGTTGAGCAAACGTGCTAGAGTAAATGGGGGGGGGGGGGAGGGGCAGTGATACTAATGGGTGATGTGAGCAAACACATAGGCCATTCAAGGGGACCTAAGGTACTGCATAGGCCTATGCCAACCCAGGATAATACTTTACTTCAACGTTTTGTGGTAAGTTATGTGATGCATGTTCTTAACTCATCATGTAAAGCTAAAGCAGCAACCGCCGCTTTTTTGTCTCACTCAGAAGGTAGGCCATGTACAGATTTTATGTTTGTGACAGGTAAAATGTTGGAGTTGGAAACCGTTATGTACGGGAAGATAATATGAGAGGTGTGTAGGATCACACACCTCTGTTTGCTAATTTCGAAGACGTCGTGGTGAGACAAGAAAGGATTGAATCCTCTTCTAGACATTTCAAATTGTCTATGTGTCATAAAGAGCAAATTGATTTGTATACACATAAAGGCGAAGAAGAGTTCAGCCGCCAAGGCTTATGTCGTTCAAATATTGTAACTATAGAAGATATTGAAGTTTATGTTGAAGAGATGATTAATTTCTTCAGAGAAACACCTGAACAAAATATACCTGCACCCAAGTATAAATATTATCCAAAACAGTATTGGAATGATGCGTTAACGAGTATAGAAAGAAGAAAATGGAAGCCTGACACAATTTTAGGCCAGCTGGGAAACCCGCGGATCGCAATAACGAAGTCTAAAAACAATGTAAAGCGGAGAAAAGAGAATTCTGGAGGGATCTGAGGAGAGTTTAACACTTAAACGACAGAAGGTTCCGCAAGACAATAGATATAATAAGGAAGTATGATCAAAAAACGTTTTGTCGTATGGGTGGAGCTGACAGAAAAACAGGGTCACCTCCTGTAAGATCGTTAAGTGTAAATGGTATTATCTGTGATAAACGAGACAATGTGATGCATGGGGTTCTCATTTTTAAAGAATTTGCAAACCCTAGTACGGCAAAAAATGAATTTGATCATGATAATAAACAGTTTGTTGAAAGAAGTGTATGGAGGCATTATGCAATGTAAGTCTGCCAAAGGCAAGAAATATGTTATTACAGAGCATATTCTGTATCGTCCTATTACTCCTGAAGAAGTTGAGGGTGTTTGTAAACGACTCAAACGTAGGAAAGCTGGTGGATATGATGGAGTAGCCGAGGAGCACATAAAGTACGCTGGCTCGAAGGCTTCTATGATTATTGCTACCATTTTTTTTAGCAATAGTCAGATTAGATTCTCATTTCAAATATGTTCTTTTTGCTCCAATGCTTAAAAGAGGAAATAAGGATCCAAAATCTATGAACGACTATGGAGGTATATCTCTGACGTCTGTGTTATGTAAATTAAAAGGGGTACGGATATATTTGACAGACTAAAACTTTCGGTGATACAAATTGATTATCCGCATCATCTGCAATGCACTATTAGACAGAGCATGTCATGTTTGAACGTATCCTTTATAATGCAGAAACTGCGGGGTATCTTAGGAGAAAAGGATAGCAGGTGTATGTACCATTTTTGGATACACGAAAAGCTTTTGACACAGTGTGGATTCAGGGGATGTTTTAAAAATTGTATTCTGTATTTCTTTGCGGAAATCGATGGGTAATGAGCTGGGAAAGCTACCAAAGCGAATGAGATCTTCAAGACTCGACAATACTTTGTCAAGGTGTTCCCCAATCAGACAAGGAAACACACAAGGAGGTGTACTCCCAATGTTGCAATATATCCTTCCTTTACACGATCTTTTGGTGTACATTCAGAACATTATATACGTCGTGTACGTTTATGTTATTAATACACCTTCCCAGCGATAGAGGTAGCATTGAACGGTATTTTGCATTATGTTTATGATTGTAGTTGTAAGTGGCATTTTCATACCTATGACGTCTCCCCATGAGGTGAGTCTCCCACTTTTTCACCCATTTTTTTTTAATTTACGTACACAAATTTGTAAATTTAGCAGAATCCCCCCCCCCCCCCTGAAAATTTAGTATTTTATATTATATTCTTTGGTAAGATACAAATCTCCCCCATGGATTTTTTTCTCAATTTTACAAAAATCTCTCTACTTTAAGGAGTGAAATGGTGACAGGTATGCGTTTTGCACACAACCATGAGAAATTTGGAATTCTACTTTTTAAGGAATCTAAACATGCACGTACATAGGAAAGGAAAAACTGGAAGTTCTGGATGGGGCATAGAAGCATTACAGAGCTTGATAGCTATACCCATGTGGAGGTAGGGACTTACACGTCAATATTATGGAAAAGGAAACAATCAATGGTCGTATCAGAAGGGACAGGCGCGCACTTGATACTGCCACAGGATTAGGTATTCGTGAAGGAGAGATTACTCCTCTCACGGCCGCCAAGATATATATGTATCAGTTTGTCTCCCTGATACTCGTTACGGATGTGAGGTCTGAATTATTAAAAAAAAAAAAAAAAGAGCCGAATTGCTCAAGTGTGTCGCATGGAAAAGCTGCCAGAGGAGTTCAGAAATTGCCAGTAAAAAAATTGCCGACACTGGGGTTTTAAGTACTTTAGGTGGTTTTCCATTGAAGCAGAGGTAGCTACTGGGAGACTTGTATAATGTCATCACTCACTCAGGCTACACAGAATATGTACCTATACCAGTATGACAGCCTAAAGTTGACCCACTGTGTTTCTGGATTCATAATTAAGTACTTGACTACGTATGGACTTTTCTTCACTGTTTTAGGCATAAGTGACAGAGGATTCAAGTTTCTAAGCAAGTACGAATGGAACCGAAGGGTTAGGAATAAGGTATAGCAAAATAAAAATGATATGTAGCATACATCTGTAAAGGAAAATGTCAAATTGGACATCTTCTGTAACGTAGTTAGTGACATAGAACGACACAAGTGATGGATTGTACCTGGAGTTGAGCCTCTATTATTATGGTGCGCCACCACCATGATGAGGTTAATTTTTGGGAGCACTGCTTGGAAGTTAACACATGTAGGATATTATCCTTGAACCGAAAGCTATGGATATGTGGAATGTGCGTCTAAAGGCAGGTGGAGGATATCAGTTACTTCCCATTGCATTGCGACAAATTTTGTGAAAGGGAACAGCTCTATTTCTTTCTTTCTTTCTTTCTTTCTTTCTTTCTTTCTTTCTTTTCTTTTTGTTGTTGTTGTTGTTGTTTTTGTTGTTGTTGTTGTTGTTGTTTATGTGCGTCTGCTATGACCTAAACAAGATCACACACGCACCTTAAAATCATCAAACTTTGTTGTCAATATGTGTAATACAAGTATCATAAGAGATGTACAGCAGAACAATAGTTCTCTGCAGACATATTTATCATATATCACTAGTAAACTTCTTGGGGCGGCATATGATCAGCTTTGGCTACAGCCAGCGGTAGTCGGCGGCGCACAGCGGCGGCCAATGGCAGGGACGCCGGCCACCACCGGCCGCCCGCTGGCTGCCGACGAAAGCCAATACTAGAGTCTGGGGTTGACTGGAGGTTAGCGGCAGTCGGCGGTGGCCTGCGGCACATGGCAGTGGCCAGCAGCAGGCCGTACTTAAATGCTCATATTCAGCTTAATACGTGGCTTAAGGAAAAACAATTACACCTGATTCGATTAGCAGGTTCACCAGTTAAAGCTATATTTCTCCGATCATTTACGCGCGTGAATTGATATGTTTGGTTTATTTAATTATTTATCTATTTACTTATTTATTTTTATTCTGCCAAGCAGGTTCAGAGACTAAACAATATGGTGGCATGCAAGGAATGACAAGCTAGTAAAACCGCATAATGGCAGATATGTTGATTTACTTGCCAGCTTAAATGTGTCACCAGTTTTTAGGGAGGGGGGCTCTTTCTACTTTCTCTTTTCTGAACTGAGCAGTTAGTGTGCCATTACTTCCAACGAAACAGATCAGTCAATTACGTAATCGTAGTCAAGTAAGCATTACCCGAATAGCAAACACAACATGGGGGGGGGGGGGAGTTAATAATATAACAACATAAAATTTCAGTACATTTGTCATAAATCGTTTTGCATGCCTCTACTGATGGCTCTGCCTGTTGGTCATTGTGTTACTCAAAAGCCTCAGATTATTCAATCTTGATTGTGACCTTCTTTCTTAGTATGATGCTTTATTTTACTATGAAATAATGTTATTGTTTGATGTTATTTTTTTGCCATCTAATTGTTCTAAAATGATTCAAAGTCTACCTGGGCTATAAATATAATATTCATTAAACATTTGAATAAACAGCATCCTTTATTACGCTCCTGATATGGTAAATAGGTCGCATTGATACATTTTGTGTGATAACAGATTACCAACAAGAATTTCACTTTATTTTGTCATATTGTCAGCTCATTTTACTCAGTGTCGGTGCAACCAAGTACATTTCCTTGAATTCTAACAAGCAAAATATGAAATGCATACGTAACCTGGACGTGTTGTACGATACTTTAAACTTAACCCTGTTTTTTTTTTTTAATATGAAGGATAGATGCGTAGATCTTACTTTAATGTTCAGTCCATACAATGTCATTGTAACCATTTCTGTTTAATAGAATGTAATATTGTATTGAGAAATCAAAGTACCATTTATTTGTACATTGAGCTATCCAAAAATGTTATATTTGTTATTTGTTACAGAGTTCTGTTGGGCTATTAATACAGCACAGTATTTGCATAATATTAAATTGATAATACTTATAATAAACTAGAATCGCCATCACGTTATAGTAAGGATTATGTAGTGCCAATGAGAAAATCATTTACTGGGACAATTTGCTTGCATATTTTAGCCAATGCCGGTACAAGCAAATACAAGTACTGTAAATGTAAAGGGAAACACGTTGATTGCATGGGAAATCAAATACATATTTGTTCTTCCTAAAAACTACTCTGATTGCGTTTTGCACCAAAATGATGAAACTATAAAACAGATGACGCATTGCAATATACGGTATTTTTGCTCAACTACAGACCGTGTAGTGATACAGCATTGGGACGGTGACGTTTGGTTATATCATTACAATAGAGATGGTTCCCGACAGATAGATACAGAAGTATTATTACCCAAAATAAGATAAAGTAAAATTTCAACAGCAGGGAATTGACCTCATATCCTCAATCAGGCCGATTAGACACCTTTACACAGTGATACCTTTATACAGCCGGGTTTTACCACCAAAGATTCTTTTTTGTCTATTGTTAAGTTCTTAATATTTTAAGCACGAGTAACATACGCCAAGGGCATCATTCATCATTATGCATACGATACATGCTGTTATAGTGACTCTGTTTCACACATATCTCTCATCATATTGCAATTTTGCGAGAGGCAGTTTTGTTACTTCAAGCATTGACCTCTTTCGTCTCCTCAATGGCTGCAGAACTGGCACAAAATATACCTATTTCTCATCTTTACAATATGATATGGATTTTCATTTCGTCAGGTGATGTACAGTAATCAGTTGTCTTTGCTATCAGATTATGATTTTTTTAATAGTTTCTGAATCCATATTTTGTTGAATCATAAATTATTTTGGTTAAATTGTCAAGAATACCATTCCAATACGTCATATTTGTTTTTGTTTGCGGGTGATCCATAAAATAAGTGTGTGTCCTGTAGTTCACAAGTTGTATTCAATAAAATGATTTAAGTTTTGGATACATATACGTCTTCGGCAGTTCACACGCCAGCTTCAACCCATGACTGGCGTGGAAGTGTGTGAATGTAGAATGCTGAAGTCGGAGCTATTGGGTGGTGCACGCGGGCACACGCATACACACACACACACACATACAGACACAGACAGAATAAATAAATAAATAAATAAATAAATAAATAAATAAATAAATAAATAAATAAATAAATAAATAAATAAATAAATAAATAAATAAATAAATGAATATATAAATAAAAATAAATAAATAAAAATAAGATAAATAAAAAAATAAATAAATAAACAAACAAATGATTAAATAGATAAGTAAAAAAATAAATAAACAAACAAATAAAAAGATAAATAATTAAATAAATAAATAAGTAAATAAGTAAGTAATTAAGATAATGAAAATAAATAAATAAATAAATAAATAAATAAATAAATAAATAAATAAATACAATAAAAATAAGATAAATAAATAAATAAATAAACAAACAAATGATTAAATAGATAAGTAAAAAAATAAATAAACAAACAAATAAAAAGATAAATAATTAAATAAATAAATAAGTAAATAAGTAAGTAATTAAGATAATGAAAATAAATAAATAAATAAATAAATAAATAAATAAATAAATAAATAAATAAATAAATAAATAAATAAATAAATAAATAAATAAATAAATAAATAAATAAATAAATAAATAAATAAATAAATATATAAATAAATAAATAGATACATAAATAAATAAATACAATAAAAAAAAAAATAACAACGTAATTATTAATTCTTGAAAGGCAGGTTGCAAAAAAAAGAATATATATTCTAAAACTGAAAGATATTAAATAATGTTTTTGCTACCGAGAAAGGTCCTTTGAAACTGACAAACTAGAGTCCTAATATTTAAGCACAATATATCTAATCTGATGGACTTTTTCAATATATGTATGTATAAAGATTATATATATATGTATATATATATATATATATATATATATATATATATATATATATATATATATATATATATATATATATATATATATATATATATATATATATATATGATGCCCGTCTTGGTGCTTACTGTTATTTTTCAGAAAAGCTTTTGATTGTGTGGATTGCGAAATTATAAAAATGTGAGAAATACTTACATTTTGGTTTTTCAATCCAATAGTAGAGAAAGTTGTCTATGCTGACATAAATACTCGCATAATAAATAATAGTTAGACTTCAGACCCTTTGAGCCCAACAAAAGGTGCCCATTTGGAGCTTCTCCTTTCCCCTTCTTTGTTTATTGGAAGTGCTAAAATCCTTGCTAAAAGGAAAGACAAATAAACATCAGGAATTGCTGAAGATGATGAAGAATACAAAATATCACAGTATGTTGATGCCATCTCCTTCACCTTGGTTGTCAATGTTTTTTTTTTTCTTTCTCTTCTTTGCATGATTAAAGGACAAGCTCATGATTGACACTCATCATGTAAACATCCAATTTTACGACAGCTTCCTCGTAAGTTAAAATATATTGGAAATGTTATTTTATGAAAATGATGTAAAATATTATTGGGATCATTTACGGTGTAAACGTAAATTTTTGTAAGAAGTCCTTTGTAAGTTGAGTAAAAAAATCAGAAAAAATACATATAATTCAAAACGAAATCTCATGGTTTAACTTTAATAGAAAACTGTCAGGAGAAGTGATTTTTTCCACAAAAAACAAAAAATCATATAGGGGGAATGGCGTTTTGAATGGGATATAAAAGAACAAATTAGTACAGATGAGAAAATTATTCGCATTTTACAAAATGAGATGAGAAGTCCGTTACCTCTAATATAAATTTGGAATAGTGATCTGAATTGTGAAATTAATTAAACAAAGTGGTCTACATGTTTTAAAAAAATATATGTAGCAATAATATCATCTGATATAAGGATGTTTCATTTTAAATATGATATAAGGGGTTTTTAATTTAGATTTGTGCATATTCTTTTATTTGCACGTGGAAAATTATTGAAATGGAAAAATTCCAGAAAGAAACCTATGTCGCGTTTGTTACACTGAGAAAAAAGCACTTAACTTGTGTTTTGGGATTAAGAACTTGTCTCTTGGTTGCTATCATTATATCATAAGAGTGCCTATCCTTGGAGAGAAAATGTAAGATACCGTAATTGTGTATATACCAGTCGCATGTGCATGTCTGTTTATATGTGGGTGCAGGCACATTACTTTAGTGGGATATGGCCCCATTTCTCTGTGTGAAGGTTTAATCAATGATGTCTACCGCCAGGTACTGAAATTTCTCAATGGCACTCTTCGCATCCCAAGAATATCTTTGAAATACGTTTAAGGTTTATGCCATATAAGTTTCTATTTACATGTAATATCGTATATGTTCTATAACAATGTTACAAATATTTTCTAGCACTGTATATTCATTCAGTTAAAAAGACCCTTCATATGGTGTTAAAATGCCGCCACAACGTGTCAGGAAAAACATGTGATAAGCCGTGATAATGCTGTCGGTCTGCCACTCTGCTATTGCAATGTTCTCGAGAAGAAAACCAAGGAAAGACAAATAAATACAGCTACATGGCAGGCTGCTACTGTGTGAATACCTTTAATAAGTAGGCATTCAAAGTTAATTTCCCAACCTGTAACAAACACACACACACACACACATAAAAAAAACACGAATTAGCACAACTCGTATGAAAACTGACTAATAAGTTGAGAGGAATATTGTTTCAGGTTACCAAGAAGCGTTAAATTCAATATGAAGCAACTACTGTACATAATTATCAAAACAAAATAGGGATTTCGTAAATTAAAGAAAACCATTAAACGTCTTTAATGTTGAATGCATAAATCGGTCAACCAAGTATCATTATGACGCACCAAAGGCACACCTTTCCAAGTTTGAAAGTATAAATTCAAAGATCCTGGTATATATATATATATATATATATATATATATATATATATATATATATATATATATATATATATATATATATATATATGTCTGTGTGTGTGTGATTAGAAGGTATTCATACTTCTATCCAAATTTGAAGAGCATGTGTTCGATGCACTTTGGATGAAACTGTTGGGAAATGGCTTCTGAGTGGTCAAAAGTTCGGACCTTTGACACCCACTAGCCAGGGGGATGGACATCCTAAATGGTGAGTGGACTTACAGACCTACCAAATTGAAAATAAATCGATCATATAACCTTGGAACAGACTTCATGAGTACACAGTGTCACATTTAGTGTTCAGAGCTTCCCAAGCATGATTAATCGTTAAGTAAATTCCACTGATTCCCCGTGTCAGTATACAACCCACACCTGCTAAAGCGTTACTGTCGGTCCTCAGTGAACCATTTTGGATTGTCTTGATGGCTAAGAGGTCAAAGTGTTGGACTTTACGTTCAGCTAGTCGATGGTGCCAAAATTCAGGGACTCGAAGGAGGCTGACAAATCGTGATGTTTTTCATGATTGAATAATAATACTCTTTTGGGGCTGTTCTGGTGACTCAGAGGTCATAGTGTTGGACTCAACATTTGGATGGGCAATGGAGTTCGAAAATTCGTGTCCTGGGGGTGGGATGGGGTGGGGTTCAACATATTGTTATTGTTTTTAAGACTAACTGGAAGTTTTGAGGTATTGAAAATGTCGTGGGGAAATTTAAGTGAGTTGTAAGGTGGAACATGTTGCTGCTTCCAGTTGATACATGTACATCAACGAGGAGAACCTATGAAACGAATTTACGGTTCGATTCTATATGTAGAACGCTTTATCTCCCATGAGTGACGGAGTCTAACGTGTTTGTAATGGAGTGTAATATAGGTAGATAAACCGTACCTTCACCATAATCGAACATTGCTGATGTACAGCGTTAGATTCGACCCGAATATTGGACAGCTAAGCTGCATGTTGCTGAATTGGAATACACTGTTGCACACGTAAGGAATGATTTTCAAGAATGCGTGCTTTAGAATATTGTTCCGGGTATACGCACAGAGGGTTCAGCTTTGTGTTCTATTGTTTGATCACGCATTGCGACAAAGGATGTCTTGAACTGTAACTTAATCTTCTGCTTAATTGGTCATTCAATGAACACATGCACAAGGACTGAGCATAGCATTCCATTGATACATGTCATGTTGAAACGACTATAAATATATATATATATATATATATATATATATATATATATATATATATATATATATATATATATATATATATATATATATATATATATATGCGTCACTTTCTTGGATGCAAGTATTTTTATAGGTGAGAACAATACATGGTTCATTGAGAACTTCGGTTTACGTCGCTTTTACTTTCAAAAAGTAACGTTGGCTCTATTTCGTACACCATGATATAAGAAGATTTTATGGGACATACATGTACGCCTACAGAGTTCACACGTTCAATAGCAACAAAGAAAAAGGGAAAACATTGTCGGACCTGCGTTGGATCTGTTATCACTTACAGAGATTGAAACTGTCAATGTCAATTATAGACTAGAGCATTGACTTGTATTAATTTTTATTACCCGGTACCCGACTGACGGGTTATTTATTACTCGGGTACCCGCCATGGGTACCCGAGTCATAACAACAAGTAATCCAACCAATATTCATGCAGAGACATACGCACAATCATTAGCCATTCAACTAATCCAAATGCACGATTGTGTCAAAGCTAAAATGTTATTACACAGCGAGCAATTTGAGCTAGAAAAATTAACATTTCTTTGAATGAAAATTTATTGCACAATGGGTGCCTGAGCCGGAAATCGTATTTGAGACTTGAAATTAACTTCCTCGAACGCGTCCTTTTCGCTGTTATATGTATATTAATTGATTTGTTATTCTGCTCTCTGTCTGTCTGTCTGTCTGTCTGTCTGTCTGTCTCTCTCTCTCTCTCTCTCTCTCTCTCTCTCTTTCTCTTATGGAGACATGGAAACTTGCATTCAGATACCACAGAAGTAAAACATGACGGGTAAATAAATTACATAAAACAAACACATGGGTTATTTACACAGCTTGTTCGGTGGTCCATATCTCATGGGAAGGAGACGACTTGGGTTGAAATCCTTTAAGTGGTGCTTTTGGTCGACATCTTCTGGATACTTTTTTTGGCATCAAATAGATTGGCCCACCCATTTCAGCCAGATGAATTGGGGCTTCTTTGATTGACCAATGTACTTGTAACATGGGGTCGACTGGGTCAATATTATAATTTTGACAGGTTAACAGATTTATACCCCATTTAATGAAAGCGTTCCTGGAGGGTCTAGTTTCTTCAACAGCCGCATTTTAGTACCCGCTTTCTTGTGCATGTTTCCGTGTACTAATGGCTAAAGACACCAAAGTTGCCTTTGATATTTAAGATTACATGCATTTCGAGGTCGCCAAGCACATATACCAGAGTTAACATATTTCTTTTATTTTCTATTTTTTTTTTTTTGCACAATTCGTGTGCATATGGACTCTCATCTCCTCAAAGTTCGTACCATTTGTTCACCCTAATATATGACACGGTGATATACACTCCTCGCACACATTGCATTTGCACCAGAGACACCATGTGTAGTGAAAGTTCGTGCTGATCAGTAGGAAACCTTTTTTTTTTTTTTTTTTTTTTTTTGCATTTATTCATAATACACTCGCAGTGAACATTCAAAACGTGTTTGTACGTATGCTTGCATATCATCATTGTATATTGGTGTTCTGTATGCAAGTGGAGACTGGCACGTTAGCCACCATTTGCCCCAGGATCAAACGCCGATATGCATATATAAATGTATAATGTTACGATACAAGGTATCTATTGCAATTTTTGTATGTGCGTGTGTGTGTGTGTGTGTGTGTGTGAGGGTGTGTGTGTGTGTGAAAAGTCGGACAAGGACTTGACACGTCAACCTGAGGTCACATCACCCGTGCGTGACTCAAAGGGTATGCCTACATTATGCAAAAATCAAATGATGTACTCGAAGGCCCACGGCACCAATGTTACTGACCATAACCGCTTGATAAACAGTTTCTTAGAAGCCAAAATTACCTCACGATTGGAAACAATCTAAAGACAAAAACAGGATAAATCCTTGAGCCACTGTGAATACGAAAATTATACCGCATTATAGAACTTAACGAGGAGCTTATTTTCCTCATCAACAACATTAGCTGTGCGACTTCTTTGTAAGAATCCATGCAGGTTTCGGGGCGGTTGTTCACTGCCTGCAGCTTTGTGTTGCCTTGTCTATTTTTCCTGCATAGGAAAATGCATAAATATTTATGGGATCCGTCTCCTGGTGTAAGTTGAAGTATGAATTTGTTATTTTTACATATAATACTGCATTAACTACTTTATATAAATTGTCTAAATTTTGGCATCATAAGCAAGGAACTGTCAACCAGTTTGTATTTTTTATTTGATTATATGTCACGTTCACTCATTCTTTTAATTTAATGTTAAGGGGTTGTCTTTACCAAATGGACGGTAAAAGTAATCTGCCGCCATCACATGTAAAGAGTGTCTGCGAATTAAAGGCAGTGAAACATGCTAGATGCTTTCCTATGCTGAGGATCGGTTTGTAAATTCATTTTCGTGTTGAAGCCTAAATTTGAATCGAACGTGAGATTGTATTGATTGATTTATAAGTTTGGACACAGTCAATGACTGGTTCACCTATGGAGCGTTCACCGCTTTTTTTTTTTTCATTCTTTATTTTTTTTTTATTTTATTTATTTTTTTTTAATGTGGCAATATAGCACTTTTGATCCTGTTTGCACAAGTAATGACAAACGCCATGCCGGAAGTTCCAACATACAACGTCAAGGGCACCACCAGTGGAGATCGTGTTCATCGAGTCATACAGATATTGGCCATGGAGACCAAGGCAAGCCAGTCTCTTCCAAGGGGGACCGCTCGGTGTTTACGATCGTGTGGAAGCTCGGGATGTAATCGCTTAATTTTATACCAAAGGGAGCATTGATATTTAATTAAACTTCAAAAAGTGAGAAACAATCGAGTTCCTGATAATGTAAAAGAAAATAAACGTGTCGTATGTGAATTTTGCTACCATTATACAGAGTATGTCTACTGAAACTATATTTGTTACATTCTGGGCACTGTGACGTCTCTGGTCATGGTTTCGTGAGGCCAGCATTTTATTTCAATTGGATTAAAAATCTTTCATGTTGATGCATCCAAAATTTAATCATTACCAATTAAAAAGAAATCCTCTTTTTCATTCAAACCAATCACATTATTTTAGACTCAGTTTTGTTATTACAAAATAAGTAAAAGTTAAAATCAGTGGCGAACCATTCCACCCAGTGGAAATGATATGTATAGGTACTCGCAGATAACCCATGCCCCCTCCCACCGAAAAAACCTGTATACTCTGGGCCATATGGAACCACAACGTGTTGCGTGTTGAAGGTCATACGACTTGTAATAACTATTGAGCAAACATTTAGTGATACCGTGGTACCATATTTAAGGAAAAAAACTAGTTACAGTGCATTTTTACCTTACATTTTTCTTATCGAATTTTAAGTATAAGAAAAATTTAAAGTACGTTGACAGAAAGACAACCACCTACGGAACATTAGAGTACATATCTCGATTTATTACCCTCGCATGAGAAGTCATAAAGATTAAAACAACAGTATAAGTAAATATGTAAGTCACGGTCAGAACCAAACGTGTTTTGCGAGTCTACGCCTTTAATCTTATAAATTGGATATGGTTCGGCGCTGTTTGTTTATCTGGGATAAACTAGTGTTTTAAGTATCAATCTTGACATGCTGCTATGAAGGCCCTTGACCGAACAGGAATCGTGTGCTGTAACCTGTTGTAATGAAAACAGTATTGGTTTATTCATAGTTATAATTACAAAAATATGAAAAGTTGGCGATGATATTCCACAAATATTTCTCAAACATGCAGTTGCTATTCTTTTCTACCGTCTGCAAGGAGCAAGTCATCGGTATGCAGACTCCATAGCCTACCCCTGTCACCCAAAATGTCCGAAAATGATTATGAGACTTCACACAATGTGCAGTTTAACTGATTTAAAAATTGTTCACGTTAATTTGTGTTGAAACAATGAAGTCAGCATTTTGCAGACAGTTTGCCTCCATGATGTTCATATTTTGTGACCATATCGGTTGCAATGAGGAAGCAGGGAAAAAACTGCATTATTGACAGATGACAGACATTCGGATACCTAGGTCCTGAAACTTGTCTGAAGTAATCGTTGTTGACTATGCTGTAAAGAAAATACAGCAATCTTCTAAAGAAATGGCATGCCACATACAAAGAGCATCTTGCATAAATTCAGTAATGATCAGAGAAAATTGCGTGTACAAATATATGCAAAGACAACCCTATAGAATTATACATAACAGACACCTGTAGCAAAATATATAGAAAAAAAAAAAAAGCCTTTAATTTTATCTGAAGTTGTGAGGAATATATCAAAATGGTTTACCTCTTACGTACACGGACTTAATCACAAAATATTCGATAAAAGTGTATTCGGCATCCTGAATTGCCATGATAAATCGAAAATATCTCTTGAGTATTATATGACACAGACTCAGCAAGGCCACCTCGTATGTTTAGCAGCATACATTCTCTTAGAATTTGAAACTTGGCACATGATATAGCATAAAGGTAGCCATCTTCAACTTGAAGACAAAACACGCATATTCTTTCATTTGCAGAAAATTTGATGGGGCGCTTGTGTTTCTCAATTTCAGTGCAGATATTATATACTGTTATAGGTCATTTCTTCGTGATTTTTTTTTCAATTCAAAATCATTTACTGCACTCTATATAACGTTCAAATTTGAGGGTTTTTTTCTCTTTATGAAATAATATTATGGTAGTAACAATATACTTTATTTAGTTTAAGAGGATTGGACGAACACTCTGTTGGCTAATATGAGGTCCTCGCAAAAATACGTTGGGAAAATGGCAGACACAGAGCCAGTAATATAAATAACACGTGACAGTGAACAGACATAATATTTTGAGCTAACAAAAGGATCACAAGCCAATTACCACAGTTCATCTCCTGTATGCCCTAATAATTGTCTAGAAAATAGTTTTGTAAGCCTAGTAAATTTTAGTGTGGCATCTAAAATATTACAATTAGTTTCAAAAGAAAGTTTGTCATTCCATAGAGGTAAATATGTATTCTTTTCAGAGTTTGATAAGCTATGAAAGGTATTGCAGGTTGAGCGGCCTGTAGAATTTCAGAATTCCTTGCCAAGAAATTATCTCTAGGGAGTGAGAATGAGGGACACTGCATAAGAAAATGAAACGTGGTTTCAGAAAGCTATTCACATTGGCATGCCTGTGTGTCGATGGACTACCATGTAAACAAGTGAACGTTTAGGTGTTAAAGTCAACACTCAAACGGTTCAACATCGCATTTGGCTTGCGAAGCCCATGACGGAGGTGGTCGAGTCTGGCAGGGAATGTCAGTTGTTAAATGTTTGTTTTAAGACTATTGATAGAAGTTACATCTTGAACAATTTGGAGAAGTGAGTTCCAAAGGTTAGTAGTTGATGGAACAAAACTATCAGCGAAACCATCAATGCGAGCAGGTGATAACTGTCTCGCAGTAACACTATGTAACATGTAATCATGTTACTCATTGTTTTGTGCTGGGATCAGCGTATGGCGCAAATGAGGTGGACATAAACCATTAACCATTTTGAAATTAATCATCAACTCGAAGTATTTTCGCCTGAATGCAAGACTCTGCCATCCCAAGATGATGATGAAGTGACCTTATTTTTGCGCAGTTTTGTAAAGTTACATCATTCAAATTGTCACAAACAACGTTCCGATCATTAATTTAGATCATCATTGAAGGAAAATATTCAATTTTAAAGCAAAATCTAAATAGTCATCGCCAAGAAGCGACGTTTTTCTACAATGACATGTACACGCTGGCATGTAAATAAATAACACCGTGAACTTGAGACGGCCTTGAATCAGCCACATCAAAAGTTCTAGTCTACTCGACACTGGTGACAATGACGCGCTGTGCGAGTGCACTAGAAACGCGTAATGGGAGTTAAAGAACGACACTCAAGATATGTTAAGGGTTACGACTTTGCAATACCGGGATTTGATTTTTATCGTTTAATGCGAGTCATGAAGGGCAACCCACTTTGCCAAATGCGCAAGTTGATTGCAAGTGTAAAGCACCGGGCATGTCGCACGTTGCGGTCGCTCACACGATGCTCGCCAGCAACTCGCGCGCTGCTAGTCCGTTGGCACGTAGCCAGACGCATTGCTAGTCAAATGCGAAGAGGAACCAACAATTATTTGCATGGTGCGAGCATCTTATTTGAGTATGCTACAAAAAGCTGGTTCTTTCTTCTGTTTGCGCGCCAGCGTGGTCGACGGACCATCAATTTGGTCTACTTGGCGAGAGCTGTGCTCTAGCAGTGCACGCACCATGTTGTAACCTGTCAATCCAAGTTTGACCAAAGACATCACTGGTATATCGAATGAACCATTTGGATAAATGTCCATGGCTAGATTTGTTTTATGAACTGTATAAGAGCACTTAATAAAATATTACGGCCCCCTGGAGAAACACACACACACACACACACACACACACACACACACATATATATATATATATATATAAAACTTTTACAACCATCGGGGTCAGTTACTAGGACCATGTAATTAGACAAAACAATATGATTTATTGAACAATTCCCCCGCTAAGTGGTAACTATATTCGATTTTATACCCACTGGTGTGAGATACCACAGCTACATAATTAGCTGGATATGCTTAAATACAACACCTTTAAGTTACATGTGTACATTGCGGCAAACAAAAGTATGTCTAGAAACGTCCAAAAGCTTTTTCGGTAGTAAAACGTATCTCAAATACATGTTAATAAGGCATGAACAAACCGTACGACCCATATACTGGGGATTTGATTAAATGCCCACATGGATGGTTCATATAGTCATGATACAACATAATAATGTGCTTGATAAAAAAACTATTATATTGGTGAAGCTTTTTGCCTTCAGTCAGGCAGAACACCTGGTGACAACAACAATATCTAGAAATTATAAGCCCATGGATACCTGTCGATGTGTACATAACATGTTCCATATGGACAAATGACCATGGTTCTAAGGTGTGTTTACATAAATGTCTTAATATCCGTTTTAATGAAAGATATATGCCAACATGAACGGTCCTAAAAGGGTTCAATGTTAAATGCTGAGACCAATGTCAAGAAAAAAGTGACATGATCATGAATTCACTAAAAACTTGGTAAGATCGCTTTCATGACGGATTTCAGAAGTTTTGAGTACTGGATGGACTGGAGACACGCGATGTTTCCTAAATACCTCACCATCGTAAGTGCATGTGTCCACGATTTTATTCTGCTTTTTTTTTTAATTTTCTGGCCAGGTAAGCAAAACTATAAGACTATTGCAGAGCTTTGTAAGGTCCTCGTTCATGTACAATCCTGCTCCTTTGAGCTTGCTTCTTGCCTTCAAGACCTGGGTACCTACTCAATAGCTCAGAAAGCAAACTATTATCCCACTGCTACTGGACTCGATGGGACCTACTCAGTGGGAACCTTACAGATCTGATATCTGGAGTTTTAGACCCTTATATGTCCATTGCAGAAGTGCAGTAGGATTGTGTCTCTATCTTCAAATGCAAGTTGACTAGGGCTAGGTTTAATTCCACTGAATATCAAGTTCATACGCCTTCCGTACTGTTCGAGATGCAAGTGTAACATGTAAATTGTACAAATCAGTTTTGGTCTTGTCGTTAGAAACTCGAAGGTCTTTCAACTAAGTCTCTAATGATGATTTTGTTTCGATAACTTGACACAACAAAGTTGCTTGAGAAGATGTTGTAGCCTCGTTAGCAAATGCCTTGGCTTGAACTGCTGTGATATATGTTTTCATTGGCTCCATCTGGGCTTGGACAACTCAAGAGACAACTCTCTCTAAAACTTGCAATACTCTAGAGTCACATAAAAAATCCAAGAAGCCCCAACAGGAAGAGACGTTTTCGACTAAAGAGACCGCGGAAACTCCCCAGTAGGCGTTGGTGAGAGCCATGGTCTCTTCAACGGATTTTCATCGTCCACATTTTAAGAGTTCGTTGACCTGTCGTAAGAATTGCTTTTGTCAGCCACGATACATTTGTCTTTATACTGATCAACGACAGGAAGATTCAAGAACACATAAAAATATCCATAACTAAGATTCCAAATCATCCCAAGCCAAATAATCCTTTGTTCCCTGGTGCTACTGATCCTAGCTTAAGACATACTCATGTCCATATTCCAGACCACTAAACTAGATCAACACAAATAATAATAATAATAATAATAATAATGATGATGATGATGATGATGATGATGATGATGATAATAATAATAATAATAATAATAATAATAACGATAACGATAATGATAATGATAATAGTTGTGGCTCGCAGATGAGACACTCCTCTTGTAAACTGTAGATCACGTGATCCCCAATATATTATGGTTGCAATGTGAACTTGCTATTTTGGTTGTACATTTTTCTAATACATTGACATTGGAATTTATTTTCCACACTTGTGCAAAAAAGATTTGACGGAATATTTATTTCAAAAAAAATCTTGACTGTCCCAAAGTTCGTAAAATCAAACTTAGTTTAAGGTATGTCTTATGGACTATTCCGAGTTGATCTGTTTGTTTGAGGAAGGTCGATATTGCATCTTTATGTATTTTATAGTAATGAGTGTGGAATCATGTTTAAAATTATGTGTGTGGAATCATGTTCACAATTCTGAACCAGTTGTACAGACAAAACAGAACTTGTTTAGACAAAAAAATCCCAACCCAACAATAAGAGCTAATTCAAAACCAGCAAAAAACAGCGAGCCAAAAATTACTAAACACCAACATTCAATATCAATGTGACAAAAAAATCACTAAGGACTTCAGACAAGAGGTCACCCATTAAAACCAACTGATAGTTTATAATCGGTCTGCCCTGCCTTTGAAATATTCTTCATTAAGTATATATTTCATGTTTTCCAAAACATATAAGCGTAATCACTTAATACCCACAAATCTAGCACTTGCGCCAAAGATAAAAAGAGACACAACAGGGCTGTCACTTTTGGTGTTCCTCTTGCTTGCCAGTCAGTTGAGCTAACAGTAAAAGGAAATGGCAGGCCTACATGGTCTTTGTGATACAATTGAATCTGAGACACTGCAAAAAATGCTGTAGTTCCATTATGAGTATGAGTCGTAGAACATCCGCACAAGACAACATTGGCAATACTCTAAACGACAAGGGGGTCTTTCCAAGCTCTCCAATTACTGCAATATTGCATCCTTTACTATGTACTCCGGGAATATACTTTAGAAATTTTATGTTCAATTTTCCAACTGTCTAAAGTAGCTCCAATTATTCTCTTTAGCCAGGGATCTGGATGCATCCCCGTATTAAAATCTGCAGTGTTACTGAAAAAAAAGGCCTGGCGTGAAATAAATAAATTGTCTAAAATCACTACAGTGAGGTAGCTACAACAGCATGGTTCCCTGCTCCCGGCCACATACCCCTTACACGGCCAAGGACAGTTTGTCCCTATGTTCACCAACTGATGCATGATCAATCATTTCGATATGTCGAAGAAAAAGCTGTTGAATTGTCAATATGCGGAAAGTATCGGATATGTGCTACACTTCAAGATGACAACGGAGAGAACTATATTATGGCTGTCGTGGATATTTACAGTATGATGCGCATATGGAGACACAGAGGAGACGTGCTTTTGCAGAATTACTTCACTGCACATCTTCAGGCTTTGAGTTCCAATTTGGGAAGCCATCTGATGATGACTAGACCATCGAACCCTTGCCAGGTCCAACTCTACAACTCTCGATGGTAGCTTTCAAGCTGCAACATCCTGCCAACCTATATCTTTATCCTAATGATCACTAATATATCCCTCCCTCAAAAGCATATATGCATCGGCGACTCAATGAAGTAATACGCCTGTTCATGTGAATACGGATGACATGACAGTACAACAGAAAAGGCGACGTGATGTTGATTAACTGTGCAGCAAGACCCATGGTGCACTTGTATGCCTGGAAGGTGACCCCAGATGCAACTGTCACATGTGACCATCTACAGGCAATCGACCTTTACAAGCCACATACGCAATTGCAGAGCAGCACACAGTGAGAGTAAATATTATTGTCCTGAAAGCTGTAGGGGAGTCCCGCCCCAAGAGATGAGGAACAATGAGTTAAAGTGTCCTGGCCATGTAGGGCGTACTTCGCATTTTACACCACACCACACGGTAAATAATTAAGGATATAAGCTAAGTCATGTTTTTATCCACTGTTGAATGATGACAAGCCCTTAAGTGTTCAGATCTGTACAGGTTGTAAACTTGTGAGTCTTTTGTTTACATCTTGATCGTGTTAAGTGACAGGGATAGTATTGACCAGATCTTTGCCATATGATGAATTATTTCAGTAGTTGAATATTATTTGTGTTTAAAGACAGACCCAGCATTAAAAATGTTGCTTAGAAATAAACCTTGAGTAGTATTGGAACTGAATGCTTCATATGCGTCACTAGGCTTTGAAAATATAGTAAAACCACGTACAATGGTCATGCTATGTCTGATTGTATAGTTTAATTGCTGTGTGTTGCTTATGCCTTAAATATACGCTGTTCAGTTTAATTCATTCCGTGTCCATATGTAGCATTAAAACATTGCAAGTAGTGTTTAAATTGAAATTGGTGTTCGTGAGAAAATCAGTCTACCCCTTGATCATATTCTGTAAATACCTGTCGTCTTTAAGAGGAATGGCCTATGAGGGCTGGCTTGAAGACAGGCCACTTCAGACAGCTTGAGTTTTGAGAGTGGTTTACAAGTGACTTCAAACAGGTGCACATATTAAGACACAGTGTTGGTGTGGTCAAATACTGCACGAAAGAATGAAGATCACTAACTGACCGAAGTAAAGTGTGAAATCATGTAATTCTTTCCATGAAAGATATATAAACAGCCAGGCAGAGGTTTACAGACGGATGACACAGAAGATATATTTTGCATGTGTGGGTGAATGAAGAACGAGAAAGCGGGAGTTTGTCCACCCAAACTCAAACCAATAAGTGAAACGTCAAGTGTTATAACCATATCTTATATATATGTAATTATTACATTATGGTTTTTTTAATTTATAACAAGAGTCTATGTGATTCTGTATGTAAGCAAGTGGCGAGTGCAAGGCCAAAAAATTTGCTTGGTCTTGTTTTGGGTTTGCCCTGTTATCCGTAAATATTTGAGTGTTATACAAAATTCAGCCCCATACACAATTAAAGTTGTATACATATGAATAATTACAATGAGTAAAGATTGAGAATTCCCCCACTGAAGTTTTAAGCCAAGTGCCAGCATATTTGGCCGGTGGTGATCTTAGGGGCGTTGTTCCAAAATTTCAGTCACATCACATAACTCGGGATATATATATATATATATATATATATATATATATATATATATATATATATATATATATATATATATGTCATTTTCACTTACTGAAAATGTTGATTTATTTATTTATTTTGTCAAGGTGCTCTTTTGTAAGGTATAAAAGTTATTGCAGTGACATCTCCTGTGCCGTGACTGTACTAATATTTAACACGTCTTTTATTTATGAGGGGAACTCCTCTGACACAACGTCGCCAATTGAATCATTGTTTTCAATCGCCGCATTTATTTTTGCCCGCGGGACCGGTTTTCTCGCTTTCCTTCAGAGCCCTCTTTTCGCTGAGCCAGGACAGACGTCTTTCACATGTGGCTCTGATATTCATGCCTTATCATAGCATATTGGTACACGGTGAGTCTTTTTTATCATAAGTTTTTTTTTTGCTCTATGAAATTCACTCGTATATCCTCCAGCCTTTTTGGTATATATATATATATATATATATTTCTTTTTAACTCACTTTATGGGCATATTTTGTTTCGTATAGCACCATGGGCGGCCTTGTCAAGCCAGCCACACCAGTCACAATGGACTCGTGGTTTTGCCTCCCATATAAGCAATGGTTTTGTTCCTGCTATGCCATGTTACTGTCTACTGCCCATTAGACCGCCATATACGTTTTGTAAGTTTTAGCTTGTCTTCGTTCTTTGCATTATCGCAGCGATATAGGGATATAAATGCGACAGTAAAATTGAATTTATATTTGTGTGCACATGACTCGCACCGGCAGACAATTTGTATAAGCGCGTACATAATGCATTCAGCGTATTCAAATAACTTGAACGCAGAATTTGGTACAAATGTCTTGCCTGTGCATTAATGTTCTGCGTCGCTTACGTTCTGTTGTTTTTGGCGCTGAAGTTTTGCTGATTAATTGTGCCCACATATTGCAAAGATATGCATGTGCGCAGATGCACTAGAAGTTGCTTATCATATATGCTCATGACTCGACTGCATTTTGAAGAGCTTTTCTATGTAAAATATTGTCTAGTACGTTAACTAATTTTGCGGACATGCGACATGTATTATGACTTTTCTCTCATGGGACGTAAAATTGCTTGAGTGGAATATTAGCTATGTATTTTCTTGTGGTCGCGAAGTTAAGATTAATACAAATTCGCGTGTTCTTAGACATTGTAAATTATTCTAATTTCGGTTTAGAATTCACGCATTTAGCCTGACGTAAACATAAGGATAATGTGACACGTGTCATGCAAATTTAACTTAGCATGTGTTTGCAATCACGTTCGCGTGTACATTTCGCGAGTTCGCGCATGTAGGCTTACTTGTCCTAAAGTTAAACCATGCTTAATATTTGGCAAATGTTTCGACTTCGTGTGTTATATCATATGGCTGGTAAAACTTGTTGTAATTATATATTTTTATTTTTTTTTTTAAGCTTTTTGAGACATGTGTAAGGTACATACTCAATAAAGGAATATGGTGGTCTAATTTGGACGTGTCGGGGATTCGTTCTGTAGAAGTGACATGTTTATAAAGAAAACGTGTACCTCCATTGTCAAAGGATCACCGCTGGCAGAATCGGAAATTCTCTTCATTGTCAAGGATCGTGGCGTTGCGCGTGGAGAGACTCTATTCATTGTCCAGGAAGGTCGCTGTGGAGTGGTCGCGTGGACGGAGGCACCAGTTTCAGCACATCGCCCAGTGCGCGATAATTATTGACTGTGTAGTGGTGTCATGTGTGATCTGACTGTCGCGGTATGCACATCTTGATAATTGCCTGTATCTGTATGCTGTGTTTTGGCAGCATGGCTACTTTAGAAGAGTGTAAGGCTTCTCGTAAGCAATCCAAAGCTAAGGTTACTCGTTTTTGTAATAAACTTAACCAGGTAATTGCTGAGGAGGATGACGTCTCATCTGTGCCAGGTGTCATTGAGCAGTTGAAGAAGGCATTCAGTGACTTTTCATTATGCCATGAAGCTGTTGTTGGTAAAGACCAAAGTGATGTTGATCATGACGATTATTTTTTTGCAGTTCAGAAAAACTATGTTGATGCGAAACGAGTCTCAATATTTCAGCACAGACGAGTGACAGTGTTCCATTAGCTGCATCGAGTCATGACCAAACAAATAATGATATGCTAAACTTGCCTTGTCTGCCTAAGGTCGAATTTGAAACTTTTTCAGGTGATCCCCTGAAATATCATTCTTTTATCAGGGCATTTGAAGCAAATGTAGATAAATGGACTCAAGATCCAGACAGTAAGCTTGCGCGTCTCTTGCAATATGTCAGTGGCGATGCACGTTTGGCTATTCAATCTTCACAGCTTGAAGGTGGCGCTGAAGGCTATAAGCGAGCACTCGACACGCTTAAAGAGTTGTACGGGTCAAAGCACTTGGTGACAGAGAGCATTATAAAAGATCTGCGTAAACATAAAGCCGCAAAATCGGCGCATGACATGCGTCTTTTGAGCCACGAGCTGCGTAACGCTCTTGATGTTTTGAGAAGTCTTGGTGCATTAGATCAAGTGAACGCTCAGGTCATCATTTTTGATATTGTGGCGTGTCTTCCAATTTTCGCACAAAACAAGTGGTCGAAAAAATGAATGCAAATACAGGCGTGAATCAGACTCTTATCTGAAGTTTGAAGACCTAGTCAAATTTGTAAAGGAAGTTGCGGACGACATGAACGATCCTGTTTGTGGATCAGCGGCTAAAGCGGAGCGCTATTCGTTAAGGAAGCAAGTTAGCTCACATGCAGCACAGCTGCAGCAGGCTGTGAAGAAAAAAGGAGGTAAGAAAAACGGTGGTGCAAATGATAGCCATTCTTTGGTTACAGATGTAACAGAATCTGATACATCTCGTGAGGTCCGTGATAGGAAAGCACCACCATGCACTACTCCATGCAAGATGTGCAGGTCTTTGCATTCAATTATGCGTTGCCCTGAATTTCGAGCCCTGAAAGTTGTTGACCGTATTGAGTTTGTCCGTAGGAATAAGTTATGTAATAACTGCCTGCGTGATAACCATGCTACGGTTGACTGCAAGTCGAAAAACCCTTGCTTTGTCTGTGGGCTCAAACATTCGAGCTTCATACACGTGGATCGTGTTTTCGCCACCAACCATGCCGTGTCTTCTAACACCACGTTCATGCCCATTGTTCAAGTCCGTGTGAATGATACATTGGATGTTAAAATGGCACTTGACAAATTTTTGGCCAATTCGTTCTGCACGGAATCTTTGGCTAAAAGGTTAAATCTGAAAGGGCCTATTTCAAGCTATGTCCTTAAGACAATGAGTGGTACTACATCATGTAGATCAAAGCATGTCGGCATGAAGATTTCAGCTGGAAATGAATCCATGTTGATTTCGGGTGTGAAGGTTGTTGAAAACATCCCTGTGGCTCCTGCTTTCTTAGACCAAAGCAAGTATCCGCATTTACGCGATCTTGACCTGTCTGCAAATATCGGTTGTGACAATGTTGATATTTTGATTGGTCAAGATTTCTCAGAATGCCTTTTCCCCTTAGAATCACGTAGGGGTGATGGTTCTTGCTCAATCTTTGCCATTCGATACAAATTTGGCTGGACAATTCAAGGACAGACTGATGATAATCTGAATGCTGCTAGTAATGCTGTTATTTGCAACTTCATTTCAGCAGCACCTGTCATTGCAGATGCGAGATCTGATAACGTACCATTGGGGGATATTGAGCGCTTGTGGCACTTGGAAAATGAAGGCATGGACAGGCCTCAAATGTCCATACAAGATAAGGAAGTTATCAGTCTGTGGGATCAAACCTGCGTTAAGACAGAGGGCCTCCATGAACTACCCATTCCATGGAAGGATCGGGGCGAGGGTCTCCCCAACAATTTTTCCCTTGCAAAAAAGCGTCTGGATAACTTGATCAAACGCCTTCATCGTGAGAACTTGTATGAAAGGTATGATCAAGAAATAGGCAAGTTGTTGGACGATAGATATGCCGAATATGTTGATCCTGGGTCTGTCGATAGTGCTGAGCGCATTTGGTACTTACCCCATCACTGTGTCATAAATCAAAACAAGCCTGATAAGATTCGGGTTGTTTTCGATTGCGCTGCAAGCTTCGAGGGACGTTCACTGAATGAACGTTGTTTTCAGGGACCAGATCTGATAAACAAGCTGCTTTTTGTTTCGCTGCGCTTCCGTCTCCATGGTTACGCTGTTCAAGCTGATATTTCGGCAATGTATTCCCAGGTCAGAATCCCATCTTATGATCGGGATGCCCTTCGCTTTCTGTGGATTAAAGACGGTAAACTGGTCCACCTGCGTATGACAACCCATCTTTTTGGCGGAGTGTGGTGCTCAAGCTCGAGTGCTTATGCTCTCCGAAGAACGGTCTTTGATAATCCAAATGTGGATCCTCTAATAAGAGAGGCCATCTTACGGAGTATGTACGTCGATGACCTCACTTGCTCCATATCATGTAAGGAGGATGCCCACAGAATTATCATAGGAGTCCCTGCAGTTTTAGAGACAGGCGGATTTGAGTTGACGAAGTTTGCCATAAATGATAAGCAACTGATGGATGAAATTCCTATTGCTCAACGTGCAAAAGAAGTGCATGATTTTTCCTCACAGTCAGTGGGAAAAACGCTTGGTATAAAGTGGAATGTCCACGAAGACTTATTTTTCTTTCATGTACAAGATGCCAAGCCAGGTGAAGTTACTCGCCGCACAATGCTGAGCTTTGTGTCGTCTATTTTTGACCCCCTTGGCCTGGTTACGCCCTGGGTGTTACCTGGGAAATTGTTGTTTCAAAGTGCCACACGTCTGAAACTTGGATGGGATGTTCCTGTGCCAGATGAAATGCTTAGTAGGTGGCGCTCATGGACCGAGTCATTAAGCAATTTATACTGAACCCCAATGAAAAGTATCCACATGCCAATTTTGAAGTATTTTATTGTTTATACTTGAAACATTTCATACCTAGACGTGCTTAGAACTTAACAAAGCATTCACTTTTCTGGCGTAAAAATAATGTCACGCTCTACCGACATTAACGTCACTTACAGGCAAAAAATGTCATTAACTGCCCTAATTGAAAGTCACACAAATTTTTCTGTTCAATATGGGATGTGGCCACCTCGAGCATCAACACATGCTATACATCTGCGGCGCATACTGCTGACCAGGGTTTGAATTCTGTGTTGGGGAACATTATTCCATTCTTCCTGCAGAGCTTGGATCAGCTGGTTTCGGGTAGTAGGCCTAGGTGTCCTCCGTTGAATACCTTGGCCTAACTGATCCCACAAATGTTCAATAGGGCTCAGATCGGGTGAGAACGCTGGCCATTCCATGACATTGATGTTGTTCTCATTGAGAAAGTTCATTGTTAATCTTGCAGAGTGTGCACGTGCATTGTCCTGCTGAAAGATCGCCAGATCTTGATGCTGCTCCATAAATGGGACCATGTGCGGCTCCAGCACCTCATCAATGTACCGCCTAGCATTGAGGATCCCTTGAATGACCACTAGGGGTGTCCGGTAGCGGTTGCTGATGCCTGCCCACACCATGACAGAGGGTCCACCCAATCGATCTGCCTGACGGACACAGGCATCTGCATATCTCTCCCCAGTCCGGCGCCACACACGTTCTCTGCCATCTGCTCTGCTGACACAAAAACGGGACTCGTCAGTAAAAAGGACGGTATTCCACTGCTGGCGAGTCCACCTGGAGTGTGCTCTACACCACTGCAGTCGTCTTTCTCTTCTGGGTTGGGTCAGCAGGTTACCCCTGTAAGGTCTTCTGGCTGTTAGGCCACTGCTCCTCAGTCGCCTCTCCACAGTAGAACTACTGACAGGACGGTGATTCACCCCTTGAGTCTCACGGGCTGTTTGGGCTGCTGTACGGAAACGGTCTCGCAGGTGCATCAGCCGGATGTGACGGTCTTGGCCAGGTGTTGTCACTCTTTCTCGGCCAGGCCTAGGCCGATCATCTACGGATCCAGTTTCTTGTTGCCTTTCAATTAGTCGTTGGATGGTGCGCCGAGTACACCCCATTCTTTGTGCGATTTGAGTGATTGGGACTCCACCCTCTGCAAGCCCCAAAGCATGGTGTCTTTGACCTTGGCTCAGACACGGCATGATCGCCTCAACACACCTGAGACCACTGGCTTTTTTCTTGGCTGAACATCCCTTTTTAAAGCCACTGAAAACATCAGGTCATTTTAGCCATCCAATAGGAGTGGTGGTCAGAAGCCATATTCGGTGCAAAAAAGTCACATGCATTATGTAACAACCCAGCAAAAGTTAAAAAGTTGTCCTGAATGACCCTGATGTAGGCTCCAAACCATGCATATATGCACACACAGTACTTAGTAACTTACAAAATTAATGTGTTAATTTTTTTATGTGGATACTTTTCATTGGGGTTCAGTATACAACATTTCAGTTTTCCACGGTGCATCAAGCAGTTTGCTTTCGACAATGGATACTATGAGTATCATATATTCACTGATGCCTGTGAATCAGCATATGGCGCATGTGCTTGCCTCAGGTCCATCAACACCAAAGGTAAGATATCTTGTCATCTCATTATGAGCAAAGGTCACGTGGCTCCGACGAAACAGTGCTCAATCCCGCGTCTCGAGCTACAAGCCGCTGTGAAGGGCGCCAGAATATATTCTATTCTGTGTTCTGAATTGGGCCTAAAATGTGTGCCAGTCTATCTATGGACTGATTCCACATAGTGTGAGGCTATATATCGAATGAGTCTCGTAGATTTCGCACCTTTGTTGAAAGCCGAGTTAGTGTGATACGATCTCTCACAAATGTCAGTTCTTGGCATCACATCTCTTCACGTGACAACCCTGCTGATCTACTTACAAAGTATGGCTCATTGTCACGTGAGCGCACAGTTCAGTTATGGAAATATGGTCCATCCTGGTTGTCTGAGCATGCTTCATTCTGGTTACATGGGGACCAACTGCTGTTCCCTGTCCGAGAAAATGACCCTGAAGTCAAGATTACCCTCTCCAGTGTAACTGAATCACATCAAAATTGGTTACAGCGAATTTCAGAACATTACTCGTCAATAACAAACATGCTGCAATCTGTTGCTTGGTTGCGCAGATTTGTACTGCAAAAATTAAAACGTAACCATGATGGTTTTACAGGACCTTTGCGAGCAGCAGAGCTCAATGCGTTGCGTGTCTTGTTGTTCAAGCACGTTCAGATGCAAACATATGCACAAGAGATGGAAGATCTTGCTAATGGCAGGAGTTTACGTAAATCAAGTTCCATATTGGCATTGAATCCATTCCTGGATACTGATGGATTGCTGAGATTGGGGGGCAGGACAGGACATCATCCTATAATACTTCCTCATAAACATCCAGTGGTCACAGCAACTGTCAGAAATTATCATGCCTGCGGACATTTGGGTACTGAATGGACCCTATCCTTGATCAGAGCTAAGTACTGGATAGTCAAAGCTCGCAAATTGATCAAACATATTTTGCACAGGTGTGTCCCGTGTAAAAAAATGTTCGCTAAGCCAGCATCACAGATAATGGCTGATTTACCGCAAGAGCGCATACAGGCCAATTGTCCAGCCTTTAGTTTTATCGGTGTGGACGCTTTTGGACCGTACATCACAAAGCAATATCGTTCACAGAGGAAGCGATATGGATGTATATTTACGTGCATGTCCAGTAGAGCAGTGCATATAGAGATGCTGTATTCCCTGGACGCTGAATCCTTCCTAAATGCATTCCGTTGCTTTGTATCACGCAGAGGGCTGCCTGTCAAAATTTACAGCGACAACGGAAGGAATTTCCTGAAAGCTGAGAGTGAGCTCCGTGATGCTTTCTTACGTTTTTCCAAGCGCAATTTACAACCATATGCAGCTGCGCGAGGCATTGAATGGTCATTTAACCCACCTCATGCACCACATTTTGGTGGTTTTTTCGAGAGATTAGTAGGATTGATAAAGGGAGTCTTCCGAGCCATCTTGCCCAACGCGAGTCACCTCACTGACGAAATCTTAGTGACCACATTCTGTGAGGCTGAATCCATAGTTAACAGCCGGCCCCTGACAAAACTCAGCGATGATCCCAGAGATCTTACTCCATTGACTCCGAACAGTATTTTGGTATTCCAACATGATGCTTACCAGCCTCCTTGTGAAGGCTCGGCTGCAGATGCTTACCGTAGGCGGTGGCGTTACGTGCAGTACCTGGCACGTGAGTGGTGGTCTCGCTTCGTACGTGAGTATCTTCCCGAACTGCATAGACGGTCCAAGTGGAGAGTACCCACCAAAGATATTAAAGTCGGGGAATTAGTCATGATAGTTGAAACCTCTTTACCACGGAATCTATGGCCCCTTGCTATTGTCAAGGAGATTTTTGTCGGCCGGGATGGTAGAGTGCGTTCGGCCATTCTCAAGACACGAGTTACTGAATTACATAGGCCAATTACTCGACTTGTTCGATTGGAGTTGGATTGTGACTCCCAAAATGACAAATAAATTAAGCATTTCCCCTTGCTGGGTAAATCATCTGGTATTTAAGCTACCGTAATCTTGTCTTGAGCCATGTAGTTTTTGAAGATACTGCTGTTCATTCGTTCGCTTGCCGAGTCGATGCCATTATTGGTTTTGATCACTCAACCATTCGGTGATCATGTTATGTAGGAGTGATTCGGACGGTTTTCCCCTTTGGGATTGCCAGTCACTTGGGTATATCTCAGGAGGGTCTTGGGTGCCTAATTAGTTTGGTAATGGCACTTTTATGCCATGCTATTGCTAATACTACAGTCGGCGCAAGGAGGTTTGTGTTCATGAGCGGTCAAAATATCCATTTTTTTGCATCGGGGATGCGGATAAAATTGTTATCTTCATTTCCGCATGCTTCACTGTGTTTGTGAAGTGAATGGTTAAAGCTCTGGTGCATTTTTTCGGTATTTGCCTTGTTATACACCAGAAGTCTCGGGCTTTGATTACATTACCCCATGATAATTATTACGTCCGATGTTAACTTAACATTTGGGGTTTTTTTGTCATTATTTCATTGGGTTTTTCCTGGATCATGAGAATCCAGCGGAGGGGACTGTCATTTTCACTTACTGAAAATGTTGATTTATTTATTTATTTTGTCAAGGTGCTCTTTTGTAAGGTATAAAAGTTATTGCAGTGACATCTCCTGTGCCGTGACTGTACTAATATTTAACACGTCTTTTATTTATGAGGGGAACTCCTCTGACACATCGTCGCCAATTGAATCGTTGTTTTCAATCGCCGCATTTATTTTTGCCCGCGGGACCGGTTTTCTCGCTTTCCTTCAGAGCCCTCTTTTCGCTGAGCCAGGACAGACGTCCTTCACATGTGGCTCTGATATTCATGCCTTATCATAGCATATTGGTACACGGTGAGTCTTTTTTTTTATCATAAGTTTTTTTTTTTGCTCTATGAAATTCACTCGTATTTCCTCCAGCTTTTTTGGTATATATATATATATTTCTTTTTAACTCACTTTTTGGGCATATTTTGTTTCCTATAGCACCATAGGCGGCCTTGTCAAGCCAGCCACACCAGTCACAAGGGACTTGTGGTTTTGCCTCCCATATAAGCAATGGTTTTGTTCCTGCTATGCCATGTTACTGTCTACTGCCCATTAGACCGCCATACACGTTTTGTAAGTTTTAGCTTGTCTTCGTTCTTTGCATTATCGCTGCGATATAGGGATATAAATGCGACAGTAAAATTGAATTTATATTTGTGTGCACATGACTCGCACCGGCAGACAATTTGTATAAGCGCGTACATAATGCATTCAGCGTAATCAAATAACTTGAACGCAGAATTTGGTACAAATGTCTTACCTGTGCATTAATGTTCTGCATCGCTTACGTTCTGTTGTTTTTGGCGCTGAAGTTTTGCTGATTAATTGTGCCCACATATTGCAAAGATATGCATGTGCGCAGATACACTAGAAGTTGCTTATCATATATGCTCATGACTCGACTGCATTTTGAAGAGCTTTTCTATGTAAAATATTGTCTAGTACGTTAACTAATTTTGCGGACATGCGACATGTATTATGACTTTTCTCTCATGGGACGTAAAATTGCTTGAGTGGAATATTAGCTATGTATTTTCTTGTGGTCGCGAAGTTAAGATTAATACAAATTCGCGTGTTCTTAGACATTGTAAATTATTCTAATTTCGGTTTAGAATTCACGCATTTAGCCTGACGTAAACATAAGGATAATGTAACACGCGTCATGCAAATTTAACTTAGCATGTGTTTGCAATCACGTTCGCGTGTACATTTCGCGAGTTCGCGCATGTAGGCTTACTTGTCCTAAAGTTAAACCATGCTTAATATTTGGCAAATGTTTCGACTTCGTGTGTTATATCATATGGCTGGTAAAACTTGTTGTAATTGTATTTTTCTTGTTTTTTTTTTAAGCTTTATGAGACATGTGTAAGGTACATACTCAATAAAGGAATATGATGGTCTAATTTGGACGTGTCGGGGATTCGTTCTGTAGAAGTGACAATATATATATATATATATATATATATGTAGGTGGGTGGGTGGATGACTGTGTATAAGCCATCTTGCATAAGTAAATGCCGTATAATTTATGCAAAAATGTATATATATATATATATATATATATATGTAGGTGGGTGGGTGGATGACTGTGTATAAGCCATCTTGCATAAGTAAATGCCGTATAATTTATGCAAAAATGAATCTTTGCAGCTACTAAAGACTGTGGAACCATGTTAGGAAAGCAAAAAGCAAACCCCTCGCAATCATTAAAGTACATTTTTGTTTACATTTCAAGAGCTGTGATCATGTTACGAAATAACGAATCAACTTAAATTATCTTTAAATTGCCTAATATTAACTTACAGCGTGCAACTATTGCCAACTTTATACCACTTATATAAAAAAAAAAACAAAAACAAAAACAAAAAAAAAAAACACGCCGGTACTTTCGAACCTGTAGCCACATCGGGCAACCTTCTCCACTAAGCTCCATCTTTGACTCAACAGGAGCTCTTGTTCCCTGTACCCTGTACTGCTACTCAATTCATAGGGTGGGAAGGACTTCAGTGTTTGATACAAGATCCCTAGTCTTGGGCCCAGCACTGCCAACAACTGCCAACTTCACGCCGTTGTATTTACTTTTTCAAGTAATTCTCATCATGGAAAAATCCCATTCTCTAATGTACATTATATTCATTCGACAATTATGTTTTCCCTTAACACTAATCACACAAACATTTTGGAAACTATTTCTTCAAAATATGCAATCGGGACTGAGACGCAGAATTGAGTCCCATTTTGAAAATTGTGAATTCCATACCAAATGGTTTGTTTATGATGATAGTATTGGGACGATCCTGGAAAAGGGGGGGGGGGGGGGTAGAATGTATGGCACCACAAGTATGTATTTTGCAAATGTTTCAGAGCATCAAAATTCACATGATATATACTTTGACTGCGATTCACTTTGATTTCCAAATCAAATGTATTTTTGGCGATTATCCTGCGATCAATGCATTGCGCAATGTTCAAGATGCCCCTCACCACGTGCTGGCTCACGGGATCTGTTGCATTTGGATTTGTAACTAGTGATGATATCTGCTTCAAACGCAATGATATCTGCTTCAGACGCAACCGAGCGGGCAGACTAAAGGTAAGACAATAAGTTCTGTTTTAAAGGTAGGTTAACGACCGGGTACCCTGGTAACTTAAAGAACGGACACTTGGAACTTTGCAAAATATTACAATAACGATCACTGCAAAACCAGGACCTTTGCCGTTTCACGGAACAACTGTGGTCTTCTCGAGCAATGAGTTTTCCGTGACTCAAGCTTACCCTCCAGACAAGTTGAAAAAAATGCTGTGTTTGGCTTGACCTTACTGCAAAGTAACGGCAAACGATGGCCACATTCTCGATAAAATCGTTCAGCCAGGATCGTTGAATTTCATTAGGGAAAGGTGGCTTGAAAGTATTTTTTGTTCCATTAATTTTGAGGTTAGGCTTTTTTAGTCGCGTCTGTCAGGTTACCGGAACCACACATATGAATATATATTTAAGGCCTTAGGTAACTATGACATGTCTTGAGACATGTCTAGAATGGATGTTATTTCCCCTTTTACACAATAACTCATTTGACGTCAGTTTAATTTGTTACCTTGGTACAGATGGAGGCACTTGTTTATTTATAGGCCACACACACACACACACACACACACACACACACACACACACACACACACACACACACACACACAATATATATATATATATATATATATATATATATATATATATATATATATATATATATATATATATATATTATACACATAAATTCACTTCAATTATATACTATTAATTTCATTTTGTTCTTCCCTCAGAGAAGGCCTCCTATGTGACCGAATGAAATTCAGAATGGTATATAGGCACTCAGAAACAGTCAACTATCTTGAGATTCTACCTAGGGAGATTCGTTTAAAACGCAATTAAAATAATATGAGAGAGTTCAATCGAAATAGTCAGAAATTCACATCAGATGTAAATATGATATTCGGTTCACTCTATCTCAGGCCTTCTCTGCCTTCAATGCAAAGTTGTCATCAGTGATGCATATAATAGTGATCATACATTCTGGTCCATTGTTCATGGGAAGCAGCGAGCTGAATTAGTAGTAGTAGTAGTAGTAGTAGTAGTAGTAGTAGTAGTAGTAGTAGTGTTACTATCATCATCACCATCATCATCATCATCATCACCATCATCATCATCATCATCATTTGGTAGGGGATGGTCAGCGCTCAGCGCCTAGCAACATCATCCCTTACATGTCGAAGGGAAGCCAAACATGAACACATCAAGAATGCAAGCCTAAATTTGTGAGCCGAACAGTTCCCGTTTATACAACTGGACTTTGATACCAACGTACTACCGTAGCAGGGAGAAGGTGTGGTTGATGTAAAAGGTGGGGATGCGTGTGAAAAGATAACAATTTCGGTATCAACAAATTTATTAGCACCTGGGAGATCATGAGGAAAAACAATCGATTCCTGCAAAAGTAAAGCAGTTAACAAGGACTAAAATGACAGGCATTCAACACTGAGGCTACCGATAGCTTTAAAAGAATATGACAAACGAGGCCTTGCGTTCTCGTATCGAAAGGGGCAATCACAGGCAATGGAACTACTATATTCCACCGAAATATGCTACAAATATTGCATGGTATCGGCATTAGCTTGGCAGGTTTGCCTGTAAAATGATAAGATCAATTTGGCCGGTACGGAAAATTGATGTCTGTCTGTCTGTTTGTAAGATAGCTGCAGACCACTGATTATGTGGCAGATATAAACACAAATACTGTGTTGCTGGTGTGCTTGGAGAAATTCCCGGCCATATGTTCAAACATGCCAGCGACATATTGCTGGACGCTTTTAATTGGGTAGCGGGCGGGTACTTTAAGCATTCTCTGTCAAAAGAGCACACACAAATACATACGCATGTGTATATATGGGACCTGAATGGGAAGTCATATGACAAAATGGACCAGCATATTTAAGGCCCAAATAAAGCACATAATAAAGTGACGTGTGCAGCGTATATAGACCCACTGGTCATATTGATTACTGCTTGCTAACCTGGCACGGGGAGACATCTGAGTATAAAAAAACCAGGTTCATCTTGCTAAAAGGAAGTAATTTGCCAATAATTACGCTCCCTAACATCTTCCAATTTATGTTGACTACTTTTGACAGACAACTAGTCAGTCATATTCATTCAATATCAAAAGAAGCAAAGTTTCGGTAAATAATGAATCAAATCAGTTAAATGCTGCGGTTCCATTTTTGCGCTGGATGGGAGTTAGGGGAGAGGAGAGGGGGCTGAGAAAAGCCCGTGTGTCCATGCTGCCGATTTGTCACACACACATATATATGTACATTTCAGCTAGGCGACTGGTGCCAAAGGTGGCAGGTTCGAGTCCCGTCCGTTCCGAACATACTATATATATATATATATATATATATATATATATATATATATAATGTTTGTGTGTGTGTGTGCGAGTGTGTGTGTGTGTTAGAAGGAAACGCACCCTTAAGAAACTGTCATCAGTGACTATGAGACACTTGCATTTGTCTTTATTTCAATAGTGCTTAAAATACATCACGAGGTACTTTGGGTATCTTTCATTTAAGTACCTTCCATTGTAACTGATTGCAGTCAAGAGACAGTTGTCGTGGTTTATGATGCAAAAAGCCCTGTCTGAATGTACGGATTGCATGATAATATCATACAAATGAGTGGTTACAGCGTAATGAGATAATCCCAACATTTGTTGAAAACATCATATTTGTTTGAAAGATAAAATCTTGCATAAAGATACTGTTTGATGACTGAAGCTGCCCCGCAGTATTGATTTAAACTTTGCAAGATGCTTAACTTTCAGAAATTTGTTATGCAAACAAATGTGTTAGTTAGTATCTCAAGGATATGAAATTATATATCAAGTGTGACAAAATTTATACAAAATATTTTAACTGTTACGTAGAAACAAAGATACCGATGTACATTGGTCCGAGGAATCATATTGTTAGCATAACGAGACGTGACCTTTCTGTGCTGGAGATGTCCTGCAATGAGGGCGTGCGCTGGCACGATAACCTATGAGGGACTGCACTGGCTTAGGAGGTCACAAAACAGAAGGACTTTGTCACCAGGTATAATGTAACTCAAAGTGACATCAGATGAATGGACACAAGTAAATTTGACAAACTGTCTTGTGAAAAAAAAAAAAAACAATCAGTGAATATTCATGGCGTTGTAGGCAGATAAATGAGAGGACAGAGTGTGGTTCTCCCTACACAAAAGAAGTGTTGGGAAATATTGATTTTTTCTTTCTGCTGTCCAGAACAACACTCTGTTTGTCTTTGTGAGGGGGGATGCTTTAATTCCCCTCTGTTATTAAATAGTCCACTACGAGCGCAATGACGCAGTATATGACGCACCAGGACCTAACAAAAAAAAAAAAAAAAAAAAAAAAAAAAAAAAAAAAAATCACGCGTTGGAGGTTACAGTATTTTCAATGGAAGCCATATCTTATCAGGCTTTTCTGATGGACAATAAATTAATCAAGGGCATGGCTGTTTACTAAATTTGAATCTTGTGTCATCTAGTTTCTATAGTAGGCTAGCATTTGGGGGAAGATACCTGATACAGGGTGCATTCATTTCTCACCTGGGCCCATATATGCATGTGTGCGTTTTTCCCACAACCACGTACCACGCGGCATTGTGTTACTTGAAATAGTTACAGATTAGTATCATTACAAATAGTAGTGGTAGTAGTAGTAGTAGTAGTAGTAGTAGTAGTAGTAGTAGTAGTAGTAGTAGCAGTAGTAGTAGTAGCAGCAGCAGCAGTAGTAGTAGTAGTAGTAGTTTTCCTATTAAATCATTAATAATTATTAGCACGTGTTAAAAGTCTCACTTTGGAAGCTTATAGCCAACAGGATGTCTGACACAGGCTGAGAGCTCTACCATCCTGCACACTTTTTGTTTCGGAAATAAGTACGTTGAAAATCGGCACTATTAAATGCAGTAATGTGTCAGTACCTGAAATTGAAACAGATACGAGAATATGATACTCAAGTGACAAAATATCTATTCCTCGTCCATAATTTTTAAGACACACACAAATGTGTCTGTGGATATATCACTATATAAGGACATGTCACCTCAGTTCCGAAGACTGTTTGACTCTGGCCAATGGAACCAACTAAGACTACAGCCAGTCGTTTCTAACTATAACATTTATCCACTTTTACGTGACCCACTACTTGCCTGTTTGTCCTACTCTGCAAGGCTGTCAGCAAACGAAGGACAAGTAACTTTACCTCGAAAGGCTTTTACAATTGCCAGCTGTTGTTGGTTGTTCTGTCTTGTACTTACTGCATACTACTAATTCGATCTGCCACCTGCCTATATGTGCCAAAAAGTAATGCTATTATCCAATGTTATTGGATTAAGTGAATGTCTAATTGAGAATTTGCTGTGAGTTATACCGGGAGACTGAAATAAACACGTGGACGTCAAAATAAAACTGGCAGGCCAGGTGGAGTTTGCGAAGGCTTATGGGTTGCATTTAGTAGTATTAGGGCGGTATTCTACATTGAGAACAAAACCGCCAACAGTTGCAAGATTAGCCATCTGTCTGCTGTCTAAAATTACATTTTCGTCTTATTCGTACTGTTCTGCTCTTTACGCAACTTGAAAGTTTCACACCTTGGCTTCATCTCTGCCACGTTTGTTCAACAACTTACGGTCAAGTGATTTCGAACATTTCATGATTGCCGCGGCGTAATCCTAGCAAATTAAACAACATCGACTGATAAGTGTTAGTAATACCCTTGAATTCCCATCAGTGCAATAAGCATGGCTACGAGGTTGGGGAAAAAATGGGACTATATTGAAAATGGTGTCCCTGTCTGCACAAAAGCGAACCAGGAAAGTTACAAGAGCAGCTGTTCAAAACGCAGCAAAAATTATATATATATATATATATATATATATATATATATATATATATATATATATATAGCCTGTCAGTGTGCACTAACTGGTCGGATTTAAACAACATAATTCAGTTCATGGCTATTCTTAAGCACTCAGTTTTTCGAATTGTTACTTTTTTCATAGAAACACATTTGGATCTCCTTTATACACGAATCTTCCCTCATCCCTGTCACGTTCTTTGCTGCAACTTAGCTGGCTTGCAGGAGTGTAGTTCATGTGATTAATTCAGATTGAACAGAACTACAAGGGTACGGTATACTTGTAATCCAACTGTCCCATTAGTCACTTTGCTTTTGATTGCTATAAACTGCCTGTTACATATTCATTAGTACGCTAGTATGCCGTGCGCTGAGAAGCTTGGGGCAGCACGTAGTCGTACGTGGGAAGCAACCAGGGTGTGCTTTGTGTGTGCGTGTCTGTTTTTTATTTTTGTTATTTTTCTGTTTTTTTTTATTTTTATTTTTTGTGGTTTTTTTGTTTTATTGTTTATTATTTTTTATTTCTTTCTCTTTTTTGTTTGCTTGTTTGTTTGTTTGTTTGTTTGTTTGCTTGCTTTTTATTTATATGTTTATGTGTGATTCTGTTTGCTTGTATATGTTGGGTCAGGACCAATAAAACCGCGGATTTTGAAACGCCCGATGACATTACAGAAAGCAGACAACACAACATTGTCTCAAGGAAATTGCAAAGGAACTAGTGTTGTTCACTCTTGTTACAAGTTCCTCCACTTATAACAATGCTAATATTTAAATCGTAATATTGTACATGGATTGGTCGTTTGTGGAAAAAAATATGTTGAGGGCAAATTCAGAGAATATTCTAGTATACATCCCATACCGTTTTTTTTAATTGGTAAAAATTTTGTATTATTGCTGCTTCTTAATTTTGTTCAATCAAAAATTTATCCGTTTTTTTAGCAAATTTATTGCAATAAGCACAGGGGTTCTGGTATAATAACTGTGGTCAAGTTAAGGCAATATCCAAAGACAATGGATTTTGGGTTAGTATTCGGTGGTGTGGTTAGGTACGGTGTCAATGAAGGATGAACTACCATATAAAACAATATACTCTATACCTAGGGAACTTTCTACCCGGAATACCCCCATACCACATTCCGATGTAAAATGTTGCAGTTGGTCATTGTTGGGGGAGAGAGGGGTATTTCTTTTTTTTTATTATATTCATTTATTTTATTTTATTATTTTTTAGAAAAATCATTTCACAATTAATTACCTCTCCCAACAGTACTTTCTTTAGTAATGACGTTACGGATAATCAGCAAGCGTTTGACTATGCTGTGTTTTCGGTGCTGTTCGAATTTTTGATAAAAAATATGTATCTTTGTTTTGGTAATAATATATCCAGGTAGGTTAAATGTAATTCCATGGGAGCCATTCACTCAACGTTTAGCTGATACCTGCCGATATTATTATTTAGTCCTATATCATACTACCCTATACAGCAACTTTTTTTTTCTTGTAATACCATTTTGAACAGTATTTACTACTATATTAACCTACCATTCTTGAAAAAAAAATGTCAGCAGTGTTTATTATTGTTTCAAACTATTGAAACGTAACAGTGTGTCTTCCAACGAGTGAGTACTGGAAATTCATAAAACTGGTTTGAGCCAACTTATTTTTTGAGGTGGGGGGGGCACCTGTTCCAAATCAGGTAGAAAACATTGTCTTGCATTTCAGTAAATGGCCTTTCCATATGTACCTTTATCATGACAAATATTGCTAGCTTGTACTGATATAGGAATAATATAGGTAGATGAATATGTTAAGGCTGGAGTGGCCCTTGGGGGTGTTTTTGCCAATATCATTGAAACCTTTTGTCCCCTTCTCCCTTCATGGACTGGAGTTTTGGCACCTAGTATTTCATCTGTCATGACATTTTGTGTGTACTAATTGGTCTGCCAAAAGTCTTTGTGCTGGCATTATATATTTCTGATATTGCGACGAATTACTTGTAATGGACTTTTCATGTACGCATATACTTGAGTTTGATGAAGACATGTATCCTTCTCGCTCAAATATGATATTAAAAGTTCATAGTGTGCTTATTGATGGTTTGAATCAAAGCACAAGGGAGTGTTGCTTTGGTCAGAGATAACACACTTATGTCGTTTTGCTACGCGTATTTGACAGGCAATGGTCATAGCTATTTAAAAGGAGCAAAGCATTCCCCCCACCAAGAACATCACACCTCTTGTTCTGATCCAAAGTCATAATAATATGCACTCATGTCAGGTGTGGAATGAGACCAGCCAAAAAAAGGGACGATTTCGTCACTGTAAATCACACACACACACACACACACACACACACACACACACACACACACACACACACACACACACACACACACACACACACACACACACACACACACACACACACACACACACACACACACACACACACACACACACACACACACACACACACACACACACACACACACACACACACACACACACACACACACACACACACACACACACACACACACACACACACACACACACACACACACACACACACACACACACACACACACACACACACACACACACACACACACACACACACACACACACACACACACACACACTCTCGATTAAAAGATGCTAAAAAGTAGTTATGAGCTAAAACCAATAGCCATAATATGGGTAAAGCAAAAGGCTTCACAGCCGTTGAAAATACTCTAAAGCTCAAAGATCTGAAGACGTGCCAATAAATAGGTTTTTTAAAATGAGAACGGATTCGTTCCCCAGGTCCTTGAAGAACGGTCCGTATCATCTGAAATGTTATCAAAAGATCTGGTGGGATAAGGGCCATCGTGACAGCGGATCCACTAATTATAGGACCGGATGATAACAGCGATGGAAAGAGAGACGAAAAAAGAAACAAACAGAGAAAGAATGTGGGTCTCAGTCGTATTCGACCTCCCCCCCTCACCAAAAGGCTGACTGTATCCTTCCCTAAGCCATTCGGTCAATCTATTGGTTTACATCTTAATGTGTGAACCATGTGGAGCTAAGACAGTCAACGGCCATAGACAAGTACGTACACATATCCATGAAGTAAACCAAGCATGATACCACGTCTTCAGATCTTTGAGCTTTAAAGTATTTTCAACGGCTGTGAAGCCTTTTGCTTTACCCATATTATGGCTATTGGCTTTAGCTGATAGTGGCGCAAAGGAAGCTTCAAAACGGTATGTCCTTCTTGTAGACAGGTTGGAATATGTGGAATTAAATGAGCCTGTACTTCTCGTGAAGGGGCTTCTGTCATGGTTGTGATCAAAATACCCAAGTCTCTTTGCTGTTCAGGTTTACACAAATGCTGCCTGTTATATCCACAGACCATAAAAGATCATCATTAAAATGTTCACATAATCCATCAAGCACACACTGTAGTATAAAATGATGTGTAAATCGAAGGCATTTAAATAGGTGCCATAACTGACCTTACCACAGCTGAATCTCAAGTGAACTTCGGAGACGGTATGGCCACCAAAATTGCTCTAGTAAAGCAAATTAGTATAGGCTTTATTCAGACCAGACAAATGACTGTGCTAAAATATTCACAAACGTGATTCTTACCTGCCGAAGAGTTACAGTCAGGCCGCGTTTACTTCTCAGCATCTGTTTTTGGTCATTTTCACGGATTGACAAGGCTGACATATTAACAAATCACAGTATAATTCATCAGGATATATAGAGAATAAGAGACCAAATTTGCACCTCACAATGAGTAAATAAAAACATATTCACATACACGTATTACCAATCATGTGAAATTTTAAAAACGAAACGTGCAAACTTTTCGGGGGAAAAAATTTATTCAGTGTATTCATATCCATATGTACAATAAATGTTACGTTCAAAATTACTGGAGCGAGCGAGCATAAATGTCCAAACCCTAATGTTTATCTCATACACGTATTTGGACATATTTTACCTTTAATAGCTTATTTTAGCACAAAGAAATCCGAAATCTTTTTTGTTTACCGCCCTCACTTTTCAAATCTTTTAACTGTTCTTCTCTGCGCCGAACTTTTGCTACGT
>OZ026622.1:45210277-45225277 GCA_964020975.1 Hermodice carunculata
CTTTGTAGATGATAATCGCCCTTCTATAAATCTCTTTGTACTTAAAGCACTTTCACTTGTGTAACTGTAATCACAACTATTACCTGATAAATGAGATTTCGTTTCTCTAGGAATGCAAGCAACATAAATTCCGATGTAACACTAGGCCTCTCCCTAAAGTAAGACAAAAAGGTGGACTATACACGGCATTCTAGTGAACTATTGTAAACGTATCATCAATGTGATTAATGTAAGTACAAACTATACTAAACATTAGTGGTATGGACCTCAAATTGTTGAGCCTACATGTTTGATAATGTTTATGTTAACAGAAGACTTCTTTCGACAATTAAACTACAGATAATCACCCGCCCCCTTCATCTAAAGATATTCTGTGATTCTGCAAAATCAACATTTTGTATTGGATAAGAATATGCGACTATCAAAGAGTCTCAAGTTCTCTGTCGACCTTCTAACTTTGATCTCTAATTTTGGAAATTGATATAAATTCTGAAAAGCTGTGTCAAATAAACCACAGCATCTATAGAGATTTATATTTTTCAAATATTCATAAACGTATACTGACGAAGTTGTGTGCTCACGAAAATAAGATAAACTGCAAATGAAGATTAAGGACTAATGGTGAAAAATTTAGGCACGTAATTTCAGTACCAGAACTTTAGCCTGAAGCACAGATAGCTGGCATTCAAAGCAGTGTTTAAGATTATGTGCTCACCAGGAAGGGTGAAATACTCAAAATTAGCTCTCAATCACACGTAAATACTTGACAGTGTTATCAGGTTTCCAATCTACCTGGTTTTAATTATACCTTTTTCCGAAATCTTCCTCAACACATGGGAAATGTATGCTAAATAAAAGGAAAATGCTGAAAACAGCAACATAATCGATGCTGATGTAGAAGAAGGTAAGTTAAATGACAGAGCAGCTGGCCATAAGACTGATTCAGGCAAAATTTAAAGTGCATGGAAACATCTTCTTTTCCTAAATTACAAGAGACCCATTTCAGTCAATGATGCAGAGCATGACTTAACCATTTTTCTTTCACGTCCATTCATGCGCCTGACGAATGCTTCAATGTGCATTATGCATTAGTTCAGGCAACTGGTGACTTCAACCATTGCAAGAATAACAGGGTCATCCCCATGTTAAAAAAAAAATAATGCCGTTGCCTCTTGGTTGGACATCAACACGAGTCACTGACAGCATTTCCTGGCATTTCCACTGTTTCGTGGAAAAGTTGAAACTGAAAAACTCTGTAAAACCCCATGGTAAAATTTCTTCAGAAGCACCATACCCATAGGGTTTCTGGAGTAACCAAAAAGCTACTGTATTTCTAACAAGATGAAAAGCCTATTTAGTATCCCCATAGGACCAGTATTTCTGAGAGTGTAAGGTAGGAGTTGCTATCTTTGTTTGCAGTCAGTATCCTTTATTCACAGGCAAACACTCTTTTTCAAATATGGATCCTTTAAAATTTAACACTGAAAGTACCGTACATTCTCCATTCATGTTGACCATTTCTATAAAATCTTTGGTCCGATTCTGCCATTGTTTTTCAGCCACGCAAAAACTAAAAACAAAAACAAAACAAATCAAAAAAAAAAAAAAACCACACACACACACACACACACACACACACACACACACACAAACACACACGCACACACACACACACACACACACACACACACAAGTTAGGCACGTAATTTCAGTACCAGAACTTTAGCTTGAAGCACAGATAGCTGGCATTCATAGCAGTGTTTAAGATTGTGTGCTCACCAGGAAGGGTAAAATCCTCAAAATTAGCACTCAATCAAAAACAAAAAAAAAACAAAAACAAAAAACCAAAAAACAAAAATAAAAACGAAAATGCTAGATGACGCAAGTTGGAATATCGTGAGTGTACTCACCTTAGCTATTATTTTCTTTGTCAAATTATACAACTTCTAGCCAATGTTCGGATATGGTTCGGGACTTTGGTAAAACGTTTGCTTATAATAGCGTTCAATTTATACCACTTTAAGCATATGAAAGAAGACTGGGCAGCCACTAAGGGCCTAGTTAATGGTTTTCAGTGGACATTCACGATCTATTTACACAATTTAATACGAATGCTTTCAGGAATTAAGTAGGGAGGAAGCATCTCAAAAGTTTTACTCTTTGGTCCCTGCCGTTTCAAAAAATGCAAACCTTAGACTCCCGCATAATCAGGGATTTAACTCCTCCAAGGACAACTGCAACCAAATTCAGACTATTTAAAACGACGTGCACTCAACTATAATGAGGATGCTAGTTTCATATCCCGGACAAAAAGATTTTTCCGTCAGGGCCAGGCATATCTGCGGCTCCTGAGAATACAATGGTCCAATCAACACCTCTCCTCGGCACACTTTGAGCGCATTGCACCCAAAGCATGGCAAAAGGAACAGGTTAATCAGTCTAAAACTGCTTCACTGAACGAGTTTACACACACATACACACACACACACACACACACACACACACACACACACACACACACACACATTGGGCAATGGTAAAATTATAAAATGGGTATTCCAACCGGAGCCATTTCAACAGTGTGCGCAACACATTTGTAGACTGAATTTTATGACTATGCACTTAATATTGGAAAACAACTTGTCCTCTGCCTGCTCAGTGGACGGCAGTAATTTTTTTTAAATACAACGAGAATTATATGTTGTGAATACATCACCGTTATCACACCTTGTGTGTGCTACAAAATCGCGTCAAATGATCGTGCTACAAAAATACACTATGAAACTATTCCATAGAGTTTTCGTCTGCACGCGAGGTAAATACATTTTATCAAAGAACACTTGAAAGAAAAAAAGAAAGAAAAAAATATGTTTAATATAAAATCACACACTAGCCTGCCATTTATATAACATTAAACATAAATGTATAGGTAGGTGTAATATAGGAAAGGTATGCATTTCCTAGAATTGTTTTGGTGTTGACAGTAAGACAAAAAGGTCTCAAGGGTTGTGGCTGTAGGCTTCCAATGCAAAACACAAAAGGTACCTTGTTTTCATCTCTGTAGATTATTCAAATGACATTGTCTGTCCGGATTCCCTTTACACTGTTTGTCTGACAGTCAATATAGCATATTGTGAAACATGGTAAAAAAAACACCCTCTAAACAAAGCTCTGACGTCTTTGCAGGAAACAAAAACAATCTGACTTGTTGCAAACAACAACACCTCTTCATATTAATGGGAAAATTGAGTATGAGCAACGGAACCACCGTTGACCTTTCAGTTGATTACCTCCAATGGGAGATGTAATAGATTTATCCATACAAGTACAGTGTATTATGGACCGAGTCGAAATCTGCGTTCTCATTGTCGCCGTGTGGCAGCTCTGGGAACTCACTCGTGTGTCGGTTGTACTCTCAGGGCATTGTTTTTGTGTCTTTTTGCCCAGAACCACTTCCTAGTAGTCAATATCCTATTCCGCAGTTCGAACTCTTTACTCTCCATAAGCTAACCTGTCCATGTCTAACCTGTATACATATGGAATTACTATTGTCTATATTGCACACGTTCCTCTGTAAAATTTTGACATAGGCTGTATCAGCCCAAATAAATTAAAGGGTCTTCAGCGGGTAACTACTCAACATGTTTCGGAGCCTTTTACCCGTACATGTCTCTCTGAGTAGCGGCTCCTTGTCTAAGCTAAATATTCAGCAAAGACAACCCACATAATAAGAATAAATAAGAACGTGGCAAATGATGAATTAGCTAAATACGTGAAGTTTTGCTTATAAATGCAGAGCTTCGTTATGAAAGAAGAACCCCTGTCAAACAAACCATAATTACTAAATTTGTGTAGTACAGGTTCAGATAAGAACAATTTGACTTACCCCTGAACCAATATGTACCCTTTCTGGCTGGACAGTTTATCCTAGTTAAACCACCCGCCAATGTATAACTGAAGTGGAAACAAGCTGGGGCCTTATATTCAGTCCCAGTGATAGTAAAATAAACAGTTGCAACTAGACCACCTGTACAAACCAAGGGAAATCCCAACAAGGACTGTAACAATGGACATCCTGCACCAGAAATGTAAAACAAACTCTGTGATGACACCTACCCCCCAAACAATTAAGCTCTATTTAACTGCCAACTCTGAGTCAATGTATCAACTTAATGTGTCAGGTTTGTGACATTTAAGAAAATACTGTCAATTTTGAGTAAATGTGCATTTAGGCATGTCAGAAAAGAATGAAAGTCATTAGCATTTATGTCAAAAAACATGTTATCAAAACAATTTTTCTTAACAGGATTTTGAGTACAATTAGGCAAGCTTGTAACTGTCGTCAGTAGCTGCTTGCTACCTATAGCCCCTGGGGGGTTTGACCTAACAGAAAACAAGCAATCCTAAAATGTCCGAAAGGTGAACATTAAAACAGAATGATGCCAAAAGATAAAGTTAAGTAGCAAAACCGACAAGTCTAAAAACTGTAAATGATTGTAGCCAAACTTTCTAATCTTAGGATATTAACAGCTAAATTATAGGGCAAGTCAGAAAAGAATGAAAGTCATTATTTGTACTTAAGTCAAGAGAATGCAACGAAAATGTAATATTTCTTAAACAGATATCAAGCACAATTAGGCGAGCTTGTAACTGTCGTCAGTAGCTGCTTGCTACCTATAGCCCCTGGGGGTTTGACCTAACAGAAAACAAGCTAGCCTAAAATGTCTGAAAGGTGAACATTAAAACAGAATGATGCCAAAAGATAAAATTAAGTAGCAAAACAGGCAAGTCTAAAATATCTAAAATTATTGAAGCCAAACTTTCTGACCATCTCGGGATATTTACAGCAAAATTTGTAGAAATATTTGATCAAAAGTACATCTTTGAATCCTCTTGACTCAAGTTTATTGTAAATAAATTTGGTTCTAGATGCAAAGTCCTGAAATTTAGAACAAATACGACCAAATCTCAAAATCTGCGACAAAAACGTATTATATCCAATAGTTTCCGAAATATTACTGTCCGGGAAAGGATAATTAACCACTTCAAAGTTAAACTCATCTATTTTGTGATAGACTTTAATACAAAACCTGTCATTAGTGACCTGAATATCCAAGTCCAAAAACACATCTCTGAAACCATTTGAATTGTTACCCTCCAAAGGGATATCTTTTGGGTAAATTTCTTTAGCAATTTCACTGAAATTTTGTACATTTACGCAAGCAATGTCATCAATATATCTTGCGTTGTTTGATAATTTTGTAGCCATTTGAAAGTCCTTTTTCATCAATTTATTCATATACTTAAATTCAAGCCAGGTTAAATATAAATCTGCCAGTAAAGGGGAGCAGTTGCTACCCATTGGAATGCCTTTTATTTGTTGAAAAACCAATGGTCCGCATTGAACAAAAGTATTATCCAAGAGAAATTTTATAGCATCTATCAAAGTTTCAACAGTGTAAGATTTAACGTTACTTTTTGAATATTTATTGTGTGACCAATATGCTTTCTTTGTATATGAATTAATATTTATGTATGGTTTACCATTATGTTTAAACATTTTGCTAATTAATTCTGAAAGTGAACTTTTGACTTCATCTATGGGTAGATTTGTGTACAGTGTAGAAAAATCAAAACATTTGATATTTTTTGCCTTTACATCTTTGATGTGTTGTACAATAGCATTAATTTGTCATTTATTTAAAATACACCTCCCCCTATAATTTGCCGGGGTACATTTTCTCCGATTTCACAGTTATATTGACGGTGAACTTTCGTTATCGTCAAGTATCATAACATGATGGGTACACTGCTTTAGAAGAAGGATAGCCCCATACCCCTAGTAAATGAAAGACTACGTAGGTTACAATGGCGGGTGGGGGTGGGGTGTCCAGGTTTAGCTTTTATCTTTCCTTGGCATGCACATTATGCTTTACTTTAACCATATGGTAGACAAAGCAAATTATTGATATGCGGTGTTATCTGGTATCGGTTCACTAATTAAATGCCTCTCCATTTAATTTTTCATCAGTGATACAGCTGGACTGCGTGCTGTGCCTGAACATACAACTACTTGTTCCCAGTTCTGAGGTAAATGTTTCAAGCATGAAAGTCAGAAAAAAACCACTCAGGTGTTCGTTAAAAAAAAAAAACTACTTAGTAGACTCTTTTTATCATAATGGTTTAAAGTTTGAGATTTAGTTGGTTTGTTGCATATATGACCGTGATGATGTCCTTTGTTGCGTTCAGGAATTTCTCGTTTCGGTTATATTATACCAGCACCATGTCAACGCAATAATTATTTGTTTTGATTTGAGATCCATCAACAGGCAACACGTACTGCATCACATCGTTCCGACACATTTTATGTTAATTTTCATTAATTTTACTCGTGTTCTAATAGTCCAGATTAACATTTAAGTCACACTCTGGGTCTTTCAGATTTTGAAAGGTGCTCTAGTAATTCAAATGCAAGTTTCAGTTCGTGGAAAAAGTGCCCATAATGTTGATTCCAGATCATACTCTTCGGAATATATTTACACCGTGCATAGTTTGAAGGATATTACCCACACCCATATCTTCTCCTTTCTTAGAAATGTAAATCGGTATTCCTATGATAACCATTCCATTTGAACACCGTATGTTAATGATTAATTTTCAGACCAACATTTTTTTTAATATTCATAAATAAAGGAATTACATAATTTATATTTATCTGTTATGGTGTGAAGTATACACGCAATATAATTCGTAAAACTTGCCGAAGTATGATGGCAGAATTATCAAAGCACTTTTCATTTCCGATTTGCTCCTTTGACAGAGCCAACCTAGCTCGGCACTTTCTCAGCTTGACCTGACATGAGATGAAATCGTGGGGCAAAACAATTGTAAGCACGGAGTAAAACATGTTTCTTGAACCAAATGCGTTGCAGATTGGAGTCAAATTACGTTGTGTGGACTTCAAATATTTTTGAAACACCTGCCAGCATCTGAATCAGCTCCAGCATGTCCAACAAAACACCTTAGGTTCTTGCTGTGGATAGGAGTACATCTGCCTGCATTTTGTGCACTGCAACATCCGCTGCATCCCGCTAGCTAGGTTCAGCGTGCCCGGTAATATACCTTATCTGTATATAAAATAGACATATCATGCGGTTTCCTTGTGGTATAAAGTGAATAACACGGAATGCAATGTTGACCAATCCTGTAAAAACAGGTGGTTTAAATGCATACTACCATTGATTGGGAGGATTTTTTTGGCCTTTTTTTCTCTTGAGACTGGCCACTATAAAAGCCACCATCTACTCACAACTCAAATTGGTTGGACCATTTGTTGCGGAAAAAAGAGGCTTAACTGTACGCATTCTATTATTTCTGTTTTGGGGCAGATCAGTACGTTTTACCTTCCAATAGGGTCAATTTCATCCATCTGGGCAAAACTAAATGCAAATGTGCCACCTCATCATGCATATATTTGAAGTGAAGCTTAGTAGTGACACACGTTTATGCTCTCCTGATCAATGTAATGCATAGAATAATACCCAAAGATCAAGTCCAAGCTGTGTGTCTGTCGTAAATGAACTGCCCAATTAATATGCTCAAGTGTTTCGTACCATTTATGGGTGGTTTATAACAAAATAGTGTATCACCTGTACGATAAAATACCTCGTGTGTGCCCAATTTATACAGAACCCGTAACAAGTGATATATACAACTGTTGCCTTTATTGGAAAAGAACAGTAATAGTCGTTCAGATGTGAATAAACACAAGAGACTACTACTACTACTACTACTACTACTACTACTACTACTACTACTACTACTACTACTACTACTACTACTACTACGACGACGACGACGACGACGACGACAACGACTACTACTACAACTACTACGACTACTACTACGACTACTACTACGACTACTACAACCACCACCACCACTACTACCAGTACTACTTCTACTCCTACTACTAGTACTACTACTACTAATAATATTAATTACTATAATAAGAGATGAAAATACATCTTTTGATTCTTCTTCTTTCATTAATTTTAAAATGTGACAAATATTCACATGCTCTTTTACGGGTAAGGTTGTAGCTGCATTTTACATATAAAATCGTTACAGAGAAAATAAAAAAGTTGGAAGACTATATTTGTCTCAGCCGGGAAACCGAATGCATTGAACCAAGTCAAAAGAAGATCTGTCAAATGGTTTGTATAAAGACCAAAATTCAAGCTTTTAAAATTGTATCACTCACTATTGTGGAAGAACATATTTTACTGTTGCCAGCGGTGTGTCAAAGGCAGGATGTTGTCAAAGCAATGCCCCATCCAAGGTACATACACATCCCATTTCAGGATCTAGTCACTAGGCTTGTAAAACAACTGTATTTGCATGCCTAAATGGTCCACTTTTAATGGGCAGATGTCATGCTAATATAGCTAACACAATAAATTTGCTTGCCCCCACAGGCAGTAAAGCAATCAGTTCGAGTCGTATGTGTAACTACTTGCATTGTCATTTCTACTAAACAGACATGCCTGTTGAAGAACAACATAATTTATTCAGGCTAACATAGCTTCTAATCCCCCGAAAATACATTGCTTCTCGTAAGAAGCTTATTTTATTTTATTTTATTTTTTATTTTTTATTTTTTTTTTATGGGAAGGGGGAGGGGTTGTCCATTTGCTTTTTCCTTGTGTTCCCATTCACGGAAAAGGGTAACAAGTAAAATTATCAATACTTAAAACAGATGAGACTGGCCTTGCTCAGCTTGAGATTGAGAACAATGGCAATTCCTGAATATAAATAAATGAATAAAAGAATAAATGAATAAATGAATGAATGAATAAATAAATAAATAAATAAATAAATAAATAAATAAATAAATGAATGAATAAATAAATAAACAAACAAACAAACAAACAAACAAACGAGTGAGTGAGTGAGTGAGTGAGTGAGTGAGTGAGTGAGTGAGTGAGTGAGTGAGTGAGTGAGTGAGTGAGTGAGTGAGTGAGTGAGTGAGTGAGTGAGTGAGTGAGTGAGTGAGTGAGTGAGTGAGTGAGTAAGTAAGTAAGTAAGTAAGTAAGTAAATAAATAAATAAATAACTGTTCGAAAAAGCCGGTCAATATCTAAAGCTGTTATTTTTTTGTATATATAAGGAAGTGAGAAACCAATCATCATGTTCCTTGAAAACGTCGTCAAGCAAATTTTGTGTGACTGTTCTCTAAGATACTGAAAGAAAAAGAAAGGGGTATTGTTGAATAGATGTATGTCACCCAGTTGTCGTTTCAAACTTCAATTCACAGACCTAGTGGAAAATTCAGTACTTATGTATAGTTGTCAAGTGCACCTTACATTATTGTAATTTTGTACTATATTATTGTTTTAATATATGGTTGTGAAGATCTGAATCGTTTTTATTCTTGTTTAGTTCATTTTTATATTACATGAGTATCTGGGACATTCCTGACACTCACTCCATAACAACACATATGTTTTGCAGTGAATATAAGGCCAAAACCAAGGACCAGCTTAGTAGAGGTTTCATAGGCGATCTGCTTAAAGTGAAATGAAGCCCATACCATTTCAAAAATGATCTTAAAGTTCAGCAGCAATCTTGCAATATTAAAACACTTTCGTCGCCATAAAGGCGCCAAAATGGCTTTTGGCCGATTGTAATTCAGTCCAGCTAAACCTAAAATAGTTAGAGCGCGTCGAACACAAAGGATGTTTGTAGAATATTCGTTGCTGCAATTAACAGTTGTGATTTTATCAAAACCAGACGTAGACACGTGGCTCGGGCATCATCAGGTTTGCATAAAATCATATGCCATACGATTATGCGAGCTATGATTATATTAATCTATCCAGAATCTTCAAGACACCCTCCAGCTAGCAGACACGCTATTGTACCGCTTTATCCAAACATTGCAACTCAAAGTGAATGCAGCATATATCACTATTGTTGCATTATATTTTACTGATTTACCAACAGTCTCGATTTTTGGTTTAAACACATTTTTATTTCCAACAAGGAAAAAAAATGGATGAATAGATAGATAGATAGATAGATAGATAGATAGATAGATAGATAGATAGATAGATAAATAAATAAATGAATAAATAAGTTAAAACAACAACAACGATACTACTACTACTACTAATAATAATAATAATAATACTAATAATAATAATAATAATAATAATAATAATGATAATAATAATGATAATAATAATAATAATAATAATAATAATAATAATAATAATAATAATAATAATAATAATAATAATAATAATAATAATAATAATAACTATAATAAAACATACATATACAAAAGTGTGTTCACAAGTCACAGGCCAGTACTGTAACGTCATAAAAGATATAAATAAGAATTAAGACGTCACTAGACGTTACAGCTAGTATTTTGAATAGTGAGAACGGCAATGGCTGCAGTAAATGAACAATCAAGGAAGAATAGCGATAATAAAATTGATAATGATATTGGTATTGGCCCGCACGTGGTCGCTCGTACAAAGGAGAACGGTAGTTCTATTGACTGGCTCGCAAGTGAAATATTTACCTTTTGGGGTCTTTAATTATATTTGTCATTAGCCTTTGGTTTGTCTTTGTCTAATTTCCACTGAAAGGTTTTCAAATCTTCAGAGTTACGAACTGACAGCGATAGCATATCTTATAGTCGTATAGTGGCCGTTATAAAAATGCTATACCTACATGTACTAGTTCTTGCATATACGTGACGTATGCTGTTTTTTTTATGTAACATGGTACACATTTCTAGATGGTACGTTCCTTGGAATTAAGCTACGTAGATATTCTAGTGTTAATTCAAAACTATTATATACAATAATTTCAGTATGTACTTTTCTATTAGTTTAGCTAATTTTCCCACCCACTCTCATTATAGAGAAGATTATGACTTTTGTTACAGATTACTCCAGTAACTAACCAGGTGGCAACCAGTTGAACATAATCTCAAAGTAGGGCTGCAACAGCCTGCGATCATTCGCTCCAGCCTACGTCATATTCCAATATCGGTCTAATATATGTAAAATAAACCAGCTCTAACAGTCGTTTATTAAGTATATGTTGTAATAACTTCAGCATTTCTGTTCTTTTCCCATCCTTGCCCACAACAGAATTTATGAGGTTGGACCAAGATAGGTCTGTGCTAGCCCCCACACCAAGGTCTTTTCGTGAGAAGCATTTTCAAATTGATTACCTTGTTCCCTTTTCTGTTGAAATAAAGTATATCTAAATCAAGTTGATTAACTATGAAAATAATAAAATGTGGGTTTTGACTTTGGGTTTTCTTTTTTAATAAGTAACCGTTGATTTTGTCATGTTGTTATTAAATGTGACGAGACACTGACGAGGCCAGCCCTCGATACATTTTAGATAATTATTGATGACAGTATTAGAGTTGGGGGGGGGGCATCGATAGTAATGAACAATATTACATCGATAGCAAATATTTTGTACACTGGATGTTACAATTTCAGTTATATCATTGACGTAAACAAGAAACAACAATGGGCTAATTCCGGACCTTTCCAGAACCCCTGCTTCTAAACCACCACACTCCGATGATTGCCTTTCTAGTACAACCCGCTGAGTTCTGTCATAGAAATAGCTACCAAACCAAGCCAGGAGAGAACCACGATTGCTAGCCTTGAGTAATTAATAAAGCCCTAGGAGAATGATAAACCTTGCCAATTGCCTTCGTGGTGTCACAGTAAACCACTCTTACTTCTTTCTGCAGATCAACTGTCTTCACAAATTCATGATGCAGGTACGTGAGTTGGTTCACAGCGCCATCATCCAACATGATCCCTGTCTGAATTTATGACAGACCTGAATTATCTCTCAGGAAATTCAAAACACGCTTAAAAATTACGGGCTCAAAATCTTTACCACACTACCTAGAAGGCCAATAGGTTTTTAATTACAACACAAGCTGGCAGCGCCTTTTTTCAGTATAAGTTACTTTTGTTGTTTACCAATTAAAATGGAAAACACATGTTTCCATGGAAAGATCGAATAGTTCAACAAGTGAAGGTGCGTTAATGGACCAGGTTCTTTGAGTGGTATGGGACTGATTCCCTCTGGACCGCTTCCTTTACTAACATTAAATGATGCCAGAACAGAAAAAAAATCATCCTCACCAATGATAACATTATCTAAGATATTTTTGATGGTATTTTGCTATGGGAGTGAAGGACGTTGAAAGGTTCTACCATCAACATAACGTTCCTTAAAAAAGAACAAGTTCGTTGCGATCGCTTTGGATTTGATGTCTGAAATTACAGTATCGTCAACTGTTAGATGATTGTTTGCAGAACTTTTATTCCTTTGCATTAAAGTGATTAACTGTTTTTCACCAACATTTCCTTTTTTAATTCAAATAATTTAGAAGCTTAAATTGACGGCTTAAATATTCTTCCCCAGCTGCTCGCAAATATCTTATGCACTGGTTTTGCAGTTCGCGATAGCAGCGCCACAGACGAACTTTATTCTAGCCTTTGGTGGATTTAGCCTTCTGCTGGCTCCTATCTACTGTTTTTTGTTTTTTTTGGTGTTTTTGGGGGGGTTTTTTGTGTTTTTGTTTTTTTGTTTTGTTTTGTTTTGTTTTGTTTTGTTTTGTTTTTCTGTGCACGAAGACAACTGGTGTACAAGGGAGCGTGTCCTCCTCCATCACCAATGGTACTGTTGGGTACACATTGCCGTGCAATATTTAGACCAGTACTAGCTCACAATTTACACTTCTCATTAATATCGTCGGGATCGAAGCAGGTGTCCCAATTAACATCACTCATAAAGTCCCTAAATATTCATCAAAATCTACTTTCTTGTATAGACAGATAAACCTCTAAAACGAAGGAGCTTTCTTCGCTTTTATTAATACATATGCAGTGACAAGGCAGTGATAATTATTAGCAACAGGTTAAAGTACAGTTGTATCTTACACAAAACCAGGGATATTAGTAATTATTTGATCGAGGCAAGTTGACGTTCGATCAGTTATCCTTGTCGATTCTTTTTGTACTCGAAGATTTTCAGAGACACTAAATGAAATTGACTTCTGACTGTGGCTTGTTTGCAAATTTGCGTTAAGATTGCCCATAACTATTGTTGTATCTGTGGCAGAACTGAAAGCAAAATCATAGGATGATTGCAAGTCATTCGAAAATGAAACAGTAGAGTATGGCGTCTGTACACAACGGCTACTGAGAATATATCGTTATGCAAATGTATATCACCCCACATTGCATCTATACCTAGAACTTTCCTTTTACACCTCAAGGCACGGTGTACACATGATGCCATACCACGGCTGATCCCTCCAGCTTTGTACATGTCTTGACGCAGAATACTATGAAAACCAGGCATTTCATAGTCACCATCTTAAGTGGACACAGGCGAAAATGTTTCAGTTACAGATATCACGTCATAGTGTTGTGCTAAGGGTGTTTTATACACTTCAACTTGTCCTGAGAAAGACGACGAATATTGCAACTGTAAACCCTATTTGAGTTGGGTCCGGGTTTCGGATGTACAACTTCCGACTAGACTAGTAAATAAAAGGTCAGGTATCAAATCAACCAGTGATATTTTGAAGCATAATCTCGAATCTGATCTCCAAGAACCCTTGGTTTAAAAACATATCTGGATTTTTCCTAATAAGAGTAACAATACGTTCAGTGCATAATTGTACTTCCAAATTGGAACTGTGGTTAAGGTAGTAACACCAGATGCTCTGATTAAGGGGTGTAGCAAGGCACTAGTCCATCTAGTGAAATGGCTAGAACAGTGGGTATTTATCGTTGCACGATGTGTGAATGGGCAAAAGGTAGGGACACGGAAAGTTTGCTATGCCCATACTAATTGACAACGAGTCACTGCTGACCTTTCGGGTGCCCTCCTAAATGTTTGCAAACGAAGAGCAGTTTTCACCTTTGCATATTGCATGTGTACCTTTCCTTGTTTCATTTTCGTCTGTAAATTGACAGCTCTGTTCTACCTGGTTTCCATGAGGCAACTATGAGCTCGACGACAAATCACAGAGAGTATAAAGCAGAATAAAACATATAACTACTAGTGGATTCGTAATTATAGTATAACTATTTATATCTTGTAGGTAATATTATGAACATGCACATACATTAAACATGACTGACACTATGAGCATGCTACATTGGGATCAAACAACTCGCATTAAATGATACCCAGTAGGCATATTGATGCAGTAGAGATATACAGAGGAGAAGTCTTTTATGTTGTATCTGGTGTTCACTTGCTATGACATGCCTTTTGTCATCAATTAAATTGATATGATCAAGACCAGTACAACATCAAAAGTGTGCTGCGATGCAAGCACATGCTCAGAACCACCCATCTTGCTAGATACCATAAATTAAATTTCATTCCACACACTGACGACAATGGCATTTGTTAAAGTGATGTCTAACCATTAATCAAATACATTAATTACGTTTACAGTCTTCATTTTGCTTCATCATATGGCGGAAACTTGCCAAAGCAGCCACTACTTCATCATTTATTTTCTTCTGGGGGTAGAGGGCAATAATTAAAGTACCATTTTATTACAAATAACTAAAATTGTTCTTTGCTGATAACTGCATTACATGACACAGAGGACACACAATGTAAGACAACTACGTTTCATGGACGGTGGGGGATAATCCGTCATGATCATACATGATTTTCTGACTGTTGTCGAGAAAAAAAATATGATCGTGACTATGGACAAGAGCCTTAAATGGTCCCACCAATCTCTCTCTCTCTCTCTCTCTCTCTCTCTCTCTCTCTCTCTCTCTCTCCCCTCTCTCTCTCTCTCTATCTCTCCCTCTCTCTCTCTCTCTCTCTCTCTCTCTCTCTCTCTCTCTCTCTCTTTCTTAATGAAGCTGAAGACTTCCAAATCAGGCGTAAGTCACGAAAACGCATTCTCTTT
>OZ026622.1:45230277-45307777 GCA_964020975.1 Hermodice carunculata
TTAACAGAATATATTTTGACTTTGGATTGCCAAAGAAAACCTTTAACCCTTGACGGGCCAGACCAACGCCTTCTCTTTCATGAACCTGACCCACTGAGCCAGGACTTGGGGATGCAACTATAGGAATGTCTGGAGATTGACTCCATCCTGGGTTTAAACAGAGCAGACTATCGCCACACATAGAGCAAACGTATAAAAGCTGAATAGCCTATTTTCTTTCCAACTGGATAAATATCATAAGCGAATATGCATGAGCTGCACAACCGAGTGTTGCTTAGACACAATTGCTAAGTTACTGGGTCACAAACGGAACTTCACTTAGGCAATTAAAATGACTGACATCCTGCAGTTACGCCCGCGTGCAAGTCAACAAACGCCAAACGCACCAACGTTTCCCAAACACTTTCAGTGAAAGTCAAACGTTTTGCAAACGCGTAGCAAACACTTTGCAAACACTTTTCCAAACGCTTTCAAACACTTTGCCGAACGCGTTTGGTGAAAGCCGAACGTTTTCAAACACTTTTCCAAACGCTTTCAAACACTTTACACTTTGCGCCAAACGTATGATATGCATGTACATGTACATTTGGTAATCTTATTCTAATGACAGGAATATTTTTAACAAGTATTTAAAAAGCTTATCAGCACCTAAAAATCCCAACAACATGTGCATGCCTTAATTTATGGATAAGCCAAAAAGCTCTACTATGTATATTTCACAACTAAGTTGAAATTATGCTTTTTCAAAAAAAAATCAGTTCTATCTAACAGTTTGTACATGTACCACTTACAATACATGTGTTTATATTGTAGCCTATATCATTGTTTTCTTGTTTGCGTGACAAATTGCAACTGGTTTACGCCTGTGATACAGTGGAAAACGCAACAAAAGCTACCTTCTAAGATGTACATGACACTACCCACTGAATTTGCTTAAGTCTTTAATCAATTCTAGTTAAATTAGACACTTGGGTAAACGTATTTGGATCGTGTTTTATATAAATATATACAACCTATAGTGCTGGATAAGTGCACATTTACATGTAGGTACATCATATATTGCTGGACCTGTTGAAAATACGTTTGGAGATTCTTCATCATTTAAATGGAAGTGTTTGAAATGCAAAGTGTTGGAAATCGTTCGGGTAATTGTTCAACGCGTTTGGAAAGTGTTTGAACGCATTTGGAGAAGTGTTCCTTAGCTTTGTGAAAGTGTTCGAACGTTTTGTAAAAGTGTTTGAGATTTTTCCCAAACGCTTTCCAAAAGCTTTCCAAACACATTCCAAACACTTTCCAAACACATTCCAAACGTTTTCAAACGTTTCCAAACACAAGCCAAACACCCGCAAAACGCGACACAAAACATTTGGCTGTTAACTATTAGCCGGGCGTAACTGTATTTGTCATTCGAACGATATGGAAATGCAACATTTTGGAGCAATAGTTAAACCACGATTTTTTTTTTTTTTTTTGGTTTTTATTGTTTTGTTTTTTTGTTTTGTTTTGTTTTGTTTTGTTTTTTGTTTGTTTGTTTTTTTTTTTTTTGAAGTAAGAATACCATTGTGGATTTCTTTAATGTTTAACAGAAGCAAGTATACATCCTTCATTGAAAATAGTGGGACTTGAATTGCGTGCATTTTATTTCGACCACGTTGCGTTTTGCGCCCTACTCCTATTCCACAATTCAATATTTGATACAGAATTTACTCTCCAAAAGCTAAACTGTCACTGTCTGACCTATATAGATATGGAAGTACTATTGTCATGATTGCACGCGTTCTTCTGTAGACTTTTGACATTGGCAATACTACCCGAAATGAATTAAAGGTCTTCAGCGGGTAACTAGTCAGAACCTGTTTCAGAGCCGGTACCCGTACATGTCTCTCTGAGTAGTGGCTGTTTGTCCAAGCTTACTGTTCAGCAAAGACAACCCACATAATAATGAATAAATATGAACGTGGCAAATGATGAATTAGCTAAATACGTCAAGTTTTGCTGATAAAAGCAGATCTTTATTTTGAAAGAAGAAAACCTGTCAAACAAAAACATAATAACTAAATTTTTGTATAACAGGAGAATAATTTGACTTACCCCTGAAGGCGTCGGCTGATCGGTGAACAGTTACAGTAACCTAAAATAAATGTATCGTTTCTTATGGGAAGGGTAAAAATGTAATATGCAGGGTATTATAGCTTTAAGTTTTGGAGTACATGGTGTAGCTGTAAAACAGCTCTTGAAGAAGAACAATTTAGGATAAAAATTGTTTTTTTTATGTTTTTTAGTTTTTAGTTTGGGTCCAAAAAAATAAGTTAATAAAATATGTAGCTTAGTTGGCAGAAACGCACGCCGAATGGCTATACCAGTCTTCTATTTAACTGCTTGTAAGAAGTTACATCTTCTCAGTCGTCACTGTAAAATTCAGTTTTGCAGCCGCTACTGCTTTGGCTTACCAGCACCCTCGAATTTGACGAACCTAACTAAGAAATACAGTGGTACTGTATAAAAAAGGCTTTGAACGCACGTGTATAATTACATACATCAGACACTGAAAGGGTCAAATGCTGAAATTCTAGTTTTTGTGTGTGTGTGTGTATATATATATATATATATATATATATTATACAGTAGAACTTGCCTGTGATCCCATCTCTGCTAAGGGATCACATGGAAGGGAAAAGATCATTATTCACAGGTCCTGTGGATGGTCCCTTTCGACAGGTTCGTCTGCATTGCGATACCCACTGATCATGTAGAAGATTTTGCAAAAGGTTGACAAAGGGTTTGGAAAAAGTTTACAAATGCTTTTTAATGGTTGCAGCGGTTGCAAACTATTTTAAACCATCCCAACATTTTCATCAATAAGGTTGAGAAAGTGTGTAAAATAGTTGTTTACCATTAGAGAAAGGTTCAAAAGTGTTTTAAAGGGTTTTAATACAATAAGGGGAAATGGATTTGAAATGGTTCGGAACGTGTTTGAAAAGGGTTTGCCTTTCACTGAAATATTTGGGAAAAATGATGGAAAAGGTTGATACGTTTGGTGAGTGGGAAGTTTGTAGGTAATTCTAAAATTAATGCGATTTTCTTGTTACCAGTAGTTGCTAAGGCAAGTCTTAAAAACCTTCTCCTTAACTGCTCACCTGATTCCTTTGATTTCACACACAGACACTCCTGGAAGCTCCAAGTGTTTTGGCGCTACATTTTTATCTTTTTCTAAATGATTGCTGATGTGTTTTTACTGTTTTCGACTTCTTCCTAGAACCACTAATCAGATTAAACCGACCATGGTGGATGTGTCTCTTGAAAAAGGTTAAACAAAGCTTTTCACTTGGTGGCACTGCTATGGATTTCTGGTTTTTTAACGACATGTTTTTGCGATATGAGTTCATATCGGTATATGCACCTTTCCTATTGATTACAATATAAGTCAATGGGCATTCTAATGCTGATTCACGTATTTGACGACTTCTTTAAAACTGGCATCCAGATTGACTTCAAACTTGGTGGCAAATCTTCTCCGAAAAAACAACTCACCCAATTGCTTTGATATCACAGATGAACACTCCCAGACACTCCTAGTTCTTTATTTGTTCAGCAGGTGGCGCTGCGATATTTTTTAGTTTGCTTATGATATTTTGTGTGCTATTTTGGTACTTTTGACTTCTCCAGAACCATCAATCAGATTAAGCCGGAACTTAGTAAATATGTTCCTTGTGGAAGGGTCAAACAAAAAGATTCATGAGGTAGTTCTGCTGCGGATTGCTGATTCTTAATGATCTTTACAATTGGGGTATCTTATCGGTAAATGCACCTTCCCTATTGATTACTATGTAAGTCAATGGGCATTCAAATGCTCATTCACATTGAATTCGACATCTCCACAGAAACCGTTGTCCAGATTGACTTCAAATTTAATGGCAATGTACCTTGGATGAGTGTCTTATAGATGTGTTCAAATGGCCATGCTCCATTGATTTTTTTAATTTTTAGGATTTTTTTTTTTATCTATAATTGTTGCAAATCTTAGAAAATCGCTAGGGTATATGTACATGTCAGCTAAGTATAGGACTGTCACAGTCCTCTTGTTTATGATTTAAATAAAAAAATGAAGGTGTTTTTTAAGAGTGATAACAGAAAGTTTAACATGACAATTTCTTGTTATGATTATGACTTAAATAATCTTGGCCAGATTTTTTTAAAAACTAAGTAGGGATGTACCTTCGATAAGTGTCTACTTATTTTGTGCAAGTGGTCAGGCACAGTGATTTTTGGACATTGATTTCATTTGCAATATTACAGGATAACTGACATGAAATGTACTGATAACTTATGATCTATTTTGAGTTAGGACCTTGATGTTGCGCTTATTAATGTTTATCATAAAGGTCACGCTGAGAGAGAACATGAGTGACCTTGACCTCATTTTTGAGGTCACAGTGCAACCTACATGAATTTTACTCTTCAATACTACATGAAAGCTACGTGACCTGGGACCTTGATGTTGCAGGTGTTAGTGTTCTTTCATAAAGGTCAGACTTACGCAGTACATGGGTCACCTTGATCTTATCGCAAGTTCACAGAGCCAGTATAAATACTGGTTTAAATACTTCATTTGAATTTAATGGGCAAACAGTATAAGGGCCAACTATCTACTTGTAGAGGCGAAGAATGTATGAATGCAACAAATATATAGTTACCAACTTTATTCTTGCATATTGCGAGTATGGCCATATCTCAAACAACTATGCCATCTGGGTAGTATTATGATCACCATCTGAGTTTTGATCTTAATAAAAAATGTATGAAGTTTGATAAATTATTTTGTTTTGTTCTACCTCACACAGAAAACCATTCTCATGTATATCTACAACAGATTCTGTAACTGGTCAGCGGTGTTTTAATAGTCGGTGGTGTTACAAAAAGTCAGTGGTGAGACTTGACCCGTTCATTTCATTGTTTTTATTCACTTCTATATCTGGGACTTAATGATGCCCTTAAGGATGTTTATGGTAATCTGTTAATCTGTTTTGGTGAAATGTGTAATGCATGACACCTGTAAATATTTATTGATAATTATTGTTTATACTTGTGACCAGCAACTTTCCCATGATGATGCACTTTCTTTGGACTGAATTTGAAATTCTCTTACTGGAATTTAAGAATAATTATATCTCAGTGCAATAGTTACACAAATTCTATAACATGGATCAATTTAGAATCATATTTAAACGCGGATTTGGCTTATTCTGTATTGAATTTAGTATGTAACACCACCGGCACAAACAATATTCCTCCCACACCTAAGACAACTATTTAAGTATATTAGTTTATTCATTAAGCTATAGTTTTGACACTTTAGTGTGCTGTTGCCTTCCAGTAATCATATGTGTTACTTCCGTGTTTCAAACAAAAAGTAGGTTATGCAAAATCCTTCAATTTGGAATTTGGCACTTACTGTAGAATTACCCTTAACGCGGGCTTATCTGTATATATATATATATATATATATATATATATATATATATATATATATATATATATATATATATATATATATATATATATATACATAAACTAATGCGACATTCAAATACTGTGGTGTGAAGATCGGTAAGAATGTGCTCTGCGGACCTGGCTTGAAGTAGTTGTTGGAATAAATTAATAAATTGAAAGAGCCCACCAGTCCTTCGGCAGTACCAGTGTGCGCAGTAGGTCTACAGCCACTGTGGATTCTAATACAAATGTCACTGAAGGCTATAGAGAGAGGATTTAAATCAAATGATACAATACGCGAAACTAAAGGTCAATGGTGTGGAGTACCATGCAAAATAAAGTTGGCCAGTTGAAGCAATAGCAAATTACGCAATGGTGAGACCAATTTGAATATTTTGTAATGCAGCAAGACAGTCTGTTGCTTTCTTACAGTATGACCAGGAAACAAATTTAAAGCATCTATAAGATTACTATGGTGTGAACATTTACCAAGTCCCAACGACTGTTTAATGACAGAAGCTTGCAGAGAGTCCACCCTTTTTATTTCCTGTTCCAAAAGACTAAGACAGTCAGCACCGTAGCTAAGAACAGGTCAGCACACAGTTTCCCACAGGTATATTTTAACATCTGTATGGAGACTCGGGCCTTGCATTATAACGTCTTTGAGACCATAATAAATGCGACGACAGTTCTGCATATGGTTTTTCACGTGGCTCTTACTGGACCAGGAGGTATGCTTAGCAGAAGAGGCGTGATTGTTATCCTTTGTTCCATACATGAAGTCCAAAAACAACAGTACAAAACGCTTCATAGCTGGGCAAGTAGAAGCAGTTCGTGCTTTTGAGTTATCTGATTTCAACTTTATATTTATGAGATCTAGAAGGCCAACATGCAAAAGTTACTTTTTATTGTTTATGTAAAGGTTACATACATGAAAAAAAATGTTAATGTTGAAACAATTGCAGACACGACTTCCTTTAAATAATTTTTGACAGATTCCAGCAAAAGTAGACGAAACACAAGTAATTCTTCTATCAGTTCTCACAGCATGGCAAAGTTATAAATACATTAGGAGTATAGGGACGTCAGACGGTACCCAGATGATATGCCAATGACATAAAATAGTTCTGGCATGTAACAAAAGCATCTTAGACATAACGTTACTAAGCCGCATATATACTGGATTTGGTTTGGTTTCAACATAAAGTAAGCTGATGTTCAGGCGCCAATAACATTCATGTTGTTCCCAGTATATACTGATTTTAAAATGGAATGAATATACTTTATAATTCTGAGGTTTTGAACCCAGCACTATGTACCCAAAGTTCAGTAGTCTGCTTGAAATGGTATATAACAAAACCATGAACAATGTGAATTTAACATCTCATCACCGATCTAAGATTTTTAACTAAAGGCAAACCGTTGCTTGAGAGAGATAGACAGAATATGGGGGGAGCTTTATACCAAATGAGAAAAGAGTGAAGTTGGTAAATAATGGATATGTACATACGATAATGGTGCAGTCGTAGAACATCATATACATATTGATTGTATTGCATGCGTGTCAATTTTGTCTTGTCAAAATGGAAAGAAACGACGTCCCTTTCCCTGAAATCAAGTTATAACGCCATCAATGTGTTTACAGAAGCGTATGCCGCAGTTTTCATTTTAAGATAGTGTACACCTATATCTCATTTTATTAAAATACCCTTATCAATGAAAGTTCTACCAGTTTGCTTTATGTGTAGCTTGATTGTACAATATTCACAAATTCCGAAGTGACCAGTGTAATGCCCCGACAGTCTGTGGTCATGTTACGTTTTATAGACGTGCACTAATTAAAGTAGATCACAAATGGGGCTTACATGCATGCTATTACCTATTAGGAAATATGAAATTGTAAAATATAGTACAATCTGAGGAAAACAATGATTTATTTAAAGGCACTGTAACTAGCAACAAGTAAGATTTGCTATAGGTTACTTTTTTCTGTTTTTGTTATTATTTTGTTTGTTTGATTGTTTTTTTTTTCTGTTTAATTTTTTTTTTTTTATGAAATTACATTTTTGTAACATGTTTCTTACTGGCTAAAGCTATGTCCGTCTTAAATGTAGCACTCAGGAGAATTCGTCTTTCCGATATCTCAGTGGTGATGGTTATCGAGGTATGCTGAAATGCAATTGTCATGCACAGACATACACCGGAGAACTGGCGCTACACTGCATGCACTCCTTACTACATTAATAGGTGGGTCAAACATCCACCGCTTAACGTGACCTTTTAAAGAGTAGCTCGACCTGGGCCACGTAATTGTTGTGCGTGCTTGCAAGGCGTGATTGGAGATTAAGCTTGGTGGACTGTGTCGGCATACTGCAACGCAGCGAACTGGGGACATTATAGTCTGGTCAGCCTGAGTTGACAAGGCGATTGAAAAGGCTATCAGAAGGCAGTTGTGAATCACTTTGTTTGTTTATCTTTCGGGCTGACTGATATTGATTATTACTACTCAAAGAGTTACATTTAGTAACAAAATACAGTCCGACAAATTGTTTTTTTCAATAATCTCGGAAAACTTCATCCCGGCTGCATTATTTGCCATGACATGACTATCGCGTGACAGTTTTAATAAATATATTGTCACAGTTACTGATTTTCACCTGTTTAATGTAACTTGGTTTCCAACATTTTATTGCACAACTCTATCACTACGTGTGAAGTGCTGCCATGCATGGCCAACTAATTTAAGTACTGCTACTTGAGTACTAAAGTAAACTTGCACAAGCACATTGAGCATGCAGCACTTTGTTACTTCAAGCAAAAGTGAACCAGAAAAGTGTGATACCATTTGTGTGCCCTCCCAATTTATTGACTTTTGGAGAATGCATTTAATTGTTCATCCTCTGAGATTTGCTGTACAAAAAAAGTATTCACTGTTACAGTTTGTGACCGTACGTGCATTATGCATGAGAAATGTTGCATTATTTTGCATGTGACTGAAATTTTGCAAGGCGCAGGTACAAATGTGCTACGTGGGTCGTCACCGTTAGATACAACTTCCAGGTCTCTTAACCAGGTGCTTGCAGATCTGTGCTCTGTATATAAGAATATTAAAGTTTATTTTAGCCAAAAAGTAACTGTAAAATGTTATGCAACACTTTTCCTGTCTTTTGTGGAACACGAAGCACTGCCACACAAAACTAGTCATCATGAATCAGGTGACTCGTGATCCTTTCTATGCGTTCCACTTAGGCCGTTCCAGGAACTGTGCTTCAGTTGGCTATTGACAGCTAAGAAAATACCTTTTTCCACCCTGTCACGTATGATGGACGTCGGTTCTTACAGACACTGCCACTACTTAAGCACAGAAACAAACCCTGGCCAGAAATGTTGGCATATCACAATATATATTGGCTGTATGATACGTTTCTTCTCTTTTCTCAATCAAGGATTATAGTGTCATCAATTCTTGGACAATTGACGCCAGACTTCTTTGATCAGTCCTGGACTTAATTTTCCCCAAAATACCAAGGGCGGTGTTACGTTTCTGAGTATCCAAAATATCAGGCGAGAGAAGCAACTCGTAGAAAAGGAAATAACTGGGAACTGCCAGAATCATGGCGTGCTATTTATAAGCGTTACTATACTGAACGTTAAAAAGTGACTTCCATTTTGTAAACACAAAACTATTATTGGATTAGACGTACATTGAGCCGGTTCACATCCTGTTATATCTTGAAAACTAAATTAGTGTGCCTATTGAATTCCGAAAAGCATTGCACAATGATACATCCGTGGTATATAGCAAATGCATAATCACCACCACGCCCTGTTGTGAGCTACTTTGCAAGTAGGAAAGTGAGCCACTTATCTTGGAAATTAAGGCCAATATGAAATCTTGACTAGCCTCTAACTTGTTATTATAATCGTCCACAACACCAAAGCTTATCGAGTTCTAGAGAGGCACAATTAAATGGCCCTGTGACCTTAATCTTAAGGGAACTCAAAGTCATCTATATATGTTTTCCTTTTAGCCCTTAAAGAGGTATACCGGTGTTTTCAAATCAGAGTTTCATCGCATAAATATCTCGAAATAGCAAGTGAGCGGTAATAGACATATACGTATATGATATATTAACTTAGACTTTATGTCACAACTACCATTGTGCTTACTAGATGTGGCCCATATACCAGATCAATATCAAGTTCAACATTCAGCACCCAGCTCAAAAGATTCCCAAGCTATCGTATTAAAATGAAAGTCACAAATGCAGATATGGGTCCTGATATTTATGCAACAGTCCCCCAAACGAAATTCCAGCCAACTTCATAAAGGTCATCATCACGGTGGCAAATTTCAAAGACCAAACTTAAAAAGTCATTGGGGTTGAGTTGGTACAACAATATATTGCATTATAGTTGTCCTGAAGAATAAGGTGAAGGTCACCCTTATAATTACATTGATAACAAGGCGTTATTACCATTTCTCAAGTAATTTTCCAAGCCTTCTCGGACAGGCTGCCTTTAATCTTTTTAATGAAAATTTAATCAATGATACAAATATCAACATGAGGTTAGTAAACAGCCCATGCTCGGATGAACTTAACACACTCACGAGGTCCGAATCTGAGCTGACCTGAACTCCGCTCAAATTTTATACGGGTATCACTGACCCCGATATGGACCTAGTTGCCTATTATTGTTTTTTTTTTGGGGGGGGTGTTTTTTTTGTTTTTTTTTTTAGTTTTGTTTTGTTTTTTTTTTGTTTTTTTTTTGTTTTTGTTTTTTGTTTTTGTTTTGTTTTTGTTTGTTTGTTTGTTTTGTTTTGTTTTTTTGTGTGTTTTTGTTTTTGGTTTTTTGTTTTTTTTTTTTGGTTTTTGTTTTTGTTTTTTTTTGCGTGTGTGTGTGTTTTTTTTTCTTTTGACATGATGCATGTGTATGTGCAGTTTCAGGTAGAAGATTCAAAGGACAAAATGCTACGTACCAGCCGAAGGCAAATAGTTAGTGTGTCTCATGCCTGTAATATGGTAATATTGTCTTACTACCTGACAAGAGTGCTGGTCTTGACTTCTGTATGTGCAAACTTCCACGGAACAACACCAACAAAACTTATGGCCTAGAGACGAATTGTCATGGCATGATCTGTTAATGTTAGCAATTCCTTCCATTAAACATCATCGGTATAGATTTGTGAAGAGTTTTTCCCCAGAGACTGTTGAGAAGAATCCAACCAAAGATTTTGCAGCAAACGTTTACGTGGTGGCTAAAATTTAAAATTGAATTCATGAGAAGCGAAATAAAGAACACACAAAAAAACCACAAAAAAAAACAAAACAAAAGAGAAAAAAAAACAAAACAAAACAAAACAAACAAAAAAAAAAAAAAAAAAAAAAAAAAAAAAAAAAAACAACCCTCCGCCCGTTTAAGGAATAAAGGTCCTAGGCCTTGTGTCTTTGAAATGTTAGAGCATTTGGTCAAGCGGATTGGTGGACTTTGCTAAACTTTTCCCCAAAATGACAAAACGAACATCAAAATCCTTGAATACCAGTGTAATGTGGTCATTTGTGCATAATTAAAAAGGATTCAGGCTCACTCTTACCAAGTTTAACATGAGTCTGACCAAAATTGTTTGAGCTAATAATAAGGATTGTCAGAATTTTTTTCATGTTATAGTTTTCTTTTAACACCTTTACCCTTGGGCTATGTTGAATAATATCAAACTGACCCTCATACCTGACTGACTGTGAAGGCAGTATTCAGGGCAGTTCCTTTTACTGCCAAGTAGAGAAAAACACAAGATGAAAATACACTGGGTACACAAAAAACACCTCGAGATAATTATTTACACTAGACACTTAATCCACCCACGTTCTGCAGACCCCCACGGCCATAATTGCAATCACATTTTGCTGGTGCATCTTGTGGACACTTAACACCTGTTTAATGATGCAACAGCAAGACCAAAAACATCAGGGAACGCCAGCAGGAAGCGTGACAGCCATCACACGTCTCTGCTGCAGTATTCTGGGAATAAAATGCTCAAGATGAAACTATACAAGTTGGAATTTAAACCAAAAAAAAAAATCCCCGAGTCATCCAAATTTAAGCAAACACAGCTCAGACCCTCCACCCCCACCCCGCGCATGTCACGCAAATTGAAGTGAATGTGGCAGACAGAGTTGGAGAAGTTGCATGTGCAATAGCTTCATTCACTTACACATCAAGCAACAAATATTTATACATTAGCCCGAATTAAAAAAAAACAAAAACAAAAAACAATCTTCCAAGACCGGGTTTAAAACACAACGTAGGGTACAACTTGGCTTGAATCTTCTACAAGGTATATTTCCACCGAGTGTTGGCATACCGCAACTGATGATTTATGAAAGAAAATTAAAATGACAAACAAGCAAGAAAAAAAAAATAGATTAATAAATAAATAAATAAATAAATAAATAAATAAATAAATAAATAAATAAATAAATAAATAAATAAATAAATAAATAAATAAATAAATAAATTTAAAAAAAACCCATTAAGATATAGAACAAAATCCTAGCATAACCTGTTGAGCAATATAACGTCTGGTATTTTGAAAGGGGTTTAGGAAGACCTTTCCAATTGATTACTATGCATCATCTGCCCAATGTACAGCACTGGCCATGATGTAACACCGGTTTCAACCGAACATGGGAATTTCGAATGATCTGGACATTTAAGAGAACGTTACTAGGCAACTACAAACAATCTTCTTTAACTCAAGTGACCTGAAACGTAATTGTGAAAGACTTTCTTTACATTTTAATATGATGTTTGATGAAAATTGTGCATAATGTATGTAAAGCAAGAAACAAGCTTGAAGTGTCTCAATGCAAATTCTGCTTCTTTAATTCACTCCGCTGCCATGGCAACTAATTGTTTACATCTGTTTCCTTATATCTGTTCCATATGAAGTTCGTGTATACCAGGTATGTTGGTGAAAAGTTCTGAAATAATAACTGGTTTGTTTATAAAGAAATGGTTAAAATGTGTTTTCCCTTCATTACCCCAACTCTCAATTTCGTTACAATTGTAACCAATCAAAACATATAGTGGCAATTTAATTGATATTACGCTCAACCTAACTTCAAACTACAGGTTATTATCTTTCATTTTATACCCAATTTAGCTAGGCATTTTTTTGTTTAAGGAAAGATTTATAAGCAGTATTATCACATGTATCATTTCTCAGCATTGGCAGGACTGGTCATGTGACGAATTGCCATGTCCACAAAAATCTGCTCACTTTGAGTAATCTAAACATTTGCAAGAACGTTACTAGGCGACCCAAAAACACCCTTTCTACACTCACTTGACTTTATCGTTAGTTCAGAAACAATATCTTTACATTTTAATATCAAATGTGATGAAAGTTACACCCTATATTTAAAACTATAAACAAGTTACGAATGTTTAATTGCAAATTTAAGGGATTCTTAGAAATATTCTGTTGCCATGACAACCAACTGTTGACGGTTACTATAGGAAACTGGTTTCTTATGAAACACATGTATAGTAGGTATGCTGATGTAAAGTTGTAAGGTGGTACCTTGAATGTGTATACAAATATGGTTAATAAGGTTTCTTTCCCTTAATTCCTTGAAAACTTAATTTCGTTGCCATGGTACCCAATATTAATACAAATTGACCATGAAATTACACACTTCCCAACTTTTAGCTTCAGGTTCTTATCTTTTGATTGATTCCAACTCCAGCCGGGTATTTTTCCGGTTGAACGAAAACTGAAAATAAGCCTTTTGGAAAATTTTGCTACTGTACTATATCCTCAAAACATTGTTTGGTCAAATAAATCTTTTAAATAAAAACATAGCCAAAATTTATTAAATGAATAAAGAAATGAATGAGTGAATGAATGAATAAATAAATGAATAAATAAATAAACAAATAGATAAATAAACAAATAAATAAATAAATGAATGAATGAATGAATGAATGAATGAATGAATGAATAGATAGATAGATAGATAGATAGATAGATAGATAGATAGATAGATAGATAGATAGATAGATAGATAGATAGATGAATGAATGAATGGATAGATAGATAGATAGATAGATAGATAGATAGATAGATAGATAGATAGATAGATAGATAGATAGATAGATAGATAGATAGATAGATAGATAGATAGATAGATAGATAGATAGATAGATAGATAGATAGATAGATAGATAGATAGATAAATAAATAAATAAATAAATAAATAAATAAATAAAATAACATGATAAAATAAAAATAAATAAAAATAAAAGCAAAGCACCTCCACCTGTTGAACAAAAATTAGATTAAGTCATCAGTGTATCTAAGCAATTCCAAACTGGATAAGCAATTCCGGACATTTTGTACCTTTTTGGGGAGGGGGGGGGGGATTTTTAACAACAACCGAAAAGAGCATAGCTTAGCTGGAACATATTCATTGGAAAAGACCGTCCTTAGGTAGATATAACCCGTTTTGATGTGAATCGGTCAATCAAAGCCGGGATTTGGCAATGTGGGCAGAAAGATGACGAGGGACGGAGGATAAAATGTCACTTCAACACACATATAATTGATCGCACACACACGCACACACACACAGTATATATATATATATATATATATATATGAGTGGTAACGATTAAATTGTAATTTTTTAGGTATATTAAAATGACATTCGGTGCTATGTGTGCTACTGTTAAATGAAGACATGGTGCCCATCACGTTTACATGCATTTACGCTGGAAAGTATGTTAGAAAGATATGAATGTAAGCAAGTTATGCTCATATGCCCATGTCCAAAATACAAATAAATTTCACATATAAAACTGTTACAAAGTTTTATGTCATTATGTAATGGTAATTTTTATTGTGCGCCATTGTACAAGATAAATATAATTTATAGTGTTAGACCCATTTTAGGAAATTGCTATTTGAAGCATTTTGCATTTTGAGTCATGACACCAACAAAACACAGATACAAACCCAACACAAGTAAAGATTACATTTTTATAAAAGCATATTTTGCCGACGTCTATAATGTAGGTGCATTAGGTCCTGCTCTTAATTTGGGTTATGTGCCTATATTCTTACTTTCTGTCAAATATTCGGATTTGATAATCTCAGAAAGATATACTCTCTAATGACTGTTTTTGTGCCCCTCAATTTCTTTTCTCTAATGCTATTCATTTCAAGCTAATAGATTGGACCTAAGTTCATGAATACCATAATCTTTTTCCCAGGTTATTCTAATATGTTTACTTTCTTGTCAGAGTAGGGCAAGCTGTCCAGTTTTGTTTGTATCATAAAGGGGAAAATGTCTTTGTAAAAAGCTCCCATATGAACTTTATGTATTATCTGTTGGTCTCCATAAACAGTATTTCATATGATAGTTTACTTTGATACGGAAGGATAATAACACATCAACGTCTCGTGTAAAAATTATGTACCTTAGTTATAAGGATTATATAAGATGATCTTGCGCCTTACACGTCTTACAAATAAAGTAACGTTGTGGATAATTCAGTATATAGAACTTGTTTAGAGATGACTGTCTGATTTGTGTGTGTGTGTGTGTGTGTGTGTGTGTGTGTGTGTGTGTTTGTTTTTTCCTTTTTTGTTTTTTGTTTTGTTTTTGTTTTTGTTTTTGTTTTTTGTTTTGTTTTTGTTTTTTGTTTGTTCGTTTGTTTTTGTTTGTCTGTTTGTTTGTTTGCTTGTTTTTTTTTTTCTTGTTTTGTTTTGAGCCATTTTAAAAAGGTATTGGCAGCTGACATTTTCAAAATTTGTCTTGCCGTTTTCAAATACCAGTTTCTTCATCAATTTGAAGAACTTGTTTGTAAACTTAACACCTCCAGGTAATTTAGCTCTCAGTTTTGCACATAAGTGTGTAATCTGAAGTTCCTGTGGGGAAGCAAATATTTTAACTTGTTATTAATGTTGGGGTTCTAGTTGGCACGTTAACTTTTCTGAGATGGTGGAGGTCGTGGTTATACCGATATTCATCTCTATGCTGTCAAATAATGAAAGTGTATCTCTTATTTCTTTATGTTCGAAGTGTTACTGGAAATACAATTGCTGAAACTTTATACTTCTGAGCGATCATTGGGTATAGTATTGCCTGTAAAGCTGGCACTTATAGTGAAGATATCTTTACATTATGAAAACACCATGGTCTGTAGTTAATGAAGAATATTTCAAAGGTATAGAGGAGAGGTTTAAAACCACCAGTTGCATTTGTACGGGTGACTGCTGTCACATGTCAGAAGAGAAATTTGTGTCTTCACATTGGTATTGGAAGATGAATGTTGATGCTTTTGTAACTCTAGATTTTATGGATGTCATTGTTGGGTTTGAAATTCATGAATACGGGTCATGTTTTTCTGTACTATTAATTGTATTTTCACTTCCATGTTTCCATTAAGAATCTGTGTTACAATGACATTTTCTTTTCTTTTAAGTCTATTCTTCATCAATTAGGATACAAATTCCCTTTCAGATATATTGGAATGAGTTGCGTGTTCCAAATAAACGGCATTTCCATAAGATTCTGGCTTGTTCAAGCTTCACTTAATGGCAGGTCGCATATAACCTTAATCAAATAATCAAGGTGCTAACGAGGATCACAGACTCTTCTGCAACAATCATACATCTTACTATAACAAACATTAAACATTCAATATCTAGAGTTGGGACCGTTTCAGTAGCTGACCACCTGTTTAACTTTTTATTTCTAGACTCCATCCGACATAGAGCTAATCAGTACTATGTGACTTCTAGGAATTATAAGATATTGAATTTTTGTGACTTTTTATCTGAGTTACATATTACCCCATGGCTTATTATCGAATGTTTTGATAGCAGTAATGGTGTTTGGCTTATTTTCTTGTTTTAAAATTATTTTTCGCATATGTTGTTGAAAAAATACCCACACCCCGAACAAAAAAAATGGTTCGGGGCCCAAAAAGCCAAAATCCATTGATATAATGACATTTAAACAGGTAAATCTCTTCAGGATCCCTAGCACTCAAGGGGAATGGCATTCAATTATACAGTTGACTGGTCCAATTAGAAAAGTTGAGAAATAGAGCTTAAAGTTCTGGTCCGCCAAGCTTACTCTAAACACTATTCCACATCAGTCAAAAATAACAAAGGCAATTGTGAGGAAACGTGGCGTATGCTGAAAGACCTCTTACATCAATGTTTACAAAATGGCGTCACTTTCTCAATTATTAATGGTACATTCATCAATAAATTTCCTGACCCTTCAATTAATTCCATAAATTAATCAGTTGAAATTGGCACTCATTTATCTAACCAAATTCCAAGCTCCACTGGATCAGCCATTGACTACCTCCTCGAGTACATGCCACATTCTCCTGAACATTTTTCTTTCACCAATATTTCCGACCATGATGTTTAAAAACTTTTGGCAGAACTGCCACAAAACAAAGCAACAGCTCTTGACAATATCTTATCCAAACTTCTTAAAATTGCTTCCCAGCTATATCGAATAGCTTACTTTTTATCTTTAATAAATCGCTCAAAATAGGAATCGTACTTGATTAGTGGAAATTTACCCGAGTTTCTCAACCATGATCTAAAAAGGGTACTAGAACTGACCCTGGAGACAACAGACCAATCTCCATCCTACCAGTAATCTCCAAGCTTCTGATATTGCTCAGAACACAGAATCCCGTGTCTGGAACAATCAGGCTTCATTAAGCGGAGATGCCTGTGAATACCTGATCACTAATTATAATCAGTAATATTGTAGGCTGGTCTCACCAGCACTCCCTTTGATGTGATTAGATGAGTACAGCTATATGTTCGAATATACCAAATTTCCATGTACATCTAATATCTTGGTCAGCAAAAAGACCAAATCTCTCTTATTAAATTGCACTGCGCTTATCATATAACCTACTGAATACGTCCGAAATGATTACCCTTGCAGTCTTAACATAGATTGTGGCCACAAATTGAAAAATAGCACAAATAAACGCTTTTGGACCAATATCTGTATTATACCTTGTATTACATTATTACTATTAAAAAAAGAAAAAAAAATAGAAATCAGCACAGCCACTCCAATATCTTCAGGCATACTTGCAGACGTCCCTCAGCATCCAAACCGATATATTACGTCCTAAAACAATCGTTGAAATATCTAGGAAACTGCTAACGTTCATACAAAATTTCATGCTTTAACCTCTAAGCATATATGCTGGAAACTTTCCCTTAGAACTGGGAACAAAAATCTACGTTCAGGCACAGCATGCAGTCCAGCTTAATCACTGATGAATAATTCAGAGGACAGGCATTTAATTAGTGACCCAGTTCCAGATAAAAGTGGATGTTAATCCTTTGCCTTGTCTGCCATATGGGTATATTAATGTGCACGCCAAGGAAAAGATAAGGGCTTAACCTGGAGCCCCAATTGTAGCCGACCTGGTCTTTCATCGACCTGGGGGCATGGAACTATCCTTCCTCTAAAGCGGTGTCTCCATTATGTAATATTCAATCATTCTATATGTACAGGTATATTTCCCGATACATTAAACATTGCAGAAAAGATGTCGATTTACATTTTTAAAAAAAGCAAAAAAGAAAAAAATGATGTATCCTTATTCCAAAATTTCCCCCGACTACACCTTCCATATTTCTTCGCGGTTTTTTTTTTTTTTGTTTTTTTTGTTTTTTGTTTTGTTTTTTTTGTTTTTGTTTTTGTTTTTTTCAGAAAGAAACTTTTCAAAGAGGTATACGAATAATTTGAGACTAATAAACTCTTTTATGGCAGCCAATACAGTTCCCATGACGGGCTTTCCACACAATTTGCTGTCATAGAGATTATTGGTGAAATAAGGCAATAAATGCTTAGTACCTCGCTTCTAATTAGTATTTGTTAGCCTTGTCCAAATGATTGATTACTTATGATCATCAAATTCTTATCGCACAGTGAAAATGTTATGCAATTCAAAAGTTCCCCTGAAAGTTATTTAGAAGTTATTCAAGTACGTGTAAGCAATATATATATAGTTTGATGATGTAAAGCTTGATCGATCCTTTACAAATCACTATTGGCGTACCACAAGGTTCTCTTTTTTAGACCTGTTCTGTTCCTTATATATAACAATAGGGCTTTGTGAGCAGGTCGTGCTCAATTACCTTTGAAATTCATCACACTATTGGCCCCGCGATCTTGAGGACACGATATACGTTTTCCATATACTGTAAGTTTGGCCCTTACACAGTATAACCATCATATCAACATCACTGTCTAATCACATAATATTTTCAGTTATCAAGTAAGGAAACATTTACAAATTCGATCTCTGTGACCTTGAAAAGAGGTCAATGTCTCGCATGTACTGGCTAAATATGGCCTGCATAGAGGGCGGTTGCCTTTTGCAATTTCAAGTCCTGCCTGAAATAGTTCTTCATGTTATCAAGTAAATAGTACAATTTGCACAAAACCTGCATGGAGATAGGGTCAAGGTCACCCAAATTTTGTCTAAATGTGGCCTGCATATAAGACCATCACTATCTGCAACATCGATTTCCTTGCTCAAATAAAGTACATAAACAATGAAATTATGAAAGAAAAAAATCCACAAATCACGGGAGCATGACTTTTAAATTAACTTGCTAGAAGCGCACGCCCATCTGTCAGTCGTTTTTCCCTCTTTTATTTAAATCGAGATTTTATAAATATTTAATATGATTAACTTACTAGGCCTCTCGTACACTAAAAACAGTTATACGGGGCACATTTGATCTAAATTTTGAATTTATATACATCGTGAATATTCTACTTTTGACAAGACCACACGACCCCACCAACCCCAACCCCCTAAAAAAAAAAAAATAGGGCCAAACCTCAAATCAATAAAAGAAACAAAGAGCAGGCGTCCCTGCAGATAGCGCACTTTGATATTTAAGCCCCCCCCCCCCCACACACACACACACCTCATTCCACCAACTGGCGGGACTGCTCTTGAACTAAAATAAGCAAAACTTGCTCACAGAGTTTCTCAATAATAGCTACTCCATGCTGAGGATTCAAGAAACATATATTAATGCTGCCACTACCTGGGAACACATTCAGTTGCGACAGGTTTCTCAAATGACAAATCTTATGCAGTGTCAACCATCAATCAAACACACCTTTTGTGTGCAAATATAGTTAGGAATTACCTTTAACAAACTCACCAGATATCAGGCAACAATAAAACCTTCGGCAAGACCACACAAACCAAGCAACCCCCATCTTTGAAAAAAAAAAAAAAAAAAAAAAATAATAATAATAATAATAATAATAATAATAATAATAATAATAATAAAAACAAGTTCAACCTTGAAAAAAAAATAAACAAAAGAAACAAAACATAAATTAAAAGAAAACAAATAAACAACAACAAAAACAAAACAAAAAAAAAACCAAAAAAAAACAAAAAACAAAAAAAAAACAGACAAAAACAAAAAAAAAACAAAAACAAAAACATAACAAAAACAAAACAAAAATCAAAAAAAAAAAAAAAAAAAAAAAAAGAAAGAAAAAAAAAAGGAAAAAAATGAGGAACAGTCCTTCTAGATAAACCATTTTTGAGATTGTATCCCATTCCCTGTACACCACAGTCCATCAACTGGCAGGGCTATTCCAAAACTAAACTAAAAAGAACATAATCACAGAGTTTCTCAATATTAACAGTTCCACGCTGATGATGTAAAACAGGCATTTATTTGGCCACTACCTGGGAACACTTTTAGCTGCAACAGGTGTCACCAAAGGCAAACCATACGCATATGCATCCATCATTCAACCACACGTACATGTATTAAGTGCAAATATTCTACATGGAAAATGTACCTTACACAAATTTCAGTCAACAATTGCATAATGTCAAGAGATCTGTGGTACTTTTTGAGTTCTGGTCGTTTTGGTTTTAACCTGGCACTGGATCGCTCATTTTTAGACTAGTTTGCCAAAATAACATTATAACTGACTGTCTGGGTTCCAGTGTCGGTGTATTGTTAGAGTACTTTGTCACATTTTCCTAAGTTTTCTGAGCCTCAAGTCAATGTTAGGGGTTACTAAACCCAATGGTTAATGTCCACACAAGTGTCATATTATCGCCCACTCTCGTGACTACCTATAACAGATGATTTTTTTCCATTTAATTTAAAAAAAAAAAAAAAGCATGCATTAGTTTCACTTTACTTATATTTCAACAGAGCGTAATATAAAAATGCCTGGCGATTATTCAATCATCCATGAACATGACAAAGAGCGCATGAAGTTGCCAATTGCTTTCATTTTGTTCAGCGTTTTGCTCATTAATTCAAACAGAATGCATATTTTGCTCAGAGCAGCCTGGAAAAAAGTTCTAGATTGACCTGCTAAGGGCCAGTGGAACTTTCACTTGTCTAATGGAAAGTTAACAGCTCTGCTAGACACAGACTTTGGGCTAGCAGCTAACTTCGCATAATTTGTGTTTGTGCTAGTGCGAAACTGGAGTGCCAATGGCAATGTTGATCTGCACACATCACGGCAAAGCTTAAATCAGGTCTAATTATATTTTGCTGAATGTACGAATTTCATTAAATTTGGCACAGGTTTATAAAATACAATCATACATAAACATGCCATAGAATTGGTACCATACTATCGACGCTAAGCAACCTTCCATACCACACTTGATCGTGGGCTTCAGTGCCTACACCAAACATGCCCAAATTGCCAAAACACACACTTGTTTTGTATCTGGGATTCAACATTCGATTCACATGTATGTGTTTGTTCTGAAGAAAACAGTTTTTTTTTCTTGTCACTACACAGCACCTGTCATAAACTAATTGATTAAGCAAAGGCATTGAATCAAAACAGTGGAGATACTTTCCAGCTGTTGTTTGATGAAGTAGAGTAAGCTATGTGATTTTGACCAAGTCACTGTGCAGGTGGTCCATGCGCTAAAATAAAAGTCAGCAGTTTAGACAACCGCATGCCACACAAAATTTCGTGAATATTGTGGATACAGCAAACAATTCACAAATAAATGATATGCGAGCCATAAAACTGCTATTGAAGCCCATATGTCATACAATGATCAGTCTTAGCGCCGTTTTTAACACCGCACCCTCACTGTTTCAGCTGTCTTTGCATCAATCATCCATTTTCCACAAGGAGTTTCATATTTGATGTCTTTGTGGGGACACAAATTGGGCACACAACCGCGTTCACGAAGGCAGGGACAAGAAGTAAAAAAAAAACATACTAAAATTCATAAAAAAGTAAAAAATGCAGCACTGCCTGTTGAACAAATTAACAATATTAAGGCCCTAAGCACGCCCCTGTGTGATTTCATGGCAATTGGGTCAGCAGTCTCGGAGAAGAATTTTTTTTATCAGATTTGCGTCTACACAAAAAAAAGAAGAAAAAAATATATAAAAAATATAAATTAAAATTTGAAAAAAAAAAAAAAAAAAAAAAAAATGAAATTTCAGGGTCCTGAGACGTCTCCCTGTAAATTTCAAAATAATTAGCCCAGCAGTTTCGGAGGACAGTTTTTTTTTTTTTTCTTTCTTTCTTTTTTCTAAGATTTGGCCACAACGTGATAAAAAAAAAGAAAAAAAAATCAGTGGAGCATTACATTTAGATCAAGCTTGGTAGAAACTCACCCAAGTCCCGTCCCCACCAACTTTTGGGTAAATCTGGCCAGTGGTTTTGGAGCAGTTGAAAACGTGAATCGGAGGATGGGCGACTGACCATCCTATAGGCCCAGCTGACTAGCAAGTCAGCTGAGATAATAAAAAGTTAACACACGCCAGTGAAATATTGAAACCAATAAAGTTTGCTGATAACTCCACACCCACAACCTTAAATATATTCAACACAGGTGTGCAGGTGGACGTAAATAACAACATAAACAGTCAACTTATTAAAATAACAAACTGGTGTAATATCTACCAAATTATCATTAAATACAAATATTATCATAAACTACCCGGTCAAGAACAAAATAAATATACCTTATTGGACAATTTATGAACATCTAAATTAAAATGCCTGTGTTGATAAAGATGCTGGTACATTTATATATATTCCACTCTGTGCCTAACAAAAACTTTACACGTCCTTAAAGCTATCCCATGTTAAGTAACGGATTTTTAATATGGGTCTGTAAATATACAAGATGCAAAAATTATGAAATGAGCCAGATGCATAAGACATGTAAGAGAGACAATGGTTACACAGATCCATTATCTAAAAGTCCTAAATTATATTTAGTCATTTTCTACCAAACAGTTATGTAAATATGAAACTGCGACATACTAGACAACGTATATCCTTCAAAACAAGTCAAGATACAAATAGATATAACGCAAGGCAAACCGCCAATATACATACATTTATATATATATATATATATATATATATATATATATATATATATATATATATATATATATATATATATATATATATACATATGCATGAATAAATAAAGCGACAGCTATGCTTAAAACTGGCTATGTTGCAACGTGCCTAAAACTATAACAGATATCCAGCAAATCTACGCAAACAATATAAGTACGCATAGTTAGAACTGATCGACTACTTACATACAAAATACAATATTGAAAATTATCAAGAAAATCGTAGATCTATTTTGTACAAAAATTTTAATTAAAAAAAAAACAACAACAAGACCCAGAATTTTGGAAATTAAAAGTATATACATGGACCCAGATAGAAAGCATATATAAAGAGTTGAAATCAAGCAAATTCACCGAAATGTGAAAAAATGATACACAGAGATTAGAAGTGCAGGCATATGTACTGACGGTTGGTGCTTCTTACTCTGTCTATCATAATTGATAATCGAGAACTCCTGCAATTGGTATTAAATTCGCTCATAGATTTACTTTCGATTCATTACTGCGTTCACCAGAATGAATGCGCAACTGTGCATATTTTAGCTGTTATTATATTTTTATCCGTGGCTGACACTTTCTTTTACAATCACCATCTTTTAAAAGAGTCGTCATGAAATACATATTTACTTTGGTACATGGTGGCTCCCATCAGAGCCACAGTGTCACTGTTTCAACGGAAGTCGTTCTGACCAAACGATATGTTTAATATCATTATGTTTTCTTGTAAACCTTGGTCATTCAAAAAAGAGTCCTGAGTCATGACTTCATGGATTTTTCAGAAAAAAACAAAAACAAAAAAAACGACCAGCTTTTTTCCAGCTGGTTTGCCTTCGTACTTTCAATTGGTTTTGTGAGTAATCTATGATATTGCTGCATCTAATGCTGAATTGCATTTCATATACAGTAGAATCTGTGTTAAAGGACCATCCGCAGGGCCTTTGAAAGCAGTCATTGTTGACAGGTGGTCCTTCAGGCAGGTAAAAATTAAATTTAAATATTCTAATGGGGATGTTGAGACTGGTCCTTTAGCACAGGTGATCCTCAGCTGTGATGGGCTCATAGGCAGGTTCTAGTGTATTTTCCTGTTCCGAATTTAAGTCAACTACCAACACATTACCGTTGCTAGGGTTTACTATTTACGGATAAGCACTCTCCACATCGAAGCAGATATACCTAGATAAAGTTTTCCTCTTTTCACTACTGTCCGCCAGCATAATCTATTTGTAGGTCTGAAGCTCAGGGGTTACAGGAGTTAACATTTGATTTTAGATGTTATTTCGACTATAATTGTTTCTTGCACAAATGGTTAGGGCAATACAACCACTGACCGCATCTGACATGTGTAACCTTGGACCAAGAAATAAGCACATTGTCATGACCATGATGATGAAGACGAGGAGGAGGAGGAGGAGGAGGAGGAGGAGGAGGAGGAGGAGGAGGAGGAGGAGGAGGAGGTGGAGGAGCAGGAGCAGGAGGAGGAGACGGATGAGCAGGAGGAGGAGAAGAAGGAGGAGGGTGAGGGAGAGGAGGAGAATACTAATTTGCTGCTTTTAGTTTTTTTTGTATAAATTGCCAACTCTATGATGCTGGCGCATCGTTTGGTTTCATTGTGAAGTCATCTATAAATATTGACCCATTTTTGTTGTTGTTGAGGCACTCATTTACATTTGATCTCAAACAAATGAAAATAGATGTCCGTCTTTCGTTATGTCACTTGTCTAATAGCCATTGCCTCTTTGAATTGTTAAATGTTGCTTTCTGGTAAGATTGCCTTTAAAATCATTCACAGAATACACAGTTCTATGAGTTGAAAACAACACACACACACACACACACACACACACACACACACACACACACACAAATGAAATAAAGAAAGAAGAAAAAAATCACACACACACACACACAAAAGGTAAGTCTGATGATTAATCATCTCCAAAGCTAACTCATCCCTTGGTATGGAATCAAATAGTAAGCATAACTTTTAGTACATACATGTAGTTTGTTTGTTAGTAAATATTCAGGAAATGTGCTATATGACATCAGGGTAATTGTGGCCAACTTTGAATAGCCTTGTTCATTAGAGCTGGTCACAGGGTAAAGACACTTCCCAGACGATGCTAAGCAGAAATTGATAGAATGAACCTAGTTGAAACGCCGTCAGTGAATTGTGATTAAATAAAGCAGCCACTACCTCGGTATAGCTGCGTGCCCAGATATTACAGCCATCTTCAACTAATGTTGCCAATTCAGGAAACATTTTTCGCCTAAGAGGTTTAGATGTGCAAATGGAACTGGCATATACCTTAATATAACGCCAAATTTCCGCTCGTCATGGGTGTCCCTGATAGAACAACATGTGGTAAATGACCCTTCTATTTATTGTCTCCTTGGGAATCAGCAGCTTCAAATGGAACGGATATGTCTATCAGCACCTGGGTGTGCATTTCTTTCTTCTTTTTTTATGTAGTGTTCATCCTGCATGTTAACCCCCCCCCCAAAAAAAAAAAATTAAATAAAAAGAAAAAAGAAAACCCAAACAAAAAAGTAATAAAAAATACAAAAAACAAACAACAAAACAAACAACAAAAAAAAAAAAAAAAAAAAAAAAAAAAAAAAAAAGAACCAAAAAGAACCCCCCCCTCAAAAAAATAACAAAAAAAAACAAAGGAGGCATATAATTTCAAACCCAACATCATGGTGCTCAACAACTTATAAATCATTGTTTCAGGGTATTTATTGCGCAAACCTCATCAGTATCACTGCCATAAAGCTTTTTGGCGTATGCAGAGTAATTTTGAAAACTCAAGAGCAGACCAAAACAACCTTCATAGATGGTTTGCATACCAAAAAATCCATAATTAACTTATATTATTTCCGATCATGAATATTGAGATTTTTCGGGGGGGGGGGACACTTGCCATTCCTTCCCTCTTTGGTCAACAGGCAAAAGGCAAACAAGACATACACAAAGAGAAGACAAATAGAAGGCAAGGATATTTTCAGCTCGTCATGTTGATATGTGAGTATATAGCGTATCTGTTTTACAACATGCTACTCAGTTGATATGTTGATATCAAAGCTAGATAAAGTTAAGTACAAATGGTCGTCCGATTCGGATGCCAATACCAAAACAAAAATGCCTGAAGACAACGAAGTCATGTAAAGTTCGAAAGCATACATTGACTAGGCAGTGTTTATTCATAGATATTAATCTATGTATAAATGGATACACGTAGATTGTAAAACGAAATTAACAGGGATAAAAGGGAGTTAACACATATATGGAGCGCAAAAATGAAGAAAATATTTTATGAGACAAGCGTCCCCTATTTTAGTAAGAAAGTCGACAACATTTTGGCACCTTGATTTGGATGTGTTTGTGTGTATGAAATTCTTACCACTATATAGCTGCAAAGGGTTGTGTTCATAGATCTTTACATCCAGATTACGAATATCTTATCAATTCCCTTAGATGTATTTTTAGCGGCAAAGAAATGCCGCATAGGGAGATGGAGGGGGAAGGGTATTTTAAGCTACTTAAATAATTCTGAAAACCCCGATTATGTTTTTGCGGTGGAAACCGTACCTCTTAAATTCATTTGGTCCCATGTTGGAGCAGACTTATGCTTCAAAGCCAATGTATTGAAGACGAACAATGCTCCCTGAATGGCCGCAGGCAATAGGACCAGAAACAAATCTATGGTGGATCCTTCATGTGTCAACCAATCTGTACTCATTATCCTGTAATCACGAGCTTTTATCTCCCACCTACCATATAATCAGTCGAAATAGTAACTCGTTATTATCCTGATCACATCATACCAAGGATCATATCTTATCAATGGACATAGCAACTTGTGATAACTAGTTGCAATCGCGTAATTATCAATTACGATGCGGCTAAGCAGGAAAGATTATACAGAAGGCCCCGATATGTAACGACATTTTGGGTGTGTGACAAATAAAACTGCCTCTCAAATGCAATAGGGGCTTTACAAATTAATTTTTTGCGTGATTTGGCTAGAGAAATTCCATACGGATACTGACCACGGCTTAATTGCGGGCTATGACATGAAAAAGCACTGACAAAAGCCATGTTGCCAAAATGCATCCACCCTGTGCTAAACAAGTACGTATTCCAGACAGAAAGAGCAGCGCTAGCCAAAGGTTGTAATGTATATATATATATATATATATATATATATATATATATATATATATATATATATATAAACCAGTGGCCATGGTTATTTCATTGGTAAGCATTTGATCCCATTTTCCTTAATAAAACCATTCCCGCTAATTGCTGCAACACTATTCTATCATGTAATTACGAGATCAACAGTAACGTTTGCTCGTGTGGGCCACCATTCAAACTAATATTGACCAATGGACAAGATCAGCATGTGGCGTGCTATATCATCCTCAGATCGCTTGATCCCTTCCCCCAGAACGGGTTTGGATACCTTAAGGATTGTAAAATAAACCAAAACGCACATTGCTGCATTGGAGGAATTATGTTTCACATTATAATCATAAATGCGTAAGAATTAGCAACTTTTTCTTTCAATGCTATTTTCTCGGAACTGTTTTTGCTCAACATCTGCAATTTGTATCTCGCCTCACAAACATATTAATTGCCCTTTTACATTAAAATCAACGGACATCAAAAGAATAAATACCCTATCCAGGAGCGGTTCCCAGGATTTTTATTTTTCTGACAACACATTTCGTGACTTTTGGAGCCATCTATGGAAAGAAAATGAACAACCTATCACGACTAAATTAAAAAAGTTATAAATTTTTATTTATGCTATTTCAGGACTCCCCATTGAATTCGATCCTGGACATGGATATATATTATAAATTTCTTCTGATTTATTCTTGAAAAAAAAAATGTGCAACTTCTGGGCAAAAATTGTGAAAAGCCTACAAAGTCAGAAAGAATGTATAAAATCTCAAAAAATTCCAATCCTGCAAGAAAAACCCCAAAACGTACAAATCTATGGATATTTAGTAATCAGAATATATATAATATTTTTTGGACCCTATCCGAATTATGTTACCGACCAACATGTTGAAAGTGCTCTTGATATAGTGTTATTGGCTCAACGATGAGTTTCTAATAAAATAATATAAAATGTAATGTGATACTAAAGGTACACGAAATCATTTGCCTGCATTAGCCTTGACGAAAAGTATCAATACATGTTCAGAAGAGATCTTTTTCACTAAAACTGCAATTTGTATAGGGAACCATTGTCAACCAGTGTTCCCCTAGCTGATTTTATGCTGCATTTTTTAATGCGATAATCTCAACTTTCCCAGTTTATCAATTTCGATAATTTTTACAACAGCTGAATAGCTTTTTCACACATCCAACATTACGATTGGAGTAATAATCGAAATGAAGACAAGTAGACAAAACTTCAATCAGTGTCATAGTTATGGGTCAACTACGTTACAAAACAACATTGATATTTTTCAGGCTTTGCTTCTCTACCTGAGGGTATACCGCATGTAAAGATCTTTGCAGGCACAACAGGACAATCGTCCTCTTGACACCTTGCTCTGTAGCTGCGGCAGTCCTTTTGCTTTTCATGATTGTATAATGGTTGGGTGCTCATTCACAAACTCGTGTTTTTTTCAGTACTGTCCTTAAACAGCACTGATGTCACATGTCTGTGTAGGTTTCTTTCTCACAAAAGTGTATATATATATATATATATAGCCTTGCAAGCGACAGTCAGTCACCTGGACTTAATCCGCTTGCTCCTGGTGCTAATTAAGCAGGGAATGCATATCGGCGCATAATTATATGTTTTTTTAAGCAAAATAATATAGGGACCAATTGTCAAATTTGTGCACAAACACAGACGGTTACCTATTCAGGCTGTCGAGAGAAAAGCACGACTAGAACGTTTTAAGTATAACAACTGAACATTCCACAGATAAATTGAAAAAAAAATGGTGATTTCATATTTTTTTTTAACATTCAAGTTGTTTTTTGTTGCAAGAGGTTTGTGACAGTTTAAATAATATCTACCAAATTTTCTTCGAAAGTGTGTGTAGTCAACTGATAAACTAGGGCATCTTGTATTTGAAGTACTATAGGGGGGACCACCACCAGTGGCACCGACGTCGTGTTTGTATTATCCACATTGATCTCGCCTGCAGATACAAAGCCATTAAGTTTATTCGATATGATAAGAAAACCTAGGCTCACGCTGCTTTCCTAATGCGAAAGACTTCGGAAAAGCATGCTCTTTACACGAAAAAATAAATAAGTGAAAGTTGAATATTCTACCTTAGCCTGGCTACAACATTTAATCATATAAAAGACAGACCAACTGGAAATATTACAGCACTTTTTTCTTTTTATTTTATTTATTTATTCTTTTTTTAAGGTTCGTTAAATGGTTTGTTTGGACCATCAATTTAAGATACGCTGACTTTAGTTGCAATTTATGTGAATTGTTGGAGCATGAGAATGACTACGGTTTAGTTATCACATGACATCGTCGCAATCTCGCAACTTTGATAAGGGATATATTCCCCTGGCATGTAATTAACATGTTGGGCCGCTTGTGCCGCTCACCTGCTACCACGACATCAATCAAGCAGTTTAACTATGGTAACTTGCATAAACACTAGAATCAATTGTGAAATAAGTGAGTCGATTGGTCCCACAACGCACCCACTTGATGATGCGTACCATCCGTGAGTGTGACATACTAGGGCTTGGGAAGGGATGGATATATACACTGACCTGTACACATCCTTCCAATCAGATATGTTTTCATAAGAAGAAGACAGTTACAAAACAACATTTATGCTCTTATTATGTGCCTCATTCGATTTGTTTGTCCATGTCATCATAAAGTGGAAAACCACATTTCTTTTTATCCTGATAGTATCGTCTGCCACATATACTTTACGACTCTAGTTAACTAATAGGCTGGATTTCCCATAATTTGAGATTTTCTAGGTCCTACAAATGACACTACAGATTTACATAAATAGGCGGTTCGAATATTATGATACAACTGTGGCCCTGAGCAATTTCTGGGTGTATCTATTCCTACTGGTATTGCGGTATACTCGTACAGTCTATTCTCGCAGAAAGAGTTACCAATGTTTTGCATTGTTGCACCCAAGTAGACAATGCATTAAGCCTGTGTCCAGCCTGTGGTCTCCCCCAACCCCCACCATCCACGTTTCTCGTCATACATTAATAATTCATTGGACAATTCACAATTTGATGTGTTTTCTTTTGGTAAGCTTAAAGATGTTGCACACCAGCTTTTGAGCATTTTCCTTGTATAGTTGACATCGACAATTCATTCATGGACAACACACTGGCACACATTTGATTAATGACCACGCTTTTGTGTGAAAAAAAACATCTTTATCATATCTCAACTTTTATCGATATTTGATCCAGTTCTTTTATTTATTTTTTTTTGTTTATTTGATTGTTTGTTTGTTTTTATTTTTTATGTATTTTTGTTTTTTGTTTGTTTGTTTTTTGTTTTGTTTTGTTTTGTTTTGTTTTTTGTTTGTTTGTTTGATGGGTTTTTTTGTTTATTGTTTGTTTGTTTGTTTGTTTTTTTTTTTTTTTGCTTTGCTTTGCTGTTTTCAGTGGATGTGCCTTACGAAAATAAACACGTCCAACATGCATCACCAGCATACGAAAAAGAAATGAAGAAGAAAGGGAAAAAGTAAACAGAAAAAAACAACAACAGAAAATGTATTAAAAAACAAGAACCTTGTCAAACAGCTCATCCGAAGCAATCAAACACGCCCTAGACTGCAAAGAAATAATAAAATGCTTCCAAGTAATTATTCTTAAAAAAAAAAAAAAAAAATTCAAAGACCATGTGCTCAGATTCTATGCATGTACTCATTGCGCACATTGCAATCTTTACAACTATTAATTAATGGCATATAACCTCCACCTCCCACAGAGTTTCTTTAATATTTTATACTTGGACCCCACAATAAAGTAACGGCATATGACATGTTTCCAGTGCAGACATTATAATAAAACTCAGCGATGGATCGGAATATTTTACATTATATATTATGCTTTTTTCCTTTTTTTTTTCTTTCTTTTTATTTATCTTTTTTATTTTATTCTTTTTTTTTTTTGTTTTTTTTTTTGTTTTTTGTTTTATGGTGAAAAAAATATATTCCCAGAATGACAGATTTACCGATTTTTCTACTTTATTGGTCGTGTATGGTATCTATAAAAGTATACCTGTGGCTTTATTTAGTCTTTTCTCGTTTTTTTGTAGTGGTAACTTATTTTACGGCAACGTGACGGTCGATTTAATTAACCCTGAAGCATCTTTTGGCAGGTTTGTCAAGTAATCATTGGAAATCACCATTCTTTGCAACAGTTGTAACATTGATCAGAAACGTAACTTCAACAAATCAAGGGACAAATTCACAACGATGCTAAAACAGAATAAGTCTACAAGATAAGTGTGTTAGAAAATCTAACATCAACTAAGGCCCTATCCTCCCCGCTTCCTTGTATCAGTAAGGTCCATTTGGGGTGTACTCAAGAAAACAATCATTCTTCCCTCAAAATAACCTATTCATTGGAATGAGGCTCATCTTGCATTGTATGATGCGTTAAACATATGGACGACGGTCCTCAAATATTTATACATATGCCAAACACAGTGCTCATATTGTCCAACGGTGCCTTCACGTAATATCTTATTCGATTTCATGACACATATATCTTTACAAGTATCTCTATAATTTGCTACAATATGAAAAAAAAAAATATCCTTAAAGAAATGAAGAAAGAGACAGCGATAAAGTAAGGTAGAAAGAAAGAAAGAAAGAGAGAGAGAAAAAAGAGAGAAAGAAAGAAAGAAAGAGAGAAAGAGAGGGAGCGAGAAAGAAAGAAAGAATGATAATATGGTATCCCTTGGGGTCTATCACGGTAAAACAGAAATTCGTTAAATGGGAATGTCACATTCAATTCGCTAAAAACAGATAACTTGATGAATTAGCAGCAATGGCTTTATACCAGATAATCTCATATAATTTTAATCAAGCTAATTGTAAAAAAAAAAAATGTGTTGTGAACATTCTCTGGACTTTTGCTCTTGTTAACTACACTGGTCAAAGCAACGTTGATCAGCTTTAAAGGTGGCTCTTTGCATTTAGAGGAGGAGGAATAATTGCCAAATAAGCTGCCCGTCTTGATGGAACGCTATAAAACGAGGTTATGAAGCTCTAATGTAACTGGAAAAAATAATTGCCTGTTTGATGTAGCACCAACATACATGTGATATGATTGTTCGTCAATATTTAGTTTTTTTATCTTCTATGTGTCTGGTTTGATAATTCTGAATCCTCAGACCCTGAACATCAGATCATTGCCAAAATGATGCGTACGCCCTTTTGCTGCCACTCATTAAGAGTTCCATATTCACAGTCGTTGTTTATAACTATTTAAGTTCATTTTGCAACTATTTCGGTCCAACTGACAGAAGAACTGATAGATGTTGCTAAATATATCGAATCTTTGAACAATGCTATTATGTTAGAATTTCCTCTTCATTAGAAGTTCAAGCACAAAGTTTGAACTTGATTAAAAGATCAAACACAAAGTTTGAGAACAAACATTAGTGTCTTATTTCCAGATCATTGATCACACACTTTGTATGACTCTAAGGCAACAGTGCTGGGATATGCAGGTGTTCAGAGATAAGCACAGTTCTTTTATCATCGGAACTGCAACCAAATTAAAATTGTTTTTTATGTGCATTTGTGATAATGGTGGGCACATATGAAACAAACGGTGACCAGATATCAAAGTTGTATGTCTTTTTTACTGAAAGATACGATTTTCTGCGAATGCGATAGGAGTGGAATTGATTTTATTTTCAGTGTTTATATCTCGTGATATCAAATTTATACGCCAACAACGTCGTTTATATGCATAATGCCACAGTATTGTAAATACTTAAGTTGTCGCCGAAGATTGGTTGAATCGTTTTCTACCACCGTGCGCGCATGTGTTGGGTACAAGAGAGGCAGCAATGGAGACGACTGCCTCGGCCACATGTATTCTATTCAAGCAACAGAAGCATGTCGGGTTGGAGATGTACTTGTTTTATGCGAGTTTAATAGGGTTCCTGCATGCGTTTAATGATAAACCGAGTGGGTTCAGTGTAACTGAAACTTAAAAGGACCCAACCGTGAACCGGTTGCACTATTTTTGTTTCCATATTCATGTTACAAGTGACATTAGACTTCCTTAGAACCCATCAAATGTAATGGTACCGATGGCGCAATATGTCTGGTTGCCTCATTTGGAACATTTCAAGCAAGCAGAGGTTTTTTGACAGCATCAGACAAAAAAAATCAATATATTGTTACTGATGTTTATTACATTTTGATTGAACACGGGCTCTCTGTACTGTAAGTAATAGACTTACTACACACGAAAATTTTCCATTGAAATTCTAATGACAATTAATCCCAGGTCCTTCATACTGTTTGTGTGTTTGGAAATCGTGTTTTGAACGGGACTTAGAAAACATATTTTCAAACGCGATGTCTGCCCTGCAGAGCCCACGTGCCTTGTCTGATCTTGTAGATCAGAAATAGTGCTGGTTCCTAAGTAGCGTCGCAACTAATTGGCATAAGGTTACCAAAGAAATGCATTAGCTATTTGAGCGCTCTCTGAACATATAACCAGAGGAAAGATCATGTATGGATCTTCTGCACTGCTAGGATATTGTTGTATTATAAATCTAATGTTGAGAGGAAAAACTGCATTTGTTTGGTTTTCCCTTTCTTTCTTTCTTTCTTTCTTTCTTTCTCTCTTTCTTTCTTTCTTTCTTTCTTTCTTTCTTTCTTTTTCCTTTTGTGTGTGTGTGTGTGTGTGTGTGTGTGTGTGTGTGTAGGCGGGGGGTCTCATGTAACAGCAACCAGAATTAACAGTTATAGTCATACTTGTGGTACGACAATTTCTAGAGAGAGAGAGAGAGAGAGAGAGAAAGAGAGAGAGAGAGAGAGAGAGATAGAGAGAGAGAGAGAGAGAGAGAGAGAGAGAGAGAGAGAGAGAGAGAGAGAGAGAGAGAGAGAGAGATCATGTTATTACACAATCAATTGCTGACTTATATTGGGGCATTATATGCGATGGTCCTTTCTTAAAAAAATGAAAATGGCCTTTGATTTAAATGGATATATAGTTTAACAAGAAAAAACACATAAAATGGAATTGTGGAGGGCATAAGGGACATTTACTGGTGAAGTGAACTTTTTGCCAGACTGAATACATTTTTAAGCCAGCAAAATGAACCATGTTAAAAGGCATAGTCCAACAAACATTTGCTCCATATCGAAATTTTGTTTTGTATAGCCATAAGGATTTTTATTTGAGAAAGCACTGTTCATTTTTTAGTCTAAACCTTATGCGAAAACGTATCAATAGGATATTAGGGGCTATATATTTGCTAGCGATATTGGGGGGAGGGTTGCGCTAATTGATCCTATAACCTACATTATCAAATTAACAGGGCCAAACGTACAAAAAAGAAAATCTTTTGGTCAAAGCATACAGTTGGCCACAAATAAGCTTACGCTCGTTTAAAATACTTTCTCTGTAGCCAGCATAAAAGTGCCACATATGAACAAGTTAAACAGATGGGTGGTAATTTTCAAGATTCGAGTCATAGCACCTGAATTCATTTTGCAACCACAGTTAAAATTTCAATGCATGATAGTGGGACTTATGAAGGTTGCGTAGTACCATTGTGGCCAGTCAGTATGTCAGCATGCGGTTATCCAAGAACAACTTTAATGTGAGAGCCCCTGTACCCTGTACGGCTACTTTACAATCAGATGGAAGGTTATGGATGGCTAAGGTCAGTAGCTAGGGTAGTCCGGTTTTGTATTGATGACAGGTTGCATGTTTTATTGATGGATTTATTAGCTTCAGATCACGACCAACATTTGTAATCCTGTCTCTAATATAAAGAGAGCGTGACAGACTCTAATACCTGAAGTGCAAAAGTTCAAATCAATTAGTAACCTGAAAATAGTTCAGGAACAGAGACAGTTCTATGTGTTGACACCTATCTTGAATAGCTCTATGGAAAAGCGTTCAACATTTTCCCACAAATGTAGAGTTTGTACAGTACAACTGTACGGAAATTCGAAACAAAATATAAGAACCTGTCAAGTCAAAGACGTTAGCTACTGTTCTCCTCCGCATCCATCCCATATGCAAGCTAATGGGTAGATGCAGAAGATTTCAAGAAACATTTTTTCACCAAGTCAGTACTGACAGGTCATGACATGTGGATACAAAGTTTGAAGATGTTTTCCAATTGTTTTTAGACGCCATTCGTGTATGTGTTTCTCTCATCGCCGTGGCATGGTTTCAATTGCAAGCGCATAAGCACGCATACATGTTCGTTTTAATTCACAGTAGTGTGTTGGTGTCTCGATTCATCGTACAGGAGGCGATGACCTTACCATATGGGGACAAATTAGCATTCAGATACGGAACACCAGAGCTTTTGGATAACGTTTGCAACAAAATATTCACCTTTCCTTTTACAAATGGCTTAATCAGCTCTCATCGTAAAATATCCCTTTCCACAAAAAGCCTACGCCTTGCATGTGAAAAAGGTTCTTTAAATTGATTTTTAAAACTGCTTTTAGTTGAACTATCTTTCCTTATGTGATTTACGTTACAGCATTGACACGCATGTATATGATGTGCACTCAACATACAGAGACAATTGGGACTTAATTCGATCACACTTGTGGAAAGATAAGGCAAAGCATAAGGGCATCACTCTCTATAATATGACTCTTGGGATATATGTAAAAAAAAAAGGCCGATGTACCTGAGACAGTGATAAAAAACTGTACAGTAATTCTGTGATTTTTTAAAATGTGAACAGCATAACTGTTACCTGTTCTTTTACACACACACATTGCTGACCCAAGTAATGGTTAAAGCGGTATATCCAGAAAGATTTTGCAATCTTTGATGCTTGTTTTTTCACATTTAGATCTTTTTTTCATTTCGAAATGTAATATATTTTTACCATAAGCTGAAGACAGATTGCGGAAATGTAGTTTTGCTTGTAATGCACACAAGTGGATTTATCATTGGGTATACATGTCCGGTCTTGCCTGTAACTTAAAGATATATCTACTTTGTTTGAATTCGGTAAAGCTATCTTGCCACGCAATCTATGAGCATCTATATTTAAACACCAAATGAAATTGGCAGGGAGTATGACCAACATGTGGCATGCAGCAGCTATTGGCGCGAGATGAGAAAGCATCATAGGTATCTCAACCGTCCGTTCATTTATCAACCTCTTTTTTAGATGTCTGTTTAAGGAGCAGCAAAATACACGGAATCAACTTTTCTTGTATTTGTAGCCTAGCTAATGTTTATCTATACACATAGGTGAACGCACACTTTTTGTAAATTTCAATTGTCTGTAAGACGTGTTTTCTGCAGTGAGATATTTGCTAGACACACTTAACAACACGCAGACGGGGCGCAAGTGAACAACATGAATATATGCATGTGTGTACCTTGGGTCAACATGTGCCCCGGAATAACGACAATATGACATTGCATATGACAAGCAGGTATAAGATGACATCCATCAGTGTGAATTGAAAAAAAAGTGAAGGTTGTAAACCTATACTAAGGAATCTCAATTTTAGAAATTTGAATTTAAAAAATAATTTATGAACCTGTTTACGTGATAGATTTTTGCCTCATATCTGGAACAAATTCAATATATTGTTTCCAAGCATGGTTGCTTTCCTATGATTGGAACGGACTCTTTGTGTTCAGTTCAAACTTGGATTTGTCTTTATTTTGACCAATGTGTTAATTATTTCCACCGAGACAGCAGTATCGAAACAGACTAATGGGGACTCTTGTGTTGGCTTAAACATATTTTATTTCAAAAAAAAAAATAATTGGAAAACAGGCGCCATGCCTACATGAATTTCTCTGGTGGAATAAAAATGTAAGCGATCGCAGTTATTGCTGTTGTAGTACAATTAAATTCTGGTACAATCAGGAGCAATAGTAAATTCAACGTGTGTGAAATTCAGTCACTTGGTAATTAAGTGCAATCGTATGTTGTGCAATGGAAGTACATATGTAAAAAAAAAGGAAGAAAAAAAAAAGAGGCACAACTCATAGGACAACAAAGTAACACGCACGTAACAGTAAACAGATTATACGGGTGATATATACTGGACAGATAGAGGAACTTCCAGTTGCTTTGTCAGAAATATAGATGTAATAACCTATGTTGGCATAGCAATATTCAAACTTACGACTGTGTTCTCTTGATCGAGACTATATATGGTTTAGTTAACAAAGGTGGTTTGAATCTTCCCGACTGAAAAATATCTTTTTAGTTGTGTCAAATATAAATTTGATGTTTGCTTTCGAAAATTTATTACTTCCATACAGTAAGGTGTTCAGAGTGAAAGGTGCAAGTTGTATCATTATTAATTGTAATCAATTCCTTTGAATAATATATTTTGGGCATTCCAAAAAATAACGGAAAGACGTTTCAGCAGGCGTACCACATGTGTAGGCAGGGGAAGCTAAAAGTCCTATTTTATATATGTCTTGATTGAAGTGGTACCCTGATCCAGCATGTACACTATTTAGATGTCAAATACCCAAATAAAACAAGTCGTAATTTTTCGTTTTGTCTCTGTCCAGTTTACGTCAAAATGACGCTGTATCTTCTGAATTACGAACGGCAGTTGAGAGCATTTGGGTTCAGTCAGTTTGTTTTTGGACCTGACATTGTAGTGATTTCTTGATGATACATTTCCAGGAATTAGGTTAGATAAGTACGCGGGTGCATATCCATGGACCTTTTGTGAAAAAAAAGTTTCAATCTTTTTTTTTGTTTCTTACGTTTCGAAAGCGTCTCCCATGCACTTTCACTGGAAAGTTCAGAATAGGTTGTACAACGTATTGCTCCCGTCACTATTGTTGTCGCAATAGCCCCACGGACTAATACGAATAAAGTCATTATACAAATATTAACATGTTCAATATAATGTACATTGTATACACAAATTTAGATGACAAATGACACCTGTAAATCGATTTTGTTCACAAAATGACAGTATACGTCTGCGTTCTAATCCACAAAATATAGGCAGCACACGAGTAACATAAAAGAAATAATGTTATATTTATGTGCTCATGTTTCGTACTTGGTATTTTTTTTTTTTTTTTTTTTTTTTTTTTTTTTTTATTGGCATGTGATTCTTTGAAAAACACTTTATATAAGACAGTATTATCATGTCAAGTTCAGAGTTCCTGCATGTGATGGTATTCAAATAAAGTGTCGCTTGTAAAAAAAAAGGATAGCATGAAAGAGAAACAAAAGAAAAGAAAAAAAATTGTGATAACAAAAGGAAATGATGATATTCTTACCACATATATTGGCAGTAATTCTATCCAATCAGTTTGCAATTTGTTGTAGGTAAGCAGGAAATATAATGATGAAATGTTCATCATTTTACATTTAATGTGATGTCTGGATGACAGTTTTAAAGTTTGTATACTTAGAAAAGGTTTGTGTTAACAAATTTTACTTTGTCGAGTCAGAAAAAATATTCGACAACTGCAGTAAGAACTAATTCTTTGTGTCTCTGATCCGACATGGACCACGTGATACAGACGCTAGTTTTTCGGCATAGATGTTGTTATTGTTGAGGCACACTTTGCATTGTCAATAAAATATTTGAAACGTTTTAGTATGTTGCTAATCTGTATTATACATAGAAACATAAATGAAGATGAGGGTAGATCTGTAATAACATGCAAGAGCGTTATTGGGGATAAAGCGCTATCTAGAATGCACTGGAGAAAATTGTATGTGTAGCAACACTGACATCAAGAAGTATTATACTCGGTTTTCTACTGCACGCCATTTGGGCCTGTCAAAGACACTTTTCTAGAAAATGCTAAACTCGGTTCTTTTTAACGTTGCGCCCACAACGTCCCCAGATATTTATTGACCACAGGAAGCTTGTTTCGCGCGATATTACTGGTACGACAAGCTTCGTAAGTAAAAACCGATTACATTGGCAATGATGAAGACCGCGGGATATAATTTGAGAAACTGATGACATTGGCAATAATGAAAACCACGAAATATAAATTAAGGTGATTATCAATATCATGCGGAATAATCGGTATGAAATGAATTTCTATATGAAGACGCACTGGTATGAAAAATATGTGAGCGAAAATGACAGATAATACCGGGAAATAGCAGAGAGACGTAATTGATAATCATCTTTGCAAACTGTAAGCAAGGTGCATATTCTGACACAAGATTAGGCATCTGTGTTTATACTACCTCCCCGTGCCCACATGTAATATCACAGCAGAGTGACACTAAGTTGTGGCCTATTTGGTCAAATGGCTGATTTTCGTCAACAATATGTAGGGCCAGTTGCATACCAATCAAAAGCTGCCCATTTTACATGTTTCATAATTATGAGCGCCAGACCACCCCCCCCCCCCCCAAAAAAAAGAAGAAGAAGAAGAAGAAGAAGAAGAAGAAGAAGAAGAAGAAGAAGAAGAAGAAGAAGAAGAAGAAGAAGAAGAAGAAGAAGAAGAAGAAGAAGAAGAAGAAGAAGAAGAAGAAGAAGAAGAAGAAGAAGAAGAGCTTCACAGAGTGCCACAATTTTTTTTATAGGATGAAGGCCCACTGCCTGGCCGTCGGCTACAATTATCAATGCAAGTATCATTCCATCCACTCATCCCCAACTAATTCCCATTTATCAAATATTAATATTCTGCCTACAGTGGCTTTTCGTGTCACTACTTTAAGAAAGATGCAAGTCAGTGCCGTCTGTTTTGTCCCTCTTGAGTACAAGTTAGAATGAAACTTTTGAGATCAGTTAAACTGGCAAGCATGCATGCTTCCTACCACAGTGCATCCAAATCAGTTGGAACACATTGTGAGTGATACACTGGTAGAAAAGATATTGGGTGGTGGTGATGATATTTCAAATGAAAGAAAAACAACAAATTTGCTGCAGCACACTTGTACACCACTGAGATTGCACGTTTTTTTTTACTCCTTACCTTGATGTTTTACCTGTGTTAAAATATATATGTTGTAAACAGAATATCACATGTTCAGTGTGTCATAACCTCGATTAACTATCTGGTTGCTCTTGAACAATACAGTTTTGAAATAAATATGTTTGCGATACAATAAATAAAAGAAGAAGAAACAGGTTTAAAATGTAACGTGCTGTCTAAATTAAGCAATTATTTAACCATATCTATGCAAGCTCACAATGTATTATGAGTTTATGCTGTGTGAAAATCATTACCACCTATATAAAAACTCGCCTGTACTTTCGGGCCTGTATCCACTATCGGGGCAATATTCTCCCATAAACTCCATGTTTCACTAGCTTGGAACGCTTAACAGGTCTGGCTATGTGCTTCTACTGAATTCATAGCCTGGGCGCAACTTCAGTGTCTGATACAAAATCTCTATTCTGAGGCCCAACGCTGCCTATAGCTGGTAACTGTACGGCGTTGTATTTACATTTTGAGGCAATGTTCTCTCTGGAAAAGTCCCAATAAATATTTTACATTACATTCTTTTTCGACAAACTATCCTTCTCCTAACACCAATCACACATATATTTTGGTGACTACCTCTTCAAAATATCAAATTAGGGCTAATTACATGCGCTTGGCTGCCATTTTGAAAATTGTGGATTCCGCAGCCAAAGGTTTGTAAATGAGGATAGTATTGAGACGACTTTAGGGTGTTTATAGTGCATTACACCCAAAGTATATATATTCCGTAAATATTTTAGAGCATCAATAATGATATGATATATGCTGTGGTTGCGATTCATTTTGACATCTAAATCAGATGTATTTTGTGTGACTGCCCGGCACTGCAATGTGTCATGTCCCAAAAGTTGCTAACCAATGGATTTGCTGTCTCAAGTAAGGTATCGTGTCGCATTTCGATTTGTAACCACCTAAGGATAACTGCTGCAGACACGACTGAGCGAGCAGATTGAAGTTACGGTAGTAAGTAATGTTTTTAAAGTACTTTGGTGACTGTTTCCCCTGGTAACTCGGATGACGGACACTGCAACCTAGCAAAATATTATAACAACGATCACCCATGGACCTATTAACGACAGGTCCACTGATCACGGAACAATCGGGATTATGCTGTAGCCGCTGTCACCAAACAACCATGGCTATACATGCAGTTTCCCTGGCCGAAGGTAACCCTCCGGACAAGCTGAAATAAAATGTTGTGGTTGAGTTGACTTTACTGCAAAATAACGGCACACGAAGGCCACTTTCTCGCTTAAATCTTTCAGCCAAGACGGATCAATTTTCATCAGCAAAGGACGACTTATTATTATTTTTTTTTTATGTTATGTTTCACAGAATTTATTTAGGACTGCACCTTTTCAGTATGGTGCATCAGGTTACTGAGCCCAAACATATATTTTTGTTAGGCCTTGGGTAGCTTGGACATATGTTTGAACATGTTTAGAATGGATGTTCTTTCTTCATTTTACACATTACTTCCTTTGACGTTAGTTCAGTTTGTTAATTGGGCACAGCCGGAGACGCTGGTTAAAATGTAAAGAACACCTGACTTTTTCTCGTGTTGCTGTATAATGCATGCCTACGATAATTGACCAGTGTGACATTCATGTCGTACATCAGAGTAAGCTGAAGTTATGCACCTATTTGCATGTGATATCACATTTAATATATTAGAAAAGTCTTTACAGTATAGCCAGTCGACTGTAAAATCGCTCGATCAATAAATCAACAGTTTGTCTTCATTACCTCCAATTATCATATGGTGCGCTAAATGATAAAATAAGTCACCTTTACTTTGGGAGGCAACCTTTGTCAATACCAGTTTGCTGCCTTTTCGTTTTATTGTCGCATTGGCCATAATGGTATCGTCTTCTTGTATATCAGCTTATTTGTTATCTATAGACACGTGTAGAACAGATTTACGACTTTCTAAACGCGGTTTTACGGTTGGCTATTGCAATTTAGTGTAAAATTACATGTGATATTTCATATTTTAAAGGCCTTCCCTTGCCCTTTCGGCCTCAAGGTTACATAATACCACCTAAACGAGTAAAACATGCTGTAAATGCTGGCAACATTTACTTTGAGTAGGCAAGAAAAGGTTTTGGTTAATTAATGTAGGGGCGGTAAACTCAACGATCAACGAGACGCTGCATTTAAAGTAGTGAGATGGAGTTGCACTTTATTGCACCACATACAACGTCTCAATCTGATAGCATTTCACAGTCATATAATACGCAACATGACCAACAATTAACACCGATGTGATGATCGTGCAATCGATGATAGCGTTGCTGATAGTTTAACTTGAAAGCGTACTGGCGAGAAACATTAGTACAGGTCTCGCGAAATTCCACACACCCATATAACCAAAGTCAGATCGGAAAACCACAAGAATATTGAAACATTCATGTTAAAAGGCTATGCTATACTCAAAGGTTGTGGGCTCTCCAGTACACATAAAGTGTAGTAACACGTCCTCTGGGCGCAAAGTCAACACGTCCACATGGCCAAAACACACATCCCCATTCTCCCAGATCTGGACGCCAACTAATTACTTTGGCGGGAAAACCCCTCTTATCTTAGTTTGCTACCAGTCACTAGCGTGTTTCTTGGGAATTCTGTACCCATAAATACTAGAGACATCTACATGTCGTTACCAGGCTACGCTTCTTCTGGTGAACTAGTCTAACAATAAGAGCATTAGCAAAATAATTTGATTACTTCGTATTAAAGTAATTAACATTCGGCCTCCCAAATGGCACTTTAAGGTGTCACTCACAAATAACAGGTATAAACCACAAAGAATACAATTACAAGCACAGGCCAATACATCATAGAATGTTATCTTATGCTGTTCGCATATATATGTGTGGATTAATACAAAATGAAAAAAAAAAAAAAAGAAAAAAACAACCGAATTGCTACAGTTATCGATATACCATTTCCCCACATACATGTTACTATCCTTAGCTTGTTTTACACACACTTTAGGTGTCTTCTTCCTTAATCCGTGACAATACAGAGGTACGTCAGTCAAAATACGCATATGTGCAATCTTATACAGTTTTCTTATACACAGATTTTATGCAGATAAGTAGATTTTTTCCAATTTTAAACTTTATCTTGACTTACATGTCAGTTGCACTTCCATAGCCTGGGGGCGACTTCAGTGTCGGATACAATATTCCTGTTCTGGGACCCACAGCCGCCAACGGCTGGTAACTTCAAGGTGTTGTATTAACATTTTCAGGTGATGCTCTCTCTGGTAAAGTCATACTTTTTACCGTACATTACATTCATTCGACCAATTAACCTTCCATTAGCACTAATCACACATATATTTGTGATACCACCTCTTCAAAATATCCAATCTGGAATATCCCACATGGACCTGGCTGCTGTTGAGAAAACTGTAGATTCTGCACCCAATGATTTGTAAAATGACGATAGTAATGGGGCCATTTTGGTGAGGGGGGGGGGTATATCATATGAAACCAGACTATGTATTTTGCAAATATTTCACAGCATCAATACTGATATGACATATGTGCTGTGACCCCGGTTCATTTTGATACAAAAATGAAATGTGTTTTTGTGCGGCTGTTCCGCAAAGCATTGCGCCATGTTCAAAATGGCGCTCACCAACACGTGCATAATTTTTCGAGGTACCGTGTTGCATTTGGATTTCTTACTAAGGGTGATAACTGAGTCAGACATGACGTTTTTTGTTAAAAGTACTTTAAAGACTGTTTGCCCTGGTTACTCGGAGAAAGAACGCCTGGAACATAGCAAAATATTCTGATGACGATCACCGAACAACTGTGCCTATGCAGGCATGCTTTTACACCAGCCTAAGTAAACCCTTCCGACAAGTTGAAAATAAATTGCTGTGTTTGGCTTGAGTTTACTGCAAAATAACGGCACATGACAGCCACTTTCTCAATAAAATCTCTCAGCCAGGTTCGATCCATTTTTATTAGTTAAGGGCGGCGGCTTAAACCTTTTTTTTGTATGTTTAATAAAAATGTATTCAGGGTCGGGCCTTTTCAGTGGGGTTGCTCGGGTTACCGGAACGACACACATATTTTTTTTTATGCCTGAATTAACTTGGACATTTGTTGAAACAAGTTCTTTCCCCATTTACACATAATCTTCTTTGACGCCAGTTTAATTTGTTAGTTGGGCACAGCTGGAGGCAATTGTTTTGCTATAAAGATTGTTTATGTATGGTGGTCAGAGCAATGGGGAACTGTGATGCTGTCTCAATAACAATGCATGTTTAGGCATGGGAGCCTCCAAATCATTTGAATCACTCGATACCTTTGTAAGCGGTCTGCTATTCAAAATACTTTTTACATCATGGAAAGTTTGTTCACGTGCTATGCCATTCAACCCCTTTCTGACAGATCTGACCTGACCCTTCCATACACCACCCATATGGATGCGTAACTTAGATTGAATTTCCACTCTATTATTTTGTAGCCTGAAAGAGTTCAGCATGTTCATGTTCCATGCTTCTGCAGCTTCTTTTTAACACTCTACATACCCAAACAAAGTTTTTTCCATTGTCATGTCGAAATGGTGGAATTTCACCTCGCGAGCATATGTTAAAACCTGTCTGTTTCAAGGGAATAAGCTTTTTTCTAAATGAACTGTTCCAGAGGTGAGGGAAGAGAAAATCACACCATGTTATTCTATCTGCGCTCTGCCGCGTTTTACATAAAACCGACCAAAAGGTGAATCCCTACGGCAGTTAATGGGGGTGGGGGGCGGCAGGGATAACTCATTAATGTGGCAAATCTGCAATTTTGGCCCTGCCCGGTTAACCGTAAATTTGTTGCATGTTACCTAATTTTTGAGCGTACTGCTTTCAGCCCGCCTACCATGAACAATCCGATACTTTTCTCTTGTCAAGGCAAGTGTACTCTGTCTCAATATGCCCACCTCTTTGGTGGGAATCTTGTTTACTCAGTGCCACTGTGTGGTGATTTTTTGGTAGAAATGTGGGGGTGGTTTTGCGTCGCCGTGTTAGGTGCATTTTTTTAGCGACCTCCAACACAGATCAAGCCATATAATAAGACTGGGTCCAGTGTTCTAATTTGACTAGAGTTAGTGACCTCCTTGTAGTCCATTGGAGCATTGAGCTCAGAGAGCCAAAACTTTTTCCATGTACATATCTGGAAATGCTGTTTACGGCATTGCCCTGTTTAGAAATCAATACAATTCAAAGCATCGTTTATTTCGTCAATGGTGGTGGTTTCACTGAGTGTTTTTTTTGTTTGTGTGTTTTTTTTTTTTGTTTTTGTTTTTTTTTTTTTGTTTTTTTTTTTTGTTTTTTTTTTTGTTTTGTTTTGTTTTTTTTTGTTTTTGTTTTTTTTTTTGTTTTGTTTTTTGTTTTTGTTTTGTTTTTGTCTTTTCTTTTTTGTTTTTTTGTTTTTTGTTTTTGTTTTTGTTTTTTATTGTTTGTTTTTTTATTTTAAGTTTGAAAATGTGTATGACTCTGACACAAGGCTACAGGTTTCTGTAGTGTGTGCCAACCGGAGTATCTGCACATTTTTTAAATGCTGGTAAATTTAACTACCTCCTTTGAACCATTCTTTTAAAGAATGTGGATTTGGTCGAGTGAATATGTGCGTTTCCCACTGCAGCTGGGCGACTGGTGCTTGAGGTTCGAGTCCTGCTCGTTCCGAACATTTTACATATATATATATATATATATATATATATATATATATATATATATATATATATATATATATATATATATATATATATATATATATATAAACAAAACTAAAAACACAAAAAAACAAACAACAACAAAAAAACAAAAACCAAAACAAAAAATAAAACAAACAAACAAAACTACACTGCTATTAAAGTAAAACAGTCGACGCAAGGTCAAGATCGATAGGATCACACATTCTGCTGACTGTGCTGTGTACACAAGCATGCTGTGTGAGAACAAAGGGATGCAGTTCGTGATGTCCCGTGACGAGTTGATTTGACTATTAGAAATATGCGCAAAAAAGCTACACACATTCGTAGGTTGCTTTTGTTTGAAAAAACTCGGTCAAATTCGAAATTCGCAAGAAATCATGATAATGATGCATCTGCACTGTATTCCAAAAACATTGCTCATGCTTTTATGAGAAAAATCACTTAGGTTCTGAGATTTTGTGCGAACCGACTTTAGACGGTTAGCCTCATTCTGAAACACAAACCAATTGCTATATGAAGAGCACTCATAGGGGACCTCTTAGGTAAAACAAAAATGCAAACAAGGCAACATTCGTCAGTTACATGAGAACATTTATGATTTTTCTGTTGGAACTAAGGACCACTAGGTACTTTTACTCACAATTCATAAAATCGCTGAGGGAACCAACCTCAAAACACATTTTGGGGAACACCGCCGAGGGCTCTCTACTTTGGAGACATAGGGCAAAGTTCCCCCACTTACCCCCCCCCCCCCACCCGCAGTAAAGCTCTGGATACCCCAGAAGGGCCAAGCTGCGGAAAGTAATTGCTAACATTCCTGCTCGCTATGTGACAGGAATGAATCAAGTATTCTCGGAAAGCAGGACAAACAACAGGCCAGCAAAACTTCAATTCACCCAAGACATCACGACGTGTGCGCGTGTGTGCGTGTGTGTGTGTAAGTCGGGCCATTAATAAACACTAATATTTAACAAATAGAGTGAGATCACGTGCCAAGCATTTTGAGATCGAATACGATTTTGTGCAAATTGGGGTACATTTGATCCTGTTCAGCCCAACTCGTTTTTGTCATCCATGCACATTTACAGTGCTGAAATGCGTGGCTGCGATTCACTTTGATATAAAAAGGTAATTGTTATTTTGGCTTTGTGCGACTGTCTAATTTATTGCGTTACGTTCCAAATGGCGCTCACCAACACGTCTATGGCTTGTGAGCTGGGGTATCGTACCGCATTTTGGATATGCTACTGACGATTATAACTGCTTCAGACACAATCAACCGGGCCGATAGAAAGTCCGGTTTTCAAAATACTTTAACTACCGACGTATGTCCAGGTAACTCGAAAAACGGACAACTGGAACCTAGCGATACATCACGGTAACGATCACCAAACAACGGTGGCTAAGCAGCCAGTAAAACGGATGATTGTTTGCTGGTACGGCTTGATTGTCTGATTTTCTTTCGCCATTGCCCTGTCTATTAATCCTGCTCACCCTCGTCAGGAAATGCAAAGAATAAATGTTTATTGCCATTATCATCATGATGCTCACAATCACTGCTGACGTTCCCCGGTCTTGCCATGTTTTGCACAAATATAGTTCCGTGAGCAATCGCACGCAGGCTGAGACGAAGGTTTCGTTTCTGACGTCAGAAACAGGTTTGAGCCAGTGACCACGATCTGGTGGAAAGGACACGCTTCTGGCTTGCCAAGGAGGCTCATTTTAAATTATGATACATGTATGTCCTGTGCTCTTGTCTCTTCTTCGCAAGAAGGATTTGTATAGGGCTCTGCCCTCCTTCCTTATTGCTTTTATCTCTTTCATTCATGTACCACTGTTTTTGATAGTCCACGGCCAGGTCCAAAAATCGGGTTTACCAAGTTTTATCTCATTACATTTTTGTCGTTATTATGGACCCAGAAAATAAGTCAGTCACCGGGAAAAAAATACCATTCCTACATAATGGATACGATCTGAAAGAAAGGATATAAAAACACGTATACTGAGAACGATGTATACGGAAATATAAATTACTGCCCTCCAAGGGTTGCCAGGTTTCTGCCGGGTAGGAGTTGTGATATTGAAAGCTATTCATAAATGCAAACTTATATTTAATCAGGCAAAGACCACAGGATGGGAAGGGGAAATTAACTCTTTGTTCAGATTTTTTTTCACACCGTAGGCGTACGCCATAGCTGTTTCCGTGAACGCTAGGATTTGAAACACTACAAGACCTGGCCCATCCTAACGCTCTTTCCAGTATATTGGATGCATTTTTTTAATGCAATCTAATATTTTTTATTGGAAATGTCGCTTTTGTAACGAATTATCATAGCTCGGATTGCAAGTCTGGATCGTCTGACTGTTCCACGTCTGCACTCCCTGCAGTGCTATTTTTCTAGCAGGGGCGGGGGGGGGGGGGAGTTCTCCCTTAAGTGACAACACTGGGTATGTGCCCTTCTGAAGGTTCCTCTTTTCAGCGAAATGTCCGTAACAAAGGTTCAGTGTTATTCCAAAAGTTCTCGAAAAAAAAATCTTCTATGGCCCGAAATTCGGGAACATTTCCCTATTTCTTCCTGGAGCACTTTTCACGCCTGTTTTGGACCATATTTTCTATAATTCCAGGGAAAAAATCAAACAAACTAAGAAGGGTATCATTTTTGTGAAAAAGTACCCTCAGAAAGGGCGGGTTTTGAAAGCTCAAGCCGCACACCTCCACTAAAAATCTGGGGAAGTACCCCCACCCCACCCCCGTGGGAGGGGGTTTGGGCGTCCCCTCATGTATGTAAGGCCGAATGATCTTTTCCTGTGCTGCTACAGCTTTTCTCATAAATTTTTCTTCATTCTCATCAGATCTCCTACACGAAAAGCTCAATTGAGACTCTCCGGAATCACTACATATTGCTGTATGTGCATTGACTCTTGGCAAACTGAAGGCACTTTGTCTTATAAACCATACACCATCGCAAGCGGGTTGTGCATGTGACGTCACTAACACTTTCCCACATCGGCCCGCGTTCGGAGAAAATGTCTGTCCTTTCATGTAGCAAATGTGGAGCACTTTTTTCAGCTAAAAAACACTATTCAAAAATGTAATTAAATATATTTGTTTTCAGATATCATTTATAACGGTCCTATACATCAACTTTCGAATTTTGTGTTAACCATATCATCAAGTTGACTTGTAAACACTGGTATTAAGCTTTGCTATCCTTTAGACGGTACAGGTTTGTAGCATAAAGTTGTCGTCACTATATTATAAATTTCATTTAAATTAACGGCCTACTTCACACTCCGCCCACTGGGTAGATTGTGAGATTCTACAATCATCATCACACGGGTTATAAGGTCCGTGTAAATTTATGACGCTTGCTATCGTGGATTGTGTTTGTAAATATAGCTACGAATACCGCTCATATACTGTTTCTAACACGGCAAGTGATATGTTATTCTCAGGTCACTTGAATTCGACGGAAGAAAGCACACCGCATGCGCGTATGTATGCATAAACTTAGCATTTTTCAAAAGCTTTCCTACTTGAAATTATGCAGGTGCTTTAAAAAAAGATATATGCTGCAATTAATGTTTTGTGATATGTATTCCATAGGGAATCACAACTTAGTGGTGAATAGACGCATTGCTGACTTTCCCTGTAGAGGTACGTGGACCAAGTATAAATAGTAAAAGGCAAAACTACCCTTGATAGGTTTGTAACACGGCAATACTGCTTTCCAGTTACATACCTATTTCTAATACCACATGGCTCGTTATGGCAAACAGACCAATAAAAGATTGAAACAAAACAGAAAAGTGTTGAAAAGTGTAAAGAATGGCAAAAATATAAACGAGAAATATCTGCTTAGGAGTAAACGTGTCTACAGGTGCGTCTGCAAATTGGAACCTGAAATTAATTGGAATATATATTTTCCTGAGAGCTTAGGGTATCTAACATCTAACATCTCGAATGTCATTCGCCAATATGTGATGCTGCATATCTGTTAAAATTTATGACAGGTTATAATAGCACATACGCAGGCGCTAGATTACACTTCTGTTTCATTTCAGCTTAACCAGATTTGTACCTGTACCTAAAGGGGGCATTTGTTGCAAGTCCTATAAAATGTCATTATGGAAAATACATGATTTTACGTCCCAGTCTGTGTAATGCTGCCGCGGCCCATTGTTCTGTGTTGAATGTAATACATATATTATTGACTTAAATTATGAGAGGAAAACAAAAAACAAAAACAAAAAAACAAAAAAAAAAAAAAAAAACCCTCTTAATTGTCTAGACTCGTTCCAGTGTACCACGTGACATCAGTTAATATTTATCTAACACATCACTTTGCGGGAAGTATGGAAAGACGATTGCATTTATCTGTTGTAACAAAGATTGGCATTTTATACACGCAATCGACTTCGGGGACATATTAAGATACTATTATATAGACTTCTTGCAACAGAGTATGATGATATGACCTAAAAAAAATAAATTAAATTAAAAAAAATATATAGGTTGTCTTTGAATTCTATACAAATCGATATATCGCTACAGGACACTTCTTTGCACTTTTACCCGTAAAGTCCAGTGGTCACAATTTATTCAATGCTATAGTGGATATGTTCTGCAGGATATATAGGTGAATTTTATTTGAAGGCAGCTAGAAGGCCATAACCTAGATTAATTGCAATATCTGCACTCACCACTCAAGTCTTTTGATTATCCTCTGACATTGGTTAAAATCGGCTGTTTGCTGATAACCAAACAACTTATAAGCCCCTAGCTTTTAGTCGGAAGAAAGAAATGATATATGGTTTGGGACTGGGGCTACTGTTCTGTAATGTAATAGACCTATTTGTGCCATTTTTTACTTTGTGTTTTTTTTTTCACTTTCTACTCCTTCTTTTTGATTGAAGAACAGTTCATACTATATGATATTATCCTTCAAGTCATTAAGCCTATCCCTGCCAGTATTTTTTTTCTGTCTTTTGTCCATACATGTTTGAAAACAGATTGCCAGTGCGCTTGGGAATCATTAACACACCGATGTGCCTCGGGAGATGAAAGATATTTGTATTTGTCTTTGTGACATTTCCTATTTCAAAAGACGATACATGTACAACATGCAAGCTTAGAAACAATATACACATGCGTATTTATCGAGAAATATAATTGTCATACGACATAGAAATCTATGTTTGAATTTATTTTGCATTGATCATAAGAAAGGTATGTCCACATTAACAATAGCGCACACATTGTGCTAAAGATATACTGCGCAATCGAGCAGGGCATTAAGCTTTATCCCCTATGTTATCCAGTGTGAAAGGCATACTGCTTTCTGTTTTCATGGAAAAATCTGACAGGTGTAAAGGAGTACCATTATTCATTTATAAGTTTAGAAAAAAGCGCACATAAAATATTCAGACTGAAATTGAAAACTATTGCAGTGCCATGTGTTGACCAAATTTAAGTGTCGGGGTCGTAAGAAGTAATTGTATGCAATTTTGGAGTTGTTGCAGTTTCAGACAATTATTTTATAACTCTCCGCGCCCCTAAAAAATAATAAAATAAAGTAAAATAAATAAGAAAGAAAATCATGTATCACAATGCAGATTTGAATAAAGCATGGTCATATAAAACAAAATTCACCTTATGTCTGACCTAACCATGTTTAGGCAGAAAATGTCCAGGGGTTTTCTCCATGTAGATCCAGATTTGAAAATCTGGTAGACAGACGATAGACGACGGACAGAGGACCATAAAATTACCATATGTGACTCACAATCAACTGGGCTACGACTAAAAGCGTTACACACACACACACACACACACACACACACACACACACACACACACACACACACATATATATATATATATATATATATATATATATATATATATATATATATATATATATATATATATACATACATATACTGTTAGAATGTCTTTGTACTCTACATTTGTGATTAGAATGAAGTTGTCATTCGGATTCGGGTGGTGGTGTATACAAAGCCGATATATCATTAATTCAGCTTATACCAGAAAGTAGTTGTGGTGTAAAGTTTATCCGCAAGCAGAAAAGTGATGCATAGTTACCCCTGGTGTAATGTTACATTTGGTTTAAACATCCATATGCATTGATGGTGGTGGTGGTGATGATGACGCTGTGACTGTTGGCTTATCTGCCGCAGGTTTGCCTGTACCTGACACGTGGTCTTGAACAAAAGTGAGCAGAATTAAATAAGTAATAATAATGTATAGCCTTATCCACGGTGCAAATGAGATGTCAAAAAGTAAGATGACCAATAGAAAAATCCACTCCTGCATTCCAACAGCTTGAGTGGTTAATTTTAATTAACAAAATTTTACTGATTTGCATAAATGTTTTCAGCGGTGTACCGAAAAAAAAAAAAATGAGAAGAAGAAATGAGTAATAAAAAGGTATAGCCCGATCGATGGTGTGAATGTCCTTCAAAACCCGAAGGCTAAAAAATCTGGCGGGATATTGTGGTAAGGAGGTATCAGTCCCAGTCAAAGTCAATCTCGGCATATATGAGAAACCTGGTATGATATGTAAGCTAAATGATTATAATTATTGTACAATAAGTGAATGTTAATATGGAATAAAATGTCACATAGTAAGATCACCCATACAAAAGACTACTCATCCATTCCAAGCGTTTGAGTGGTTAACTTTAATGGACAAAATTTCACTGACTTGCATGATCACCAATTATGGATATCGACAGATAGTTAACATTAAATCTTTAAGTTCCCAAAGTCATAATTGTTATCAATGTTAAACTGCTATGAAACATACCATAGCAGTGGTAGTTATAGCTTTGAACATGCCAATTGTTAAAGAAGGTGGGTGTCAGTTGAGCAAAATAGTTGATTTTTATAGCTTTACTGATGCAATCAGGAATTCTTCGTCTTTCTTTGGGCACGCATGAAAAGACGTATGTACTTCTCAAAAAGAAAAAAAAGCGATTTGAAGGCACTATATCTTAGCATATTTAAGGTAGCGGAGGGGATTGAGCTATAACGGCAAAATCGTGACCCGACAGAAGATGAGTTTTTTTCATTTCCGTAAAGTTTGGCACTATAACTTTCTTGTCACCAAACATGAATACTAAAAAAGCAAAATTTATGTGATAAAAAATGTAAAAAAAAACCTGACCATGTTTTAGCTGGCTGCAGCATGAGCATGTCTGTTTACACATGTATGCTAATTAGTCCGCCAAAGTTTGGATAGCAGTCGCCTGCTTTCAACAATCCAGGACCGTAGCAACGACAAGCGAACAACTGTGACATTTTGAGGTGCGCTGCTACCAATACTTGTATAAACTGCTTGACAAGATTAGGACTGATTAATTGGTTTGTTGTGGTGATCAAATGGCCATGTAGATAATTAAGTCGATGGGCTCATGTTTTCATTCTCAGAGTGTGATAAAAAAAATGAAAAATTAGGGACGATAAAAGGTGCCGATTGTCAAAACGGCACCTGGCGATGGACGTGAGCCTCAGTGTGTTTTTAATGAAGGCGACGTCAACCTATGCGTAAATCGTTACTCAGAATCATGGCATTGTATACACTATAAAGGCTTACAACCCTTTCTACAGTCACGCCCGATCCAAAACCAATTTGCTTTTAATGTTTACTGGCAAAGTATACACATGACGATCGAGGAATCCTAACACTGGACCACTTGGCTATAAATATGCCGCAAACTATAAAAGCGGGGATTCGATTCTGCGTAAATAATTATATCTGCCTTCAATAATTATATGTGCCTTTACCTGAATGTGAAACGGTGAATAGCATTAAATGTTAACCTTGAAGTAAATTTATATGAAGCACACGCCTCCACTAAAACTGGTATCGTCTGTAGCGCTTTCGCATTTTGTGGAACTGGAAGACTGGCACATTGCACATGCACGGACTTGCCCACTTCATACGGGGGTGTTTCGAAGTACACTGAGCGAGGGGACAGAAACAAAAGCTTTAAAAGTTTGATCATCAGGGGGATAAAATAATCAGATTACTGTGAAATGACTGCGAAAAGCGACTCTGCAATCTGCTTTTAGCTGGTTGATCGGTCATATAAAATTATTTTGTCTCACTGTGCGCGGCATGTTCCGATACCACTCGCCCGCACTCACCCATCAGGAAGTTTCGGTTTTGTGTCTTGATCAGTTTATTGTAGTTCAAGGGTGAGCCAACGATCTTTCAGTGGCTAGTTATATCCACAAAATAAAAAAATATGTTACATGAGTGGTAAGGTTTCGAATGGCAATACGCGAGGAAAACATGGCAAAGTGAATGGCATTCTTTATCACAAGGAAGGCGCTAATATGTGGAGGAACCAATGAAATAGGCTTGGCGTATTCTATTGTGTTCCCAGCAACAAAAAACAAACAAACAAACAAACAAAAACAAAAACAAAACAAAAAAACCGCACAAGCCAAGGCCACGAAGAACACACTCCCTCACGATGCCCATCCCTTTCTCAATTTTGTGGGAATTGGAAACTTTCTTGACTGCCAGACAGACTCGCTCTGCGTAATTGTTAAATTGCGCTTGAAGTGCACGTCGCCAGGTAAGCAAACACAGTCCGTCTTGGCAGGCAAGACAGTTTTACCCTTGCGCACGAAGTGTAGCGTCATCACCTTACACCTGAGCGTGGTCTGGTGCATTATATTGATCTATGTAACCGTCAGGGTCTGATCAAAGACTACTTCAGCAAATCAATGGATTAGGTTATTCAATCTAGCAATACAGTTTCATCACCAATACAACGTTGAAACTAATGGATTCTCAACACATATAAAACGTTCGCTTTGTTTTTTTTTTTGTTTTTTTTTTTTGTTTTGTTTTTGTTTGTTTGTTTGTTTTTGTTTTTTTGTTTTTGTTTTGTTTTGTTTTTTGTTTTGTTTCTTCTTTGAAGTATAGTTTATCCTGGAAGTGTTTGTTTATCAGTAAAAGGACTATTGTCTTATATGTTACGTCACGATCATCCATGTTGACCGCCTATCTAGCTTTTATAAGCTACATTCAGAACGACATAGACCTCTCTCCGTCCAGACCAAGCAATCTCACTTTACAAAATTACCAAAAGCCAAGAAACAAAGCAAGACACATCGCCGTCAGCGCCAAGCTAAGCAGCAACCTGACGAGACAACAGCCACAGAAAGGAGAGAGCGAATGTCCCATCCATGCCGTTGATAAAGCCATGGTGTTCTTTGATCCAAGGTGATGAGAAGTGAGTGAGCAATTTCTGTCTACCGGGCAGCCTTCTCAGTAGGGCAAGCTGTGAAACTGCGACCCGTTTGTTCAAGCGGCGCCATGTGCAAACAATGGTGCTAGGGTCATGGTGACGATACCTTCGGGTCACGTGGCTTATCCGCTTTCGAACCCCCCTTTGAAACTGTCCAATTCGCGTGGAAACCGGACTAACAAGCTTTCGAGGGTGGCTGCATTTGATGTCATTCGGGTAAATAACTGTTTTTTAAAGCCAATAAACATCATTGTAAGTTAGAAACTATACATCAAAGATGTTGATTGACTTTTCTTCGAAGTACTGAGATCAAAACGGGCCGAAGTTGGAAAGCTGTATTGTCATTATGGCCAACAATGTACGAAAAAAGGGCCTCAAATCTTTCAACGCCGATTTCTCGGAATGAAATTTTCTGCTTATGAATCAATTTTGTGGACAGCGTCAATAAAAAGCTAATTGATCGATATGCTTCAAATAATCGTCTTTTGAAAGATAAATATATTATCTGGGAACCGTTTTTTGTTTGTTTGTTTTTCCGTCAGATGTTTCCTTCCGAGACTTTTGTAGATCACAAAATGAGGTAACTGTTAATGTTTTAAATGATGATCAATGAATTCGATGATTCTGCTATTATGTATTTTATTTGTAAACAAAAAAACGGTTCCTGCATATTGGTCTATACTTTAATTTTACATAGGTAATACACTTTTGCATCGATTATTTTTAAAGAAATGCTGACAAAATGTCAAATCTGATACCCTCGTGTAAGGGCGTATAAAACCCTTGAAAATTACCGTATCGAAATAAAATATCTTTCTAATAAATCTAGATGTCTGAACAATGAATAAAATGTATGATTTTGTGGGTGAAATGTGAAACATAGTTCACCTATGCAACGTCAATGTCGCGGGATCGCTGCGCGCGGCTCAATCCCCTCCGCTACCTTAAGCATGGACTACTATCTCTAACATGTGATATAGCTGCTGGGGCTGGAATTAACAGGGAAGCATATATTTTTATTTTCATCGCGGTTCTGTTGGCTTAGTACGTGTACATGTCCTTACACTAGACAGACAGTGAGGGCTTATTGTATTTGTGTCTTTTTGTCCAAACCCAATTCCTGGCAGTCATTACCCTATTCCGCAGTCCAAACTCTTTACTCTCCATAAGCTAACCTTTCCCTGTCTAACCTATATACATAGAAGTATTATTGCCCATATTGCACACGTTCCTCTGTAAAATTTTGACATAGGCTGTATTGGCCCAAATAAATTAAAGGGTCTTCAGCGGGTAACTACTCAACAAGTTTCGGAGCCTTTTACCCGTACATGTGTATCTGAGTAGCGGCTCCTTGTCTGAGCTAAATATTCAGCAAAGGCAACCCACATAATAATGAATAAATATGAACGTGGCAATTGCTGAATTAGTTAAATACGTGAAGTTTTGCTTATAAATGCAGAGCTTCATTATGAAAGAAGAATACCTGTCAAACCAACCATAATTACCAGATTTGTATAGTACAGGTTCAGATAAGAACAATTTGACTTATCCTGAACCAATATGTACCCTTTGTAGCTGGACAGTTTACCTTCCTCATAGTATTTGCCGCAATATTACTTACCGAATGTCTATGCCATCTGAGACATGTGACGGTTCTTATACTTAGGGTGCTCTCCACGAGTATTCATCCAAATCCTGGTCCAGTTCATAATATTGTTCTTAATAAGTTTTCTGTGTGCCATGCAAACGTACGTGACTTAAAATCTGATGGTAAACTCGAAGAAATAAGTATTTTGGCGGAGTCTGAAAAATTGGAAGTCATTTCTTTATCTGAAACATGGCTCGATACTTCCTACCCTGATGCTTTATTGGCAATTGAAGGATTTCAAACCCCGCTACGTAAGGATCGTGAAACTGGTTTAGGGGGAGGGGTTGCCCTGTATGTAAAAGACAATCTACATGTCAGACGATGTGCGGAGCTGGAAACTCCCAGTAGTGAATGTATCTGGGCTGAAATTACTGTCCCTTCTGGTAAACTGATTCTAGGTGTTTATTATCGTCCACCAGGCCAATCTGCCGCAGAGAGAGACCTTTTTCTGGACAATTTATCTCACTCCATTTCGACTGCTATCGAACTTAACCCTAAAATACTCCTAATAACAGGTGATTTTAACGATCGCTGTGTAAGCTGGGATTCTCCCCACACCGACAGTGAACTCGGACAGCGCCTCTTTGATCTGTTGGCTCAAAACAACCTGCATCAGCTCATATCCGAACCTACTCGTGTGTCGGAGTACTCTGCAAACCTACTAGACCTCATGATAACTGACTCCCCTGGTTATATCCTTAACTCCGGCACACTTCCTCCTATATCCTCTTCTGATCATTCTGTCGTCTTTTGCTCTTTTTCTGTGAATCATTACAAGGATCGCCCCTTTAAACGCTCTGTCTCAAACTTCAAGAGGGCTGATTTTGTCAACTTGAACAATGTACTCCCTGATGCTCCTTGGGAAACTGGTTTCACAGTTTTTGACCCCATAAGTGACACTGTGTCATACTGGTCAGACCTATTTATTGACACGTGTAAACAGTTTATTCCGTTCCGCGTGGTCACTATTCGACCCAGGGACAAGCCCTGGATCAACTGTATTATCAAGAGGCTAATAAGGCAGCGCAATCGCGCGTGGAACAGATATAAATGCCAGACACAAAAGCCTCGGCCTCACACACTCCTCACTACTCATAATATTGAACGCCTCTTTCAGTTATACAAACGGAAACGTAACTTTACAGTCAACGCTATTAAAAACTCCATTCGTCTTTACTTTACCAAACTCCGATCTGAACTAGACTCAAGAGAGATAAACTCTAAAAGGTGGTGGAACCTTAGCAAATCTATTCTCGGTCACAAACTTTATCAAAACATACCAACTCTTATTGACGGTGGAAGGAATATTTCTTCTGATATTGAGAAGTCAGTGACCTTCAACAAGTATTTTGCTGATCAGTGTAAGACTCCGCATGATGACAATCCTTTGCCCTTGCCCGACCTTGCCTTCCGAACTGAGGCCCGCCTGTCTATATTTCAAGTGCAAGTAAATGATGTGGAAAAGATTTTAAAATCTCTGAAAACCAGTTCTGCTTGTGGTCCTGACGGTATAGGCAACACCCTTCTTAAATACTGTGCCCCCTCAATCTCACGTTCTCTCACTGATCTGTTCAATCTCTGCTTATCCAACTCATATTTTCCAGATCCCTGGAAGAGGTCCAACGTGTGCCCCGTTTTTCAGAAAAGTAACAAACAGTCAAAGGAAAATTATAGGCCTATTTCACTCCTCTGTAATGTCTCTAAAGTACTTGAGCGTCTAGTTTATAACGTTTTCTATGAGTATCTAACCTCTAACAATTTACTTTCTGCTAAAAATTCTGGCTTTAAGAAAAACGATTCCACCATAAATCAACTTGTTAGCATACTTCATACTATTTACAGTGGCCTTGAGTTGGGCCATGAGGCCCGTATGGTTTTTCTGGACATATCCAAGGCTTTTGACAGAGTCTGGCACGCTGGTCTACTTTTTAAACTGAAACAATTGGGGTTTTAAGATCCTGTGTTACTATTTATAGAAAGCTATCTCTCAAACCGACTTCAACGTGTTACTATTGGAGGACAGACCTCACCTTGGCTCCCTATAGAGGCTGGAGTGCCCCAAGGTTCGATCCTTGGTCCCCTACTTTTCCTCGTTTACATTAACGACATCACTGTCAACATCACCTGTGACATCCGTTTATTCGCAGATGATACCAGTATTCTTGAAATTGTCCACGAACCAATGGCCACAGCTGAAAACCTTAATTATAATCTTACACAAATTCATCGTTGGGGCAAGCTCTGGCGTATGACATTTAATGCCATAAAATCCATCTCAATGACCTTCTCAGCTAAACGACATAAGCCAGATCATCCTCCTCTACTTCTTGGAAACACACCGATACCTGAGGCCACTCTACATACTCACCTTGGAGTTACACTCTCAAGTTACTTGTCATGGCACCAGCATATAACACGTATTGTTAATAAAGCCAGCCAACGGCTTGCTCTTTTACGCAGATTCAAATATAAACTCTCCCGCCAAACACTCATACGGCTGTACAGTACAATGATTCGTCCTATCCTCGAATATGGGTGTGTCCTGTTTGACAATTGCACTGAAAACCTGTCACAATCTATAGAAGCTGTTCAGTATGAGGCAGCCAGGATCTGCCTTGGCGCAACTAGATACACTCCACCTGTCTTACTTCTCGAAGAGCTTGAATGGCAAACTCTGGCAAATCGGAGGAAATACTTTAAACTTATTCTTTTCTTTAAAATGTACAATAGGTTAACTCCACAATACCTACATGATCTCGTTCCTCGTGACGTTGCATTCACTACTGGGCGCCTTTTGAGAAATCGTACTGAATTACGCCAAATTAGGTTCACCACCAATCGCTTCGGCGATTCATTTCTCCCGTCTGCTATCAAATTATGGAATAACCTCCCGGTTGATACTCGTCTCACCAATTCCCTGCCGCAGTTTAAATCTAAATTAAATCTATTACTCTTAAGTGTTGACAAAAAGCCCACATACTTTAAACATGGAAGTCGTTTTCTGAACATATGCCACACGCAGCTACGTCTTAACTTCTCTGTTTTAAACGCCGATCTACATCATGTCAATATCCTTCCAGCCTCAACGTGTGCATGCTCTCATACCACTGAAGATACGAAACATTACCTTTTGTTCTGCCCCAAGTTCACTGTGCAAAGGGTCCGTCTACTGAACACTGTGTGTCACTTACTTGCTCCAGGTGTAAATCCGACTTTAATAGTTCAGTGCTCTAGTGACATTTTACTAAATATTCTCTTGAAAGGTAGTGAGGACTTGCCAGACACTGATAATGTATTCATCTTTGAGGCTGTTCAGACATTCTTATCAGAATCTAGACGTTTCATCTACTAATTTAGTATATGATCTAATTATAAGTCTCCACTATCTGGCATCAATTGTATTATTCGTGTACAAGCCGTGAATTTAGTCTTCTGTTCTCGTCCAGTGTGTATTGTATATATTCCTGTGCGTCCTTTTATGTACTGGAGAGCCTCCAGATTAGTCTTTGTGTACTATTAGGTAATCCAGAGAAAATAAATATGTTTATACTATACTAGTTACACCGTCCATGATGTTCATGGTAGTAACCCATTCTGCTAAATTGGTGTGTGTGTGTTTCGATGTATTTCATATGCAAATCCCTCACATACCTGTAAATAAAACAAAACATTCCAGTTCGCTTGAATACTTGCAAATAAAGCATTTGTTTTCGTTAATATGTCTATATGGCAGTATAAAACAGCTATGGTAATCTTGTGCGAGCATTAAAAGCCATGGAAAGTGTGGCAGGAGTTCTCCGATAAAAACCTGCACACTGTAGCCTATGTGACACCACCCCATTCATGCCATATGCAACAAAGGAAAATGATAGAACTCCAACTAAACCGATTACGTCCCATGATTTTGCATCGTCAGTGGTAGTTTCCTATGCATGCTACACATCCTCCAACAAATGCAGAAGATGGTTTTAGACCAATCAAAGCACTGACAGAAAAGTTACATTTCTGTCAACGCCAGAGGCAGCAATGTCATTTTGCATTTTGAGCATTGCGGTGTCGGAAATTAAAAGAGTTCCTGAGTACCAGTGATTGGAGCTGAAAGCTATGGGGACAAGCAAAAAGCATACAAGTGTTGTCACACCGAGTACGAGACTAGAAGACTACAAAAGGACCGCATGCAATTTAATGTTTACAGCGCATGCAGTGTTGCATCTGATCAATGTGATCTCAAACACGGGGAACTTCGACAGACATCATCATCATCATCATCATCATCATCATCATCATCATCATCATCATCATCATCATCATCATCATCATCATCATCATCATCATCATCATCATCGTCATCATCATCATCATCATCATCATTACTTTTATGAGAAAACTCGATCTGGTACAAAATATTTTGACAGCCGACCGTATTATATAAAAGACAGATGAATGAATTGATTCACCACATGCTGTTATATCACGCAACATCATTGGATATGCAAATTTCTACGCCTTTTGCATTTTATAGATCGAGCTTTGTGAAATTACGAGGTCATTCTGGTTCAAATTACTTAAACAGCGAAATTCTGCTTTTATGAACCATGAAACGAGCTTTTTTGGCAGATATTTAACCCATTCCCAAACCAAAATTAAGGACAGAATTGAAAAAAGTGGGCAACATAATGGCCCTTTGTATATTACAGGACTTGCTACTGAATGTCATGTAAACACCGTTAGGTAGCAGAAAAGAGGTGTAAAATTTACACTTATTTATGGTATCACATTGTTTTGTGTAATACTACACGACTTTGCTGGCCATCAAAGCACTTTATACGATATTTCAACTGCAATTTGAACACTGCATTTTATACAAAACTGCTAAAACTTGACGCCTTACCTCGAAACGCTAAATGTGCTGGGTTTTTTCCTCTTCTTCAAAAAAAAATTTATGAACATGGTCCTTACTGTGTATCTTGAAGCCGTTTTCTAAACACGACTCACTTTTAAATTTAATCTAAGGATTACTAGATAGCAGAAAAGAGCAGCGAAATATACACCTTTACAGTACGATTCTTGCTTTTTTTTTAAACAGTACACCGCTTTGCTGGGCATATTTTGCAGTTTACTTCGAAACCTACTCAACCACCAAGCCACCACCATTAGCAATGTTAGAGCAAAGACTGGAGGTTATATTACGTTCTTTGTAATATATCAAGTGAAGTCAGAAGATATGAAAGCATGGGCCTATACCAAAAAGGTATCAGGCAAAATCAAATTGTCTTTTGACCGAACAAGTCTTTATACCTAACATATTTAATTTATTTTAGCCTAAATCAGCGGATACGCTAATTGTAACTGAATAGGATATGCATGAAGCTATATCAGAAGAAGTAATAAATGGATGTACCCAGATTTGTACGCATGTACCAACTAATGGACCTTCTAATTAGAGCAGTATCTGGAAGTGCATGCATCCTTTATATTATCATTTTAAGGACAACCATCAACTGTTTCAAGCTATATATTTTCCTTTTCATTATGAACTTTTCATTCATGTCAAAAAAAAAAAGAAAAAAAAAGCCTAACAGAATTAGTTGTTGACATGAAATACCAAATATATGTATCAGCTCTAATGACAAACATATATTAATAATCTGCACTAAAGGATTGTTAAAATGATATTGCATTTTCGCAAATGAACAAACATCTTGATCTTTCTGTACGCTCGGATTTACGTAAGGTCTGATCACATTAGTGGAATCTTAATTGAAACTGGTAAACTGATTAATATCATGAAAGGGCTGAAATTTCTCCGTGATAGACACATTCTTAATACTATTTACACATCCTTCATTCGACCGATTCTTGAGTATGGTAGTCCAGTGTGGAGTGGTTGTACAGAATCAGACGCTGAAAGACTTGAAAATGTTAAGCTGCAAGATGCTCGCATTGTCACTGGTGCAATGCATGGAACAATAAACGCAAAACTCTATGAAGAACTTGGGTGGTCAACTTTGCCTGACGGTCGGATTAATTTTGATGTACAAAATAGTGAACAAGCGTGTACCCGAAATCGTGTGTTCTATTATTACGTCTCCCAGAACGGACACCTATACATACAGTACCCGACAACAGTTTGATATCTCTCAGTTCAGAGCTCGTACTTAAATCTTTCATTAGACATTTTCCCTGCTATTATTAGAATTTAGAACCAGTTGCCTCTCGATATTAGAAACTCTGTATCCTGCTCAATATTTAAATCGAAAATAGATAAACAAATTATACGACCTACGGAATTTCCAGAATCGTTCAATCTCGGAGATAGATTTATAGCTATTCAGCATACACGTCTTCGTCTTGACGCCAGCCTCTTAACTATTTAAATTTGGTATTACGGATTCCCCTGCCTGTTCATGTGGTGCATCCGACGAAGACACATAGCATTAATTCTTTCCTGCACGAAATATATTGTGCCACGATTGCACTTGCACACCATGATTGTCTGTTTTGCACCCTTTACGTTACAAACTTTATCATATGGCTCTTTTGACAGCTCCTTCCAAGAAAACAGGGATATTTATTAGCTATAAATGACTACATTTTCTAACTGACCGCTTTAAACCAACTGGCATTGCTTAAACTTGTGGATCTCCAACCACTTGTGATCATCTTTCGGGTTTTGGCTTCAGATCTGCTTCTCATTTATTTATTTATGTTTTTGTTTACTTTGTTTGTTTGTTTGTTTGTTTGTTTTTCAATACAAAGCAATCTTTACAACACAGTTTGATTTCCAACCCGGTTCGGAGTGAATATGTACTGCAGATGTTGCCCCACTATCTGTCTTGTCAGTGTTCACGTTTTCCTTTTTTGTTGCTGTCTGTTTCTGTATTGTCCTGTCTATTTGTCTTCCGCTCTCGCAAGAGGGATTCATGAAGGGCTTGCCCTTTTCCCAATCGCTGTGTATGATTATGTTGTGGATTCTTCCTTGTTAATTTGACAATAAAACATGTTTAAACCAAGAAAAAATATTAGATGTAATACTTAACATCGCTTTGCTCAGACTAATTTTAGCAATTTTTGTACGATTGCAATTTAGATGCCGAATAATTTTGGGCCCCAGACTAGCTCGGATAGAACCCTAGACAACTCAAGAAACCCCAATCCATGTCATATGCAAAGCTTCAGATGAACAATGTATGGCTAAATATAGTTCGCATGTCTAGTAATGTGGTTTTCAAGGTAGAGAAATTACCATGTAGGCCTAACCGTAGGTGTAAATGCCTTAATGACCACTGCTTTTCCTGAAAATAGATGCACTACAATCTTTAAACATTTGTTGCACCATTGGACAACACATATATTGAGTCCACTCTATGATACGGTGCCTTCAATGATGTTTACAAATATTCTTTTCCAAATATAATGGTAGTAAGAGACCATTACGCGTCAACATCATTGCCAAAAACCAGTCCACGTCGACGACCGTCTAAATCGTGACAAGTCCATCAACATAAGCATCACCAGATACAACAACAAGACTTAAATATTAACTGCGAAATACAGCATTCATTTGATATTTGGGTATTATAAGATGCCATATTGACAAAATAATATTAATGACAGTCATGGAAAACAGACGTGACCAACAGACTGCGACAATGCTTAAGGACCTGGAGCGAAAATCTGAGCAGACAGAAACCATCCATGACCAAACCCATCAGTCATCAAAAAAGCAATGTCGAAATCCAAAGGTTCAATGTAGAAATACCAACAACGTTATGAAGTTTTATATGTTAGTGAACGAATGTGAAATGCAGTATGCAGGAAACATTTCTGTCCTTACTTGAGACAGGTATAAATAATGGTTCGTAGCAGTTTAAATCAATTTAATGGTAACAACTCTCAACTTCGAGAAATGCCATGTGTCATACAGTGATTGTATAAAATGCCAGCTATAATTGTTCGGTTTGCATTTTTGCTTCATCATTTATATAATTTATAAACCCGCCTGATATTTTCACGGGTTTTATTTTTTACTCATGAACTTCCAAAACGATTGGGTTAATGGCAATTTTTGAGTATCCTTGTTTCACACGTTTTGAAATCGAAGTAAATGACCGCAGTCAAAGTTCTCAAAAATGTATGCATACTCTGGCAAGGGCAATTAACCTTGGCAAATAGACACCATAAGCTGGTCCAAGTAGAATATTACGAATTCTAAATAATCAGGGTATATTTAGATACTTAATATTACTCTTTTTGACAGCATAGCAAAACAAATTTAAATATGCCGAAAGAGGGGCACAATTAATACCCATTGAGAAATTAGTCGTCTGTCTTAAAGTAGGATTTCAAAAATTGACTTGTATGTTATCAATAAAAAAATCAAGAGTAAGAACAAAGCAAAAAAAAAAAAATCTTATTCACACAGTGCGTATGGTAGGCGTAAGAAAAAGATAATTGTTTTGCAAAAGTGGTACGCTATTCATGGATTATCCTGTATATTATCTGATTATCAAACATAATTAAGGGATATTAATGCCAATCCACAGACAGAATGTGCCTATCTACCAAAGTAGGTCTATATCCCCCATGATAACTCGTTGCACTAGTTGACTAAAGTATTTATAAAAATTTGATAATCTGCTTTAAGGATGTTCCTACTTTGTAGGGTTGAATGTTGGCCAAGGCGTATATGATCCAAAGGGTCCACATTTAAAATATATCAGATGACTTTACGTCGAGAAATGTGTGACGTATTTTTGGTAAAATACTCTCTCTCTGATTTTTTAAAAGCAAAAATGACATAAAAAATGACAAACATTGGAAACCTTACACTTTGCGTTGGCTGTACATTTTGTAGCTTGACAACTTTGACACTTAACGCTGAGATTTGTTTATTTAGTCTCAGCTACAGTTTTCTCCATGCGAGGTCAGCTAAATGGTGTAACTGCCCTATGTCCTGTATATATTGATTATACTCGTTATAACCACAGGAGCCTTTATGCAAGCTGATTTGTTTTACACCATGAACAGGGCGGTAACTGAAACTGTTTTAAGACATAATATGTGCAACTAACACTTTCTTTAAACATGAAGGTCCAGGATTTTATAAATCGTACCTTTAAAAAGGCTGCACATACATGCAAAATACAATTATTTAGTTCATGTCTAATATCACATTAAATGGCGTCGGTATTTTATTATGGCTTCCCCTGGCATATGCTGTCAGTGGATCATGCTAACGCCATGTGTACCTATGCAACAGCTGATACAACCATATTGACTGGCAAGTAGTACTTGTGAATTAAACTAAAAGGAGCGCTGATTGGCAGCTTGTTATTTACCAATTAGCACTTCAATTATTGAATTGATTAAGAGAATCATCAAATAAATAAGAAAGAAAATTACACATCCGATGTGTCGTTCGTTTATGTTAGATGCGTTCCTGTGAACACAGCTTTTACACGTGCCAATCAATCTTTAACATTGCAATCACACAATAAACTGATGCGTTTAGTAAACTAAGCAATCAGTTTCTAAATAGCGTTGACTTGTGTTTAGCATGCACTAACTGTGTTTCAGATATGGAACAATTGGCTTTATTACTTTGCACTTGTGTGTCAGTACCGCGAGAAATACTTGTATGCCGACTATGTCACAAGATAGCAGCATGCATTCGCTCTCACTTGATCTGCGCCGTCAAGTGTTTTGATATTCAGTTTTGTAAACGGTACCCGATTTGCAACAAAATGCATGTATCAACCATCAAGCCAGGTGACATAAGAATTAAGTCGAGATAGCTAACGGAAGCTAGCACATTTGGCTGGCCCAACCGTTAACTGGCTACTGCCCTCCAAGTGTCAGCATGACTTAGTGGCGAATGGCTTTGGCGCAATTGCTTGCTTAACACACCAAATAAATGATCTACCTTGCCACTTGTACATTGTCCATGAACGGTAAATACATGCATAATTTAATTTAACGTTTGGCTAAGAGAGCTATAAATCTTTAATTTGTTACTATCAGTCACAAAGGATAACTGTTCTGCATATTCTTTTGTCTGTTTTATGATTAAAAAAATCCTTTTTACGAACTAGTAATGCAGATATATAACTTCAATTTTTTTAAAACAGACGAACATACACGTTTGCTAGCATTTTATTGAACACGATTTCTGCTTTATCATCCTAAAATCTTAAGAAATATGTCATTCTATGATCGCAAGTATCGTTCCTTTATATTCCTCTTTCGGCAGTGAAACTAAAAAAAAAAACAAAACAAAAAAAAAAAGAAAAGTCATCATTTTCGGGTCTTGTTTTGAAAACGTGTACCGACGTGCAAACAGCTCATAAGAGGCATTGACAAATGATAGCCAAGGAGGACAGGTCATATGGCTTGGCGTTTTTTCAGTGTTTGGTAAGATGAGAGCAAAGGGCTCCAGTGTTATAAATTGGTAAAGGATCATTTGAAATCATAGTCCACAGTTCGACGACCAGTATTAACATTCGGGCAACATGCTGTAGAGATCGCTGTAATATTTTACCAACAGGTGACAAGTTGGAATATGAATTTATTTATTTATTTATTGTTTTTATTATTATCATTATTATCATCATCATCATCATCATCATCATCATCATCATCATCATCATCATCATCATCATCATCATTTTTATTATCATTATTATCATCATCATCATCATCATCATCATCATCTCATCATCATTACTATTTTTTGGGGGGGGGGGGTGGCGGTGTATCCCACGGTGTTTTTGTCGTGAAAGTATAGGTATTACTGCATGTTTCTTTGCAATAAGGATTGTTGCATATGTATACCCCGATTTTCTTTTTAAACGTAAGCAGTCCTGGGCTGCTTCGCTTTAGTTTTGGTAAAAATTATTGGAACGAAATCAGTCGGCTTTTGTTATCATTTTTTATTTTATTTTAGTTGAAACACTCATAATCATAAACCTTCATCACTTGGACTGCATAAACAATCCTAATCATTCAACACCTAATCATTCTAAATGATAACCTTAAACATTGTGTCAAAGTGAAATAAATCTCGATGGCCGTGGGTTCCTTGTCATGTAAAATGTACATCGTATGATGCGATGAACTATGCATTGATGTCTTTGTTGTAGTTCAAATGTTATTCCATCAAAAGAGGAAATCAGCATTCGTAATTTTTATGTTTCTATCCAATATTGTACAGTAAATGTGACTCCGTTTTCATAAGGAGTGGTCACTGTTTGATATATGTGAATATCAGCAATGTGATTAATGCTACTTGAAGCTAGTTTTGAACATGGATTCTTACCTGCTGTGTTGCAAAGGTAAAATGCGTGCAAGTAATTTAAAATTTAAAAACACATAATGAGACTTGGGAGTTAATATGTAATCTGACGATCGCGGTAGGTATACGTTTTGAGCATGCTGGTTACTTTAGAAACTTGTGTGTTGTCTTTCATTCTAAATTACCTTTTACACTTTGTCTGTCAGCCTGGATGCCGCTGTTTCAACCCACACGTCCTGACCCGAGGTGCTCCTGTGCTGTGTGGCGACGACAACGTACAAGAAACATGCACTGTCGTCCAGCAAGGAGGAAACGCGTATCGCTGCCCCCCTAAATGGGCAAGGAGTCCCTTTGATGAACCTTAGCTTATAGCACAAAGAGTAAGCTGGACAGATATGTATTAGACTTCTTTTACTTTTCATAGGCTCCTTGTATTCCTGAGGTGTGAAACACTCTCTCTCTCTCTCTCTCTCTCTCTCTCTCTCTCTCTCTTTCTCTCTCTCTCTCTTTCTCTCTCTCTCTCTCTCTCTCTCTCTCTCTCGCTCTCTCTCTCTCTCCCTCTCTCTCTCCTAATGTGTTGCAACTTGCATTAGAATAGTGACTAAACACTGCATCCTTTTCAGCCAAAGCGAGGTCCCTTAATTTTCCACATTAAAGTGTTGGTGTGTACCTACACGTATGTAAACTCACGGAATTAATTATTCATGTTTGTACACCAGTGACTACAAGTGCCAGAATATAACAAAAAGCAGTGTAACAGTTGTGGTATTGGGCTACCTAAATGTTTCTTTATCAAAACCTAGGAAGCAACAAATTACAGTCAATGTGTGTGGACACGATGAAATGAACAACAAGAGAAAGCAGGTTTGCCTGAAACTTTTGCCAGGAAGCATATCATAGTCCTTCTCACTCACCAAATGCACCTGAGCACTGTAGAAGGTTGACAGGTCATTTGCCATAAGGTTAAAGTGCTGTAGTTATTCCAGTGAGTTCAGCATTAGTTAGTGCATAGTAAATTCAAATGGCAATAATGAGTTGCTGGACCTGGAGCAGATATTACAGCACGGACCCACGAACTGTTTGCTCTTTGTGGATGCTGTTTGGGTAATCTGCTCCCACTATATCTGCAGACCTAGCACAAAGTCCTCGACTGCCCTGCCCAAATTGTCTTGATAGCAAACTACACAACCCAACGTGGCCCACACATGTTTGATTATGTTTAAATCCGAGCTTGAATTGGGTCATACATAGCTTATGGTGCTCCTGCGACAGGTCTTTGTTTTCCTTTTCGTGGTACTGAAGTCATTCGGTGCTCTTGAAATGTTGCAGAATTATGGCAACTCGTAACTTTTTTGGTGATCTTGCGTCCAGATTACTCCCTGTTCTGTAACTTGTTTACTATATCTTAACTTGAATGTTTTTTATGTCGCGTTGTTGCTTGCATTTCAAAATTATGGTTTAAATACAAAAATTATAAAATTAATTCAGTCAAGAGTTATTCGTATCTGTAGTGGGATCATTTTAATTATTTCTATTTTGGTGGGCATCTATATTGAGCAACATAGAGTATTCATTGGCTAACATTTAGGTAGATGTAGTAGCCACACTATTTGTACATACTTTACAAACGTATGTGTGGGAAACGAAATGACAATGTCATTCAGTTCTCGGCCTGATCACCCACACTTTGCTACTACATAGATTCCTTTGTGTACGTCATATCATTGTGACCTCATGTAAATTTATTGTGTGAGAAACTGATATACATCTTAACCCTGGCCCTTCTAATACCCCTTCAAAAATAACTCGGACAATTATCCCACAAACGCCTGTAGTATCAAGAATACTAGAAAATTAGAAGATATTCAAATGTTGGCTCAGTTTGAAAGTTTCAAAGTTACTACCACCTGTGAAACTTCGCTAGATGCTGGATATCATGCTCAGCTTTTGCGTATTGAGAACTTTCAACCGCCTCTTACACGTGATCTCCAAGAGGTAGAGGAGGCGGAGTTTTAGCTCATGTACATTCATCCCTACCATGCACTAGGCGCAATGACTTAGAAAGCCAAAACTGCAAATGTGTCTGGACAGAAATTTTAATACGTCTTGGGGCTCTAGATGTTGGCAATTACTAACGTCCACGAAGCCAAATTGCCTAAGTAAGTGACGCTTTTCTTGAATCTCCTTCTATTTCTATCACAACCGCACTGGAAGACAATTTATGTATTTTTATTTTAACTAGCAATTTCAATGATAGGTGTACGAACTCGGACTCAGATCGCTCTGTCAGCGAACAAGGCACCTTACTGTTAATCGTGGATCTAGTTACGTTTTTTAACTCATTGATGGACCTATGAGGTAAATGAATGTGCAAGCAACTTGTTGGATTTATTTGTCACAGATTACCCATGATACCGGTGTGTCTGAGACAATCCCTGGTATCCCGGATAGTGGTGTGTTGACCCCTGGCGGTTATCAAACTCAGATCATTCTGTAATATTTTGCTACCTTCCCTTTTCTCACTTCAAAGATAAGACATTTTTTGTGAACGACCTAGTAGATAAGCTTACATGTGACGTCAGACTCTTCGCCGATTACACCTGTTAACTTAAACTTGTTAACATCCTGGCTCAGTCTTCTTATCACCCAAATACAAATCTATTATCTGTATGTAATTGGGGAAAGTTGTGGCGTGAAATATTTACTGCCCTGAAGTGTATCTCTGCTAAACGGGAAAAACAAATCATCCCCCGTTTTTTTTTTTCTTGGTGAATCAGCAATACCTGAAAGAGATCCTCATACTCATCTTGATTTTACGTTGAACAGTTATTTAGCTTGGCGTGGCCACGTTATTTGCATTACCAACAAAGCTTGGCAGAGAAATGCTCTCCTCCATAGGTTCAAATATAGACTCTAAAGTAAAACTCCAGCTAGACTATATCATTCTTTAGCTCGACCCATCCTGGAATATGGTTGTGCCCTCTTTGATAACTGTGGCCACAGTTTATTAAATATCCTTGAATCCATAGAATTCGAAGCCGCCAAAATTTGCTCTGAAGCACTAATACATACATCACGGGTTAATCTGTTACTGGAAATTGGGTGGTCAACTTTGGGAAAGAGAAATATATTTACTTCTCATTCTAATTTTACAAAACGGATGACAAGTTGATAACCTCTTATGTTTCTGATTTTTTAAACCTTACCACTTCTGTCAGTGTTTTACGTCAATTTGGAACTATTCGACGTATCAGATACAGAACTATACGTAAGTTCCTTTATACATGATGCCATAAAGAGATGGAACAATCTCCTGCCCCACATCAGAGACGCAAGTTCTCTTCAAATCTGAATCGAAACTAAAACAAACCTTGCTTGTTGTAGATATTGTTCCCCACTTCTGTGCACACGGAAGTAAGTTTCTAGCATATGCCACACACTGCGCCTGAGTTTCTTTCAGGTGAACAATGATCCCTGCCAAGTTAACATGTTACCTGATACAACGTGCCTCTGCACTCATCCCTGGGAAAATTCTGTACACTTTCTGCCATTCTTCCCACTCTACTGTCAACTTAGAAAGATCTTACTCGACACTGTTAGCCCCACTTTAATCTCCTGGTGCTCACCTGTATTCCAATTTATTTCTTGCTATTTAGCATATAAGACTAGCTGAAATCCTTCTGTTTGATAGTAAAGACTGACCTGATGCCATGAATACCTTCATTTTCGATGCAGTGCAAATTTATGTTGTCAGTACAAGATGTTTAGTTTTCTAATTTGGAGAACAAAGTAGTCACTCATATTGTTCACCCTTCTCTCTGACTTATAACGCCATGTTCCGTGTATATATTTGTTGGTGTTTAACATGCATCAGTTGTATCATGCTAATATATAAGTACAGTCATACAGATATTGTATCTCATTGTATTATATCTTCACCTGTACAGTAAGCATAGATTTGTATTGCCCTGTGTGTTTTATACATACATGTATATATATATATCTATATATATATATATATATATATATACATATATATATATATATATATATATATATATATATATATATATATATATATATATATATTTATATATATATATATATATATATATATATATATATATATATATATATATGGTCCATCTCTCCATGTCTGGAGACCTTATGTATTAGTCTCATTGTACTTTAGGGCAACCGAGCTTAAATGAATATGTTTAAATTAAATACATATGGACATAATCCATCCTAGTTTCATGATGATAACATTGATAATTGCCCCGTGTAATCTGGCATTGCCATCTGGATCTTGTGAAAAAGGCACACACACACAAACACACACACACACACACACACACACAAAAATAATTAAAAATATAAAAATAAGATAAAAAAACAAAAACAAAACAAAATATAAGACAGAAAGCAAGCAAACAAACAAACAAACAAAAAGCCAAAAGAAAAACAAAACCGGACACTGCATTAATCAAACCACAATGAACTGCAATCAGTCAAATGTGTCATCTATCGTAGTATTGTGTGTTCCACGTTTTATCCACCACACGTAGGGACGGAAATTGAGGAAAAATGGAATTGCAATTCATCAAGGAACATTACATTCCTCCACTGAGACGAATTTCAGCTCCTGTGATGTCTGCACCAAGGCTGCCTGGTATCTTTATTGCAATCACTGATAGTATGTAATGTTGCAGGAGTATAGCACGTAATGTCTGCTCCCTTTCATCCTTGCCTGACAGTTCTTTCATTAACATTAATCCCCATTGTTTCAGGCACGTGATGCCAGCGTCATCACGTGGTGAAAATGGCGATGATATATGTGGTGCTGCATGGGGACGGTCATCTGCAGCTTAGTCACTTTCCTTGGCCGACCAGCTCCGTTTAGTTGGGGCACACTATCTATTTCCCGATACTTTCAATCAGTCGAGAAGCGACAGACTGCCAAACATGCAGCTCTTTTCCTGCCCTATCCTAGAATTCTAAAGGGACAGATGACATCTCTGCAAAGCTATTAAAATTAGTCAAACCAGCCTTAGTAATACCAATAACTAACCTTGTAAATAGAACTCTGACAGCCGGTACCTTCCCTGACCGACTTAAAGAAGCCCGAGTTACTCCTATTTTCAAAAAGGATGACCCAATGGACCAGAAAAACTATACACCTGTCAATATATTGACAGTAATTCCAAAACTTTTTGAACGTACCATAAATAACCAGCTGTATGATTATTTGTCTGACATGCTTCACCCGTTTTTATCAGCTTTTAGACAGGGTTATGGGTGTCAGACAACACTACTCAGAGCCGTGGAAGACTGGAAGAAAGCCTTGGACGAAAACAAATATGTGGCCGCCTTGTTAATGGACCTATCCAAGGCCTTCGGCAGTCTTCCCCATTATCGTCTTATAGCTGAACTTGAGGCATATGGATTGGATTCACTGCTTTAGAACTTATGAGCAGTTACCTGAGTGACAAAAAGCAGTATGTAAAGATCGGTAGTGTCACTCGCTCGTGGCAAAATATTCTGAAAGGTGTCCTTCCGGGTTCCATTTTGGGACTTTTGCCTCTTAACCATTCATGAATGACATCTTTTTCTTTGTTCAAGACGGAATATTGTACAACTGTGCTGACGACAATACTCTGTCTTTTTCACATGAGTCATTACCAGTCCGGAAATCAACTTTGGAAGCCGGCTGTGTTCATCTTATCGAACGGTTTGAGATGAATATGATGAGAGCCAATCCTGAAAAGTTCCAAGAAATCCTTGTTGGTAACACGACTAAAGGCAAAGACCTCACCTTTCATTTGGACAAATTTGATATTCATTGTCACAGCGAATTAAAACTGCGAGGCGTCACAATTGATTTTCGACTTAGTTTTGAAAAACATATTGTAGAAATGTTTAAGAAGGTATCCAGGCAGATAAATGTATTGATAAGAATCGGCCATTTACCTCAACAAAATTTTTGAACACCTCTTTTACCACTCTTTCATTCTTTCAAATTTTGGTTACTGCCCCCTAGTTTGGCACTTTTGTGGTGAGAGCAGTACAAAGAAAATGGAACGCATTCAGGAGCGAGCTCTCAGTTTCATCTCTGATGATCAAAATTCTTCATAGACCTTTTGGAAAAATCAAAATTTCCATCTTTACGCATTAGAAGAATGCACACTATGGCGATCGAGGCATACAAAATTCTTAATAAACAAGGCCCTTAATATATTTATATGACCTGTTGATGGTGAAGGACTCAAAATAATCTTTCAGATACACCAAAACTGCCACTATACCAAGGGTTAGAACAACCAAGTATGGTTTAAAATCTTTCCGCTATGGTGCGGCCAAATTGCGGCCAAATTGTGGAATGAACTACCAGATTATTTTAGAAATACCTCCAGCTTTAATCAGTTTAAAAAAGGTAGTCAGCAACTGGGATGGTAACACCTACAACTGTATGTCATGCAGATAGACGCCTCTGAAGTGCATCTCACAGACACCTATCTGTGCCAAAGTTGCTGACTAGTTTTATATACATATCATTATTAGTACAGATTATTGGTCACCATGAAAGCTATATTTTAGCCTCATCCTATATTTTTGTATGTACATAAACACTGTTGGTTTTTAGTCATCTATGCATTTTACAACTTCTACTTACGTCGGAAAATAACTCTCCAGATCTAATGTTTATTGTACAAAACGACCGACTGAAATAAAGCTTACTTTGACTTACTTTGACTTTTATGGAACGTATTTTTAACGGGCGGGGGGGGGGGGGTCGCTAACATCCTTCCCAAACCCAAAGCCTGCTCGTTCGCTTCGCTGGCATGTGTTTTCCAGCAACTATCTTTGAGTACCAAATGCAATGGTAACCGTACGGCCTTCTGGGAGCCCATGTTAGAGTCTAGTACATATTTCGGAGAAATATCACTGGCCATGTGTTATTTTCAATGGTGAAATCAATATGTAATTAATCCTGCTGAGATATCTAAAATTGGATGAGAGAACTACTTTATATTTCCAAATGATAGTCCACGTTTAGAAGTGTGTCTGTTGTTAAATGTCCCATGTTATATTTTTATTACATATTATGTGTCAGAATATAACACAAAACAAGTTTTCTATGCAACATGCAATGCAACAAACGCCCTCAATAGGTGATTTTGAAAATACATTATTTTCGGGAGGAGGTGGAAAAACCGGCCATGTTGCAATCACGATGGGTTGTAGCATTTGCAATATTGCAATTACTGCATATAATACACAGACGACAAATGACCATCCTGAAATCGTGATACCTCCACATTCGCAGCATTTCATGGACAGCAATACGTCTCCAACATCCTCTCACCCCGCCCCAGGTCTAGCAAATCCTGAAACAGTAGTAACAGTAAATCAAGACGCAGCCTCATTCACTGAACTCAGGTAGACATTATTCAGGCTGCAGTCCACCAATCCACATCTGTATATATAGGATGCAAATGGTTTCATGAAATGCCAACATCCACAACACGTTCACCGAGCCCACAACCAGACTAAAACGTAGAAGTTCTCATCTTACTTGACTCAATTCCCGCGGAAGTAAATACCAAACGGACGGCATCCTGTGTTAACAGACCATTGTGAGTGTTTGCCAGAAATGGTATCATATAAAAGACCCAAAGTAGCATGTATACGGTGAGGTTTACCGGAGACATTTTATACTGTGTTTGTACACTGTGGAACAAACAACCTACCCGGAATAGATGCACCAGGCATCATCAAAATATTGAGATCACCGCAAATAAAAAAAACGACTCGATTACATTGAAGTAAAAAAAAAAAAAAAAAAAGAGAGAGAGAGAGAGAGATGCCCTCTGTAGTCTGGTTCATCGTACAGATCATTATAGGGTTAAAAACACGGCTGCTGAAGTCCTCCATTCACGTAATCTGTGAAAGATACCACTGAACATACAAAGACACCAAGAAATAGGGCCAAACACGAAATATCCGGATGGTCTACATTTTCAACAAAAAGGGCGGGAGACGCACGGCACGTGGTATTTGTAAATCCTCTACTACTGTTCTTAATAATCCCAATTGAGTTAAAGTGCCTGTTATCAACAAAGGGTCGATATAAGATCCCATTGATTGCGGTAAAATTAGCTGCAAAAGTTCAAACAACCAGAACTGATGGCCATGACAGAGACAAACAGCGAGATAACTCTGAGACACTTAATTGGACTATTCATAGTTTGTCACAAAAAAGTGATATACAAAATAAAAGGCTTCTCAAACGAGCAAATATACTGAGCCAGGAGCTTTTTTTTTTTTTTTTTTTTTTTGCTTTCGAGGAACGTGCATGGTTGACCAGCTCTAGTTCATTAGAAGATAATTTTAAGCCTTTCTTAACTGACTATGGCTATTTAAGTTTTCAGAGAGAATATTTTCACAACAGGGCAGAACGTACGGGCGTATGGAAAATTGGTTTTATTCCGAACAGACTTAAAAAAATTGCAGACACAAACTGACGGTATTGCATAGCGTATAGTAATAAGCCATATGAAAAGCATTGAACGTAATTTTTATTTTGGTGTCGGAGTCTCGATCTTTTGGAAAACATTATGATGTGGACCACTGTTCAAGTTCAAGAAAAGCGAAAGAAAAATAAAGTAGTTGTAAAGGACATACCTGCACTGGGCAAGAACCAGATTTTATTGTGTACGACCCAGTTACTCATTTCCAAATGTATTAGGCACTGGCCAGCCACCTGGAATTTTTTTCGAATTGATGCTCACAAAACTATGTAATGTAATTAACACTTATGGTAAACTTTTATTAAAAATATATAAATCCACATGTTTCAAAACTGACACTGAACATAGTAAAAACGACCAAAAGGGTATTTTTTTATGTTTAAGATCAAATGGATCATGCCTATTAGATTGTGGCTTATGTGGCAAACAATTAATGAAACTAATCAAGTCATTTTCAGTGTTCCCGCATCACCACTTTCTTAATGGCCATTGAGCTTTAGGATTGACCCGAAACCTGGACGCATCTCAAAACCCCTGGCACGGAATGATTACAATTAGATCGCGGACAAAGCCATATTGTTTGGGCAATAATTTTTCGGAACTCGCTCAAAAAGCATCAGAAAGTCAAGCCATAGAAAGTCGTTTATATACACTAAACTCAAATTAAGTCTTTGTCGGTTGATTTGGCTTCAGAGGAACCAAAATACTTATTCAAACCGGTAAGCTTTGTTTGACAGTTGTTGATATGCATAAACGACCACCAAATAGATATAAGAGTAAACGGGCATCCGATTACGATGTGGCATGTTCAATGTTGAGAAATGTAGTTACATCCATACCAAAACTATCATATTAACAACTTCAAAACTTTAAAGAGGAAAATATTCAGCCACATTGA
>OZ026622.1:45312777-45369277 GCA_964020975.1 Hermodice carunculata
TCCACACGCTCTGCTAAACATTCTGACTGTACTGCACCAAAGGGGATCAAATATAATAAGAAAACAAATTACTGCGTTACTTGTTGAATACATTAGGGTCTTTGAGTACCTAGAAGTCCTCCTAAATATCCAGGCAACTCTGAATTGGATATTCAAATAAGATTGAATTTTCAATATTTTTCAAAAGGTTGACAAGAAGACTCGTAAAATATAACATTAAATCAATGGCGCATGACTACTTGAATTATGTAGCCAGAGCCTTACCAATGTTACATTCCCACAAACTTTGTACAGGATTGAGCCTCAAGTTACAGAATATTAAAACATGTTAAGTGAAGTTTCGATGGAAAATTACCGAGCATATGAAAAGTCATACCAAAATCTCCACTGATATCTATATGAAACGTTTTACAACGTCAAAGGTTATAGCTCAGCCTTTGTAGCTGCTCTGTGTTTCAAAGGGGTCTTCTGGGCCAGTATTGAATAAAGATGGCTCTTAAGACTGAAGTTATCTTCCAGCCCTATATTAACTATATGGCCAAGATAATTGCAGCCAAGGATCTCATCGGAGCACTGCATTCATGGATTCCAACTCAGGATCAGTATCTTATATGTTGCAGTAGTCCCGGCCAGATAGTTTTCTTTACTATGTCTCGTCGAGAAAGTCGTATGGCCATGCGGTTAGTAGCACACGTTTCTAACAACGATTCTTGAAGTTGTTTTGGCTTCAGCAAATCCCAAGACATTCTCTAGTTTGATCAATTAAGTTATATATGTGGTACACAAATGCTACAGGTGGAGAACAAGTGCGTAAGCTGCCTTAATCCATTAGGGCTCACCAGTTGTGCACTTTGTCTGCCTGACATTATGTTGTCTTGCATATATAAATCACACAAAATTGCTATATTTTGCAATCATGAGACTTATTACGTGTGGAGACCGGCTTAATGGTTTCTAAGCATATGTGGTCAGGAACTATGAGTAGCAGGACCTGAAGAAACCCTATTTAGGTTATTTCCCGAGGAACAATTTTGGGAAAGAAATCACACTCATGTATAATTGGATTTGTCTTTGTCTACTCTCTCAGAAAGATTAGTTCTGCTTTAAAGCAGTACCGTTTTATGAATCTATTTTTGGTACAATGCTGACTAAGGAAAATTGCTACCTAGCACTATCACGTCAGTATATCATTATGGTATTCTATAGGCTACGCACTGTGACTTAAAAAAGTGGAGTTTAAAGTAATTCCCCATGAAATTACTTATCAATAACACTCATGGATAAAACATCACGACAGCCCACTCAAATAATTCTGTCCCTGGCGCATGTTTTTCCTTTGTTGTACCAATACATGTACACCAGAAAACTGAAGTGACTTGCATATTAAACATTTGTAACAAGTTTGCTCCAGTAAAGCTGACCACAAGACGGTGCAACTTTGGAATGTAAGCAGTGTCCTTCCATTGAACTTTTCTTGGAGAGGCGGATCTCCAGAAGGAGTAACCCAAATGGTGTTCATAGATAAATACTGATGATACGTTTGTAATAATTATAAACTAATTGCCAGCATATTGGGCTGTATTTTTTCACTCATATTTTTACTTTTTTTTTTCACATACAGTTTTTTTTTTAAAGAAAGCTTTCAAACTTTTATTTTCAACATACATGGAAAACATACATTTCTACTTAATTAAGAGTAAATGCTAGAAATGATATTAAATCTCCTTCGACATATTCAGCAATCTTAATAGTTCAAGCTAGCCTGGACATTCAAAATAGCTACAGTTGCTAAAAGTAGTGGTTCATTGGGGTTACAAAATCGATCAAAGGCACAGATGCAGACTGGTGTGCTTCATCTATGTGCTTATTCAGATAAACATGGTCACCCTCGGACGGATGTTGAGTACCGGCATTGTTTTTGTCCCAAGGGTAAAGTAGTTTCCTTTCTTGTCAGCATTGTAAAAGAGTCTTAGCATATGTATCAGATCATTTTCATAAATATTATTCCTACTAAAGTTATATATTAAGAACAGCCTATGAGAATAGCCATCACACTCCAATATAAACTCATTTTTGGTCTTACCATGCTGTTTTCAAATAGTTCTGTTTAATTGTTTGCTTTAGTTAAAGTACATACTTATTGAATGAAGAGAACATTATTCCTCTGTACCACCTTGCTCAATAAATAGGATTTTTTTTGTTTTTGTTGCTCCCCTTAGGAGTTTCATATTCATGAACGCTTCGTAAAGAAGTAATTGCATTTTTCTATCGTGTCAATGACCCAAATTATGTACAATTCCTGTACACAAGTCGAAAACATATAAGAGTCCGATGACGGGGGTGTGGGTTGGGGGGGGGGGGCTTGGTGGCTTGAAGGGTATGGAACGTGGTTGATCTCTGAAAAGACTGTAAAACTCTTTCAACCAAAGGTAATAAATGTGGCAAGAAGCAATTGTATCTTGACTGAGCAATAGCTTGAAATAGAAAATGGTCATACGATTTCAATGAGACAATTGATGTAACTTTATCATAAAATAACGTCCATCTATACAGCTCGTTATGATATATGCATACATTAACATAAGGATTTTAGGATAAGTATGTCAGTTGTGATTTTAATGTGGAAGAGGAAACTCTTGCAATCACTTTTAATGTAAGGTAAAATTATTTCATAATGTACCATTTGTACTTCACACACAGATGTGTTTATATATATATATATATATATATATATATATATAAGAATATATATAAGAATATATATATATATATATATATATATATATATATATATATATATATATATATATATATATATATAAGAATACATATAAGAATATATATATATATATATTCTGAGCATGTATTTTAGCGTCGCTCTGTGAGTATGGATTTTTGATTCAATTTGACATACTTATAACCTAACTGATTGTATTGAATGTGAGGCAGGTGATTTATATCAAAGCTCTTGGTACTGTGACTACAATGCAAATTGGGGAGCAGGGCAAATCGGAGATGACTAACTAGGATGACATCGTTACAGTAGTAAGCAGAGGCGACATGGAACAATTTAGAAGATCGACGTCTCAATCAAACTGAAATGAACCTGAATTCGTAATTCGACTTTTTGCCCACTATTCCATGCTCATGACCTCTAATTTGTTCCGAAACCCTAAATGGCCATGTGAATGGCTGTTAATAGCAGGCGTATGCATGAAGATGGTGTAATTGGCCAATTAATGACCAATGTGTACATCTGGTAACAGCAGGTGTGAGTATGGACGAAAATGCCTTAATTGGCCATTTAATGATTTTGTACATACTGTCGGCATATTTGGTTAAATCCCAATTCTGCACCTTTACCAGCCTGTCAATCTGAGCGGACTGCAACACTTTTTTGTTCGAAGATATTGCCAATTATTATTTTGAGCTGCCTCTTATTATTATTATAATATGCCATATCCCTATCAACGTATTTCGAAAGGTAAATTGTTTTTAAACATAACAGGAAGATTAATCCTGATCGCCCTGATGGCAAATCGTGAGTAAGCTTGTGACATAATGGCAGGTATTAGAATTGTATTTCTGAAATACACTGTTCAACCCCGTTGCAACAGAAAACTGTGTGGTTCAATAATAAATAATAACATATGCATTTTCACATCCTCCAAAATACAACAACTCCTACATCAAAGGGAGATATCAAATAAATCACCAGGGACTTCCATATATATATATATATATATATATATATATATATATATATATATATATATATATATATATATATATATATATATATATATATATATATATGTATGTATGTATATACTATAATTTGTTTGTATTTTCCAATGATGTTTAATTGAGTACCAATCAGTACGCCATGATTGTCAGTCTTCACTGGGATACCTGCCCTTGATCACTTTGAATTGATTGCCCACAATGTCTACCAAATATGCTGCTTCATTTTGCCTGAAAAGTGGCCGATGAATATGTTGTGCTGAGCTGACATTCTAACCTATGTGACATCTATTCCTAACAACACAGATGAAAGCCCCGAAATAAAATCAGGGCTCTGAGGAAAGACGTTATATACAGGGAGAATAAGATGGTTATGGTATGGAAAATAACATTCTCAATTATCTTATATTATGATGATAATGATGACAAAGGTGTTCATGTCACCATATGTATTTGGAACTAATTTTGAATAAAGCTGGAAGGCAAAATATGCATAAATATTAATAATATGTGTACCTCATTTATCTATTATTTTGGCCCCCTTTATGTATAAATATAAGAATGGACAGAAACAGGTGTGGAACAGGGTTCAGAAATGGTAGCCATTACACTCAGGGATTGATTTCTGGTATCACGCATAAACATATGTGTGACTCACCTCTGTTTTCATGGTTTTGCACCATGAAAACATACTACTACATGCAACATCAGAGGTTGTACCGTGTGGCACATTATGTACTGTGATCATTTACATGAACCGACAAGCAAATATTAAGTTAGCTTTCTCTCTACCCAGATATATAAATATGGGCAATAGCTGTGCTCAAACACTGTGCACAAAACAAAAACAGAAATAAAAAAAATGAAGAACAAAAGACAAACAAACAGACGAGAAACACACACACACAAAACAGAAGCGTAGGATTAAAGTTCCTGAGGTATTTGCTGAATTTATATCATTTTCAGTATTTTATGAGGGTGCTGCAAACAAAAAAAAAAACCCATCACTTAACGAGGTTTTTAATAGGGCAATCCTCCAAAAGATTAGTTGCATCTTCTGTAGAACATGGAACCTGTCAGTATATATGCTGCATGCATGACTTAAGCCTAGCTTCAGTGCATGATCATGTATCAACTGATGTATTTAATTACTTGATGGAATTTATTGTCAGAACGGATAGGTTTCTACTGACTTGCGGCATGTATATAATTTATATGCTTCTGTCAAACTTTAGTCAGTAAGCACAGAAAATAAAGACGTGCAAGATCATTAATCACCTGTTGCAGTGTAAAATTATCAGGCCGCCTTGGTATATTATAAGCCAAAACTAAAGAAGTATATTTGATTCATGCGGCTTGTGCAAAGTCCAAAAAAGTCCAAAAGGGAAGAAGCTTATATAAAAAAATATGGAAACAGCTAATGTCTGAATAAACTGTGATTGTAGAACTTAGCTCGAATACTCTCTCTCTCTCTCACACACACACACATATATATATATATATATATATATATATATATATATATATATATATATATATATATATTGTAGCTTTGCTTAAGAATACCGCTTTTCCCGACATGGGTGAAACAGGCAAGAAATGGTCAAGATGAGTTTGTGTATGTCATATTTTTTATACAGTAAAGTTCTTGTACAGAGTTTAGAAATACGCTTGGCAGCCTAAAGTTACAGGTGGAATGATCCTTGCTTTACCCACGTCTGTGGCTTTTATCTGCTTATAATTCCATCTAAACCTGCTTCAGGCCAGTCCCCAATCGTGTGTTATTTACTCCAATTTTGTTCCCTACACCCAACGTGGAAATGCAAATTTGTAGTATTATATTATGGATACGACATGCAACAAACACCGTGCGGCAGGAGTCTCATATCTTCGTTTGTAAGCATATGTATGCAGGTATTAAGGTTTTGGCACACTTACATCGTGATGTATTGTTCAACATGGAATTAATATATTTTATGTGCACGTATATCTGCACAAATACGTTGTACACAGTTTGCAATGGTACTAAAAATTCGAAATTCTTTCAAACTGTCGGACAAATAGTCAGGTTTAATTATAAGTACGGTTTCAATTGCAATTAAAAGTTCAATTAAATGCTATACCCCAGAGGCCCGTAACCAGTAAGCTACTTTTACAAACTAGATATGCAGACAAAGTTTATTGAATTGAATTGACATTAATTTGTTATTGAAGGTATGAACTTTATGCAACACATTTGCAAGTAGGTTGACTTTGTACGATGGTGCAAATTTTGATACACATAAATCACGATTGAATAGGAGGATTAGTTCATAACGTTTTTGTAAATAATATGTTTCTGAAAGGGTAGTGCCAGCTTTCTGGACCCAGTAAAATCACAAGGTTGAATGCATGTTTTGTGTTTCATTGTTTTAAACCCAATAAATTTCAATTAAGGACCAATTTCGGACATATGGTGTACATTATGACTGCCAGAAATGCAGGTTTTGAAAGACTTTCTACGATTGCGTGTATTAATGTATCAAAGCGCTCTACCCCCAGCGTTAAGGCAATAAGTAGTCTTCAGTCGAGCGGCATTTGAGATACTGATGTACGGCTGTTCCTATTGCACTTCTTCTCCACTCGTTTCCCAGACATATGACCCTCAGTCTTGGTAAAGAGAAAGGCCGCATGGGACCAAGTCGGGGGAAATGCTGGATGTGGCAGTGCATCGATGGTAAGTACCTTAGGTAGGCCACTTTACAAACAGCGATGACCAAATTGGTCCTCGCTGTTTGTAATAATTATGCTTCGGATTTTTTTTTTTATTTTAGCAACAGAGATCTAGCAAAGAGGTTACAATAGACGCTTTGGTCTCGCGTCAGATATGTATAGATCATCATCATCATCATCATCATCATCATCATCATCATCATCATCATCATCATCATCATCATTGTTTCGCTCTGAAAAAGACGACGGTCAATATTCGATACATTTACATGTGATAAAAGAGTTCACCGTGTACATGTTCATGCAAACACGTTGGGGTAAAATAAATTGGCAATTGGGACGTCATCTGGATGGATTTCAAAGCGTGTTCGGTACCATATTTCTTCAGAAATGGAAAATAATGAGATACAAATTTGGCTACATCATAACGCCATTGACGATCCGATTTCCCACATTCATATATTTCTAATTCCATGGATTCTGATTGATATGTAGCGTTCGGTATCTTTTTTTTTCAAAATTTTACCGTGATGTTAATTCTTTATGTTTTTGTACCAATACTGTGACGTGACAGATGTATTTTATCTTCTACTTCGTTACGTTTACGAATATAAATGATCTTTCACCTCAATATTCGTTTATTTACCCGCCTTCGTCAAAACCTGACCAATGGTGGCAAATTTGAAGTTAAAAAATGCACCGAGAGGAAAAAAACATAATAATATCCTTCAGATAATGTTGTAAATAATAAAACTGTTTGGAATGCAGGAAAACTCCTTTTATATTATCCACATTTGGATCTGCTGTCGTACAGTTACCAATTGAATAACTTTGAGTATTCATCCTTTACAGAAATAACTAGTTTCGAACAGCATCCACCTGGTTCTACCACGCAAATCCAAGTCTGTTTATGAGAAAAATACGCCAATATTTTACTAAAATATTTTATTCCGTGTTACACGTTTTCGTGAACCAGCTCTGCACCATAAACGTCTTTCCGTTCATATGTTACAATGTTACAAGGTTCTTGTCAACACATATTTTGTTGTATGTTAGGGCATTAGAAATGTTTATTTTCCTCTCACCTACCTTCTGTAACCGATTAAATTATTTGTACGGCCATTTATAACTTACTGGCGAATCATTTTTTCTACTGCTTATCTTATTGTGACATATCTCTCGAGAGGTTGTTTTATTTATTTCGTGTGTCCAAGTATTGGGGCTTTCATTAGCTGTATTCCAGTTTTTAACTACCATATGCTTCCCCCATTACATGCATTTTGAGTATTTCACAAACCATGTCTCATGGGCTCTTACTGAATCTTTCATCTGTAGCTTACCTTTCATCACAAGGTATTTACTGCTGAGCTCCACGTGTTTTCAATGTGTGACAATTTAGGGTTAAATATTGTGTTATGAACCATTATATACACATACAAGTCGTTGTTTAGTTGTTTGTACCATGCTTTTAACCCTGAATACTTATCGGTCACACGCACACACACACACACACACACACACACACGCTCCGTATATGAAATTCAAACATACCATAAATAAACTTAAACATCTTAGAATGTTCATTTAAAGCTTTATTTCAACAGGAGTTTGTAGCTGATGCCCTTTTGTACTGGCGCATTACTATTGTTTATGTAATTCAGGCGATTAAGGCAGCCCATGTGACGCACTTAATCGTTGTATTGTTGAAGGTGTATACAAGTAGGAAAAGTAGCCTCAGTGACTTTTTTATTTAACTTTATTGCCAACATTGACAATGATAACAGTACCGGTAAGTTAAGTGACTGCAAAAGCAGAACCCGAGCCGGGCTTCAATCCTGAAACCCGGTAAGGTCGGGTTCGGTTGTTCGGGTTCGGTCAGGCTCTAATATATATATATATATATATATATATATATATATATATATATATATATATATATATATATATATATATATATATATATAAAGCATTTAAGTTACTTTAAATATTCAATCGATAATACTCTATAGGTCATAATACTCATACAACAATTCAAGGCCTGTGTTTCTACTCAAATGTATTGAAAAACATTTTGTTTTCAACAAAATGCCGCTCATCTGCACAATAATCAGGTTTTTATACCGGGCATCCCTACTGTAAGTCTGTTCCTGCTTTTCTATCAAGAATACGTTAGGCCGGGAAACTACAGTAGAAACCAAAAACCAATTGTCTGGATATTGGAAAAAGCCTGTGAAAAGGTTGGGCATTCTGGACTTTTGCATAAACTAAAGAGAACGAGTATGATTTATTGGAACAGCTGATTTTTTCCCGCAACCAACACTATCTCTCAAAAGGAAAAGTCAATAAATCCTTCGTATTCGAAAGGCGTAAATGATCTGCATGCAGAAAATGTGTGTGGAATCGTGTATACGAAAAAAATATCATACAATTCCAACTTGTGATTAAATCAGTATGACAATGAAATCGTTTGACACATGATAAACATGTACCCAGTGACCTATAAATGGGATGAAAACCTATTAGTGCCAAAGGAAATATGTAATCCATAAATCTTCTAATGTGAAGAATAATCGCTGTCAAGATATCATTAACAACCAAAACTATGCCAAGCAAAGCTATTATTGGCACATTCATATAAGTACAGTGCAAAATGCTTCTAATGATAAAAATCTTTAATTCTCTCATGAAAGTAAATATTTTCTTTGTGCAACTACCTGACAGTAGGGGAAGGCCACATGTTTGGACGAATACCTGGTCATTTTATGTATAGGCTTTTATAATACTTTTTTCTGCCCTTGCTGGACTGATCTCTGGAAGCCTTGAGAGTAGAGCATATTTTTTATCCCCTCTGAAAAAAAAAAGAAAAAAGAATCAAAAAAAAAAAACCGATGGGCCAAATCAAGACCTTGTTGAATATTTCATATAAGTGGTGGGAATACTTGATGCAATACGCCGTTGTTCGACAGAACGGCAAATTTGCAGCAGTTACCCTCTGAAGATCTGCGACTATCTGGTACGTGTTCCAAAAACATGTTGAGTGTACCTCATTAAAAAAAAAAAAAATATCGCGACTATCAATTTATGTACATGTTGGACAGACACACAGACATACATAATTTATTTATTCCCACATAAATAGTACAATTGTAGTCAAGATAACACAATAAGTAAGTATGTTTGAAGCTTAAGACAGTTACACAGTTAAGATTTGGTACTAAAGAATTCAATTCTGTCAAATATGGCATGAAGACAGGTAAGTATTAAAAGAGAATGAAGATTCAAGATAAGTCACTTAGAAGGAAGAGAAGGAGAAGCCGGTTAAAGAAGAGAGGTCTGATTTCAAATAATAATTGTTTGTACAGATGTGTAATTCCATCCCATTTATGAAACATTTTATGTATACATAGTTGGAAAACCTTGGCCACCATGAGTCAAACGTTTATATGTCATTGATGTTGGCATATTGTTTAATAATTTAAGGACGTAAAATTTCAAGGCCTGTTGAACCAATGTAGTGTTGACTCCGTTAATAAAAAACTTGTCACCACCACTTGTGTCGTGTCTATGTTGTTTTCTCTACAGGAAAGGGAGTCTCATAAGTGAACCTGGGGGGGGGGGGGGGGGTCATTCATAAATTTATGTGCACGTTTAAGTTTTTTTAAGCTTGAAAATTTCCCTAAATTCGAGCAGCTTTAACTCCTTCAGTCGTGGCTGTGTATGGATATTCTATTTGCCGCAAGTTAGACAGCGGATGACTTTCTTCTGAAATATATTTCTTTTATTTTTTACATTCAAAGCCCCGTGCAAGTAGTTCATAATTGATGTGAGGCAATATTAGGGACTTGTACATGGCAATTTTTGTTTGCAGAGAGAACGAAATGTTGAAGTTAATTTAAGACCCCATAGTTCGTGACATTGTACCTGAAACAACTTTTTAAAGATTTTTCCAAGTTATGTGCTTATCTTTTATTATGTGAACAGAATTAAAAAGCCCTACATGTTTGACATTATCTTCTTTCATTTCGATATTTCGGAAGTCAATTTTGTTCTGTATCTGATGGAAAATCATAAAGTTGACTTGTTAACATTAAGTGACAGTTCATTAAGTTTAAGCCAGGACCTTATTGTTATAAGTTCTTAGTTTAAAGTATTATTATACATACAAGGGTTTCTGCTTTCAAGCTTGTTGAGAGTAGTGTAGCATCTGCACAAAATAAAATTAAATAGTTCACTCGCATTTTTAGCATCATTTGTATACATAACGGAGTATATGGTTCCCAAGATAGGTCGGGGGGGGGAGGGACCCCTGTAGTTATTTTAAGTAAATCAGATCTAGTTGCATTATATTCGATATATCGTTTACCGTTGGTAAAATAATTCCATATGTGTGCCCGAAGTGCCTGTGACACTATTACTCTTTCACTTTTTAAAAAGAATTGTGTGGTTTAAGGTGTCCAACGTCCTCGATAAATCTTAAAATATACACAGTAGTAGCTCAGATTTGTCCACTTTTTTCTGAAGCTATTTTAAAGTTAAATTGTGGCCAGTACCTTAGAAATTTTTTTTTAATGAATTCATATTGACTTTCAACTGATAATTGGAACTATCTAAATAATATAATCATACAGCTTGCTGAAAATTCTCTTTGAAATATTTTCGAGAAAGCAGGGTAGTAAAGATATTGGACAATTGTTTCTAAGAAGTGTTTCATCACACTTTTCTTACAATAGAATAATTTTGGAAATTTTGACTTGATCAGAAATGATACCAGTGCGTAAACTTTGCTTCAAGACAAAAGTCCCTGGTTTACACATGTATCAAGCTTTTTAATCAGCCAATAGAAATTCCATCAGGTGCACTACCGGTTTTGGGTGTCCTTTGATCAATTATTTTCCCCACTGCCACTTCAGTGATGTCAGTGAATTGAAAATTAGGATCATGTCTGTCATTTAAGCAATCTTTACAATTTTAAATTGTTTGGTTTAACAGTGTTCTTGCAAGATCAGCCCTATGTTTGTGAAGAAAGAATTGAATCGGTTTGGAATTGTGAGTTTATTGTCTATAGCCTTGCCATCTATCCTGAAACCGTCTGGAAAGGACTCAGTATTTTTTTGTCTTCTTAAATATTCAATTTACTGTCATACAAGCTAACCTTATGTTATCTTTAAATTTCTTGAAAATATAATCATAGTAATATTTCTTAACATTGCGGTTTTTTTTAATATACCATTGTGTGTTGCCAGGTTAATGTTTAGAGTAGTGTATTCCTACGTTTCAGGGTTTGTCATTCTGAGTTTTTTATATAAATTATGTTTATATTCAGTAGAAATCAGAATACCCTCAGTGATCCATTTGTTTTTCCTTAGGCTTCTTTTATTAAAACATACAGTCTCGTTTGGTCTGAATCTTTCACTCAAGTTTTTACTCAGTAGATCTCCGAATTAATCATCTATTTTATGTGGGTTGTGTGAGTATATTTTAGTAAATTTAGGAGAAGAATCTTTTAAGAAGTTGGTATCTAAAGAGGTAAAATATGGTTGTTGGGCTGAAATATTTTGTAAGATTTTCATTTAGTTTTAAGGGTTGCTTTGCTTAATTTACAGACATTGTTGTCAATCAATGTTCCATTGTTTTGTTTTTTTTTGAGGAAGAGTAGGTAAAATATTACTTGGGAAAGAGCAAGGTCGTTGAATCAAAGAAATCATTATATGTTTGTTTTTCATGTTATCTTTTAAGGTTGATGTTAAAATCTCCAGTATATGCATTGTTTATTTTTCAAGCTTTCCCAGAGGAGTTGAGAACAAATAAATGTACTCAGTTCAGCATTAACAGTTCTAAGAGGCCTGTGAATATTGTACTCTGTACTCTGCCCTAGTACTCTGGCATTTTTGATGTTCTCTTGATCAGTAAACTCCTGACACCACTCTCATACAACTCTGTATTGTGTAGCACACACACTCTCTCGCATTGATAAATCCAGATATTAAAGCTGCACAATGACAATTCCAATGATTTATTTAGGGTAAGCATATACACCTTGTAGACAAGCAGAAGGGGGGGGGGGGGTGAATATTCTCATATATACACAGTGCAGTATCCAGTTGAAATTTGTAAATAACCTCCAATGCAGTCTCAATACTGTCCCAATGTCAATTTCCACAGAGCCAACTAACCATCTCAACTCTACGACTGTACAACTGTTCTATCACTCCACTTGGCAAGCTTGGTCTGTCCTTTATATCGGGAGACTTTATTAGTGTCCATCAACTTGCCGGACAGGAAGTACACTGTGCGGCAATATGCCGAAAGGAGGTGATGTCAAAGGCCTTTGACTTAGGGCAATAAACCTCCAACCAGTACAGGTTGGCCATAGTGTCTGTGTATAGGACCTATTACATAAGAGGTCATCTTGTGCATATTTACCCAAGCAATTTCATGTTACCAGACTGCCAGACAGAGTTTATGGGGATTCTGTCATAGTTTGGGTACAGGGGGTTGACCCTTTCCTTACTGGGGCCAATGAAACTTGTAAGGGGGGGAGTGCAAAGCTATTCCACAGGGGCATCTCAATATTACCCTGAGTAATGTTCTTTGTAAGCCTTCCATCATGTATTTCGATAAATTGGCATTTTCTACATCTGTCATATATATATATATATATATATATATATATTCAACCTTGATTTATAATTTCATTTCTTATTCAGGAATATTACTAGGCCACCCGTGTTGCTACATATTTTGCCCTCGGTAATCCATTAATTGGTATCAGTGCCGCATCATAATCATCTGGTATGTCAGACTCCTGACAACAGAGCATACTGAATACGGGTCCATTTAAACTTAATTCCTCGAAATAATCTTATATTTTCTGACATTTGGCACTAATAGAATCTATGTTTGAACTTAAGATTGTTGAAGAGTGACGAACTGCTTCAGTCGCAACATTCATCTGCATCATAAACAAATTCGACCACATTGTAATATACGAGTCAAACGGTTTTTTCTAGACCCCCATTAATGTGCTCAATAAATAGGTCAATAATAATCACCATGAAGTAATGCTTGATCCAAGATCGACCAAATCATGATTGCATACAGAAAAAGAACAAGGAAGGTACATATCAAGTTCTTTTAAGGGTATTATTAAACCTGTTAATTTCTGTCTTGAAACACATTATTTCGGAATTCCTAGCTGCCTCCAGAGGAAATACAGCTGCCAAGCCGCTCTCATCAGACTTACCTAGGTATGGGAGTAAGCTTTTAAGAATGTCAGTTTTGTAGGCAGCATTTTGATGGACCTCAGCGTGACTTAGGATAGCCTGTTTCATTAACTGATAGTTGTCAGGCTATATGTAATATACATAAGCAGCGTACAACTATTGACTGGCTACCTACGAAACAGTGCAACCAGAGTCTGCAAACGTCATAACGTAGTAGTTATTAGCAGTTAGTCGTATACAATGAAGGGCATAACTCGTGGGTCAATACTCGGCCACATCCTGTTTAATATTTGATTGACGACCTCTACTGTGCAATGAAAATTGTCTCACTTGTAAACTTTGGTGACCACAATTCTATTAAGCAAGCTAAAAGACTATTGAGGAAAAGGGGACACTACTTGAAATGGTTGCTATTCAAGCTGTAGACTGGTTTGACATTAATCGAATGCAGGCATATCCTGACAAACTTCAAAACATGGTAATAATCGAACACACCAAAGGAAGGTTTAATGTCAATGGCCAAGCCATTCAATGTAAAGATTGCAATTTTAAAATACACATTTATGAGCTTTGTACAATAAACAAAAACAAAACAAAACAAAACAAAAAAAAACAAAAAAAAAACAAAAAAAAAAACCACAAAAAAAAACACACAAAAAAAAAACAAAAAAAAAACACAAAAAAAAAAAAAAAAAAAAAAAAAAGAAAAGAAAAAAAGGCAAGTCAATGCACTGAAAAGGCTATCAAAATTTGTAAATGGACAAATCCAAAATGAGTGTCTACAAGTGCTGCACCCTCTGCCATTCCAAATATTGCGCTCCCATCGGCCATTTCACAACAGTATCAAACACAGTCCAAAACGTATATATATAAAAGCAAGTCATTCGTTTTGCTTTGGAAAATTATTCAAATGACTATAATATTTTGTCAATCAAGGAACATATACGTAGCGTTATATTTTGTGGCCTGCAACAAATGGGCACTGGAATTTATAGAGCCTTAAATGGCCTTATCCCACCTTTTATATGTCACTTGTTTGAGCCAATTATAACCCAGTGACTTGAAAATGTCATGCACCATAGTCCTAGAACAAACAGAGCAGGACGGAAATCCCTAACCTATCAATGAGCCAAAACATGAAATAAATTCCCATAGGAATGTAAAACCATATCAAACCTCATCACTTAAACGAAAAAAATAACAAATACATGAGCAGGCCCAAATTGCTCCTGCAACTCCCACAGATCTACCATATATGTTGCTGAGCATTGGATATGAGTCTCCGAGTGCATGGAGCATAACTGGCGTCCCTCATCTACCTGGAGACTGTATCTGCTTTTATCATGTTGAATTGTTGAGTCTGCTTTCATGTACGAGCTGAAGAAGAAAGGGCTCCGCTTGATCCCTGGGTCTCCATTCTATGATGGTCTCCAAGTGGATGGGCATGGCTGTCACGCCTCATCTCCTTGGAGACTGTACCCAACATTTGTTTTCTGTATCTGCTATTTGCCACTGCTGGCTGGCGGCTTCCACCAGGGTTTACAATTAGCATGAAAAGGCGAAACTCATTTTTATATCAGAAGTTTTTATATTGTTATTATAATATATATGGCATCAGTCATGGTTCCTGGTCAGTTTAAGCCTGTGACCTTTTCTGGACTATTTAGACTAGTTTTCCTCGGTCCAATGGCTCTATGGATAATCTTTTTCTTGTACACTCTGACGACAAATAAAATTTGAAAAAAACGTGGAATAAAAATAAAAAAACAAAAAATAAAAAACAAAAAACAAAAAAAAAAAAAAAAAAAAAAAAAACCAAAACAAAAAACAAAAACAAAAACAAAAAACAAAAAAACAAAAAAAAAACCCCAGGAATTTAGGTCAAGGCCACCTTGAAGACCACCTTCATGAGCAACTATCTAAGTGCTGACTTCTTTTTTTTTTTTTTTTTTTTGTAAGATTTAAACAAAACAAAAAAATTAGCTGGATATTAATTTTAATTCAGAGTTACAGACACTATGACCCCTAGATGCATAATATGAAAATGCGCTTCCAATCAACCTAAACTCTACGAGTACATTCCCAGTGTAGCGAGAATCCAGCAGCGGTTTTGGGAGAAGTTCACAATAGCAAAAAACACCAAATATCATACACAGCAGATACAAAATATCCCTCCCCCGAAAAAAGCAGGAAAACAGGAAAACAGACAACAAAAGACGAAGAACAAATCATACAAAATTTATTAAGATTAATCAGGGCGGGTTGGTTGACATAACAAATGTGGAGCGGATCTCCCCAACAGCCATCGAGAAGAGGCCAAAAGCTGTAAAAAATGTCAACAGAAATACAGACAGCTGAAAAGCGGACTTGTGGACAGCAACAGACGAAGAATAAACAAATAGATCAGATTACCCACGATTGAGCTAGGAAAAAACGAATAATGATTTTTTTTCTTACGGGTGTGACATAGATCCATCACACATTGCTTGTATTTTTAAGAAGATATTATGTAAATCAGCATGTTCACCAAAGTTTGCCCCTTCTTGGAAATAAAAACTTGTACTTACTTACTAACTTACTTACCTACTTAGTTAATTACTAATAGCCTTTCTACGGAGGCCACCTTGCAGCACAGTAGCGACTTCAAAAAAGGTTGTCTTTAATCCTTGAAATACCCTTCAACAACACATATTGGCTATTGTGACATGGGTATGAGCCAACTTGCACATATCAAAATGATTAGGCGGGGCTGAAAAAGATTGGCCATCAGAAAATTGTGTTGAGTAAACTCTGAGCAGGCATATATCAAATTCAAAAGAAGTTACGCTAGTAATATCAAAAAGTGCAATATTAACATCCAGAGCACGGCACAGTGACACTGAAACTCAAATTGATAATAATAAAGGAACTTTGGCGCGAACAAAGATGCGCCATGTTCACAAAAAGTCCAACCTCTCAACCACTCAAAATCCACCATGCCTGACATTTGTGACAGGTGTGTGTCATTATTGACCAACATTTTGTGCCAGTTATCAATCACCTGGCCATTCTGTAGGCGGCATAGGAAAACTGTTCAACCCATAATAAGTCCTACCCTGGTCCCGCGATAATTGAAAGTATTTCTATGTAATTTTGAGGCAATACACGATTCCCACGAGCATGCGCAGAAGTGCCTATCTAGCGGCTGCAGTAATTCGATAAGTCGAACCCCCATACCCGGCAGCAAGCGACATTACATTTGAATGGCAGCGCAGAAAGGCAAGCAAAACATTCATATTTTTGCACAAAATGGTATTGTTTACAACACGTAGTCGCCCAGATCTTTAATTTTGCGTATGTTTCCTGCCTGAATCCACTTAGATGTTACAAAAAAGTCAATAGATTGGTATAAAAAAAAAATAAAAACAAAAATGAATGAATCTACAGTATGCAGACGGAATGCAGCCATAGCGTGGAGACGACGCAACCCAGATAAGCGTATCCAGTTAGCATTCAAATGCAGGAACACTTTTTATCGGACAAATTTTGATATATCAAAGGATACTTAATTAGTATCATATTTAGCTGACCTTCCGTGCTGACAAAGTGTAAATTTTATTATAACGAAAGTTGAAACTTCGCTCATCATCTGTCGCTTGACTGCCTTCCTTCGTGGGCTTTCACATGCCGTCATAGACGCAGGGAACATACATTTTTCATCTTTCGATGTATGACATGATATTATGATAAAGTATGATTTTATTTCAAGCAGGCTGGCAATGAAGGTCGCGGCTTAGAGTAATCACAATTGGTGTATTTGTCACATTTTCTCACGTGTCTATTATTTGATATGGGGTTTGTTTGCGAATAATTCTTCTCAATGTTCAATTGTACAGATTTACACAATGCAAGGCCTAAGGAGGTTGATTATCTTTGTCAGACTCCTGACAGCTGTGCGACCCTGTGTATGATAAATGCAAAAATCAAAAAACGTATGTATTGATAGACACCCCTTTAAACAATTACATGGATAGATAAACAGACAGACAGACAGACAGATAGAAAGATAGATAGTTGGACAGATAGATAGACAGATAGATAGATAAATGAATAACGGATGATAAAAGGCTTAAACATAATGTGCTTAAGACGATATATACCTTCATGCATAAATTTTAGGTAAATAAATGTATAAATAAATAAGTAAATAAATAAATGAATAAAATAAAAAAATAAGTAAATAAATAAATAAATGAGTGAATGAATGAATGAATGAATGAATGAATAAATAAATAAATAAATAAATAAAAATATTTTAAAACGATAAAAATGATATCGTTAATAAGTTAACTTCCTTCTGATTCATCTCTAAGACTAAATTTAATCGATTGTCCCATTTTTATCCGATAAAACTTGATTTTATCTTCATTTCGTTAATGATAAAAACATATTGGGGATTGTTTAGAAAATAATTCAACAATTTTTAATTGGGGACCAAAAAAGAAGAAGTCATAAACTTTGCTAATTTTAGGGGCCATTCAATTATTACGTAAGGAAAATATAAAAATCACATTTTCTGACCCCCCATCCCCACCCCCATGCATGCAGGGCATACGCAAGAGTCTCCCCCCGCCCCTCCCTCTCTTCACGCAGTGCGCAAATTAGTTTGGTAACTGCAACTGGCTAATCATGACATAGGGGTGGGCTTAAAAGACCCGTATCTTAACTCTGTTTTTATATAATCTACCGTATTCATCCCAATAAGTGTACTCAGTGCTTAAGAAATCATGAAAATTTGCATTGACCCCCCCCCCCGAAATTTAAGCACACAGCATCGTGGTCACAGCACAAGAAGTTCATGTGAGTTATTGAGCCGTTTTGTTTTGTTTTGTTTTGTTTTGTAAGCACCGTTCGATGTATTTCATACCGTCAGCGCAAAACTATGATGACGGCTACATTCAATACAAATAGTTTAAATTTTGATGTGTACAATAGAAGTAAACACATATAATCATATCCCAGTTCATTATAAGCTATATTTCGTTTGAATATAGGGTGCTGTTTCCACATAGACCATATTGTTCTTTCAAACATTGTCGCTTTTGATATCCCCGTCGCCGGACGTCGCCACACGGCCTATAATGTTAGAGTATTAGAGTGCCCGTTTTCTGCAGAGGGCTAGTTGGTTGTGGAGGATATATTCACAGGCATCAATGACTTAATTTTTACTTCTAACTAAATATTAACTCGTATTTTGTCGTATTATCAAAAAAACAAAAAACAAAAACAAAAAAGACAAAAAAAAACAAAACCAAAAAAAAAAAAAAAAAAAAAACAAAAAAAAAACATAAAACAAAAAAACAAAAAAAAAAAAAAAAAAAAAAAAAAAAAAAAAAAAAGAAGCAAAGATGCGTTTGTATGCAACATGGTTTGCTCGCCCCACCCCACCGTACCCATGCCATACTGTCCACTCAAACCCCTCCCCGCTTCTTGTACACGCAATACCTGATTGGCCCTTTAAAATTGGAAGTTTTCCAAACAGTGTGTTTTCATCTTGAAAAAAAAAATGCACTTAATCACCGACATTTATATATATATATATATATATATGTCTGTTGATCAGAGGAGACAAAAATTGGAAAATATATCTTGAATATTTTTCGACATGAAGACAAAAAACAAATCAAAAATGGAGGAAAGGTACATCCCCCGCCCCCCCCCCCCCCAAAAAAAAGAAAACGCATTGTTTATTTAGCAATCTTAAACTTTTGGTTGATTTTTCGTAGCAGATTACTCGTAATTCTCTGAATCCTTGTCATCAAATTGATATAGTCTTGATATATATATATATATTTTCAACTCAAAAGTGAACCCACTTTCAGTGGTTTCCCGTCGACTTAAGACAATTTTTATGAGACTTTGATTTGGCACACACACTTCAGCAAAAGGCAAAGCAACATATCCCCCCGAAAATGTTGAGCCTGAAGTGATTCAGTTAACAATGCAGATTTTGGAACAAAGGTTGATCTATTGACATTCAAAACAATTTGAGATGCAACTTGTTTAATTCTTCCAGCTTTTGACATGGTCATGATAGGTGACCATTTTCTTTTGAAAAAAAAATACTGATTAAAAAAAAAAATCATTCATTCATTCACTCACTCACTCAGTCATTCGTTCATTTATTTGCGGGAAAACATAAAATGCTTGCTTTTGAAAATACATTTTTATGTATTTATTTATTTATTTATTCATTTACTTACTTACTTACTTACTTACTTACTTGATTACTTACTTATATATTTATTCCTTTTATCCACCGCGCTACCAATTAAGCTTTTGTCTTTAGTTTTCACGTATTAACCTTGCGGCGAGCCAACCAAAATTTCAGCTCTTGAACACGCATCTGATATGGAGTTCTATCCCTTAATTTAGTGACTTCATTGTCCTCTTCTGTGAGTTGTATATCAGTCATTCTAGAAGAAATCATTACAGATGTTATCTTAGTAAAATTGGCAGAAGTGATACAAAAAATTATTGGTCTTTACCGGAAAGGCATGCAATCTCACCACCTCACATGTCAAGATGAAGCAGCAAATCAGCTTCTTTGCGATAAGACGGACCCCTTGATTTCCCAGAGCTTCGTTGTATACAGATGAATCTAGGTCACGCTTGAGCCACACTGATCACGGTCAGTGAGTTCTAATACCAGCATGCGGCAGTGTTATGTGTTTGTGTAACTGGATAAATATTTTGACACTACTTACGCCTATATGGGATTTGGTACATGCTGGCTTTTATTACCAAAGGTGGCACATTCAGAATATCTTATATGCCCTAGGCCTATATCGAGTATCCTTGCTTTGCTACAAGTTGGAGCTGATGCTGAGCTCGGAATGATCTAACGGGCATTAAAATGAACATTAAATGACACAGGAGGTAATTGTTGACCCATATTTTCACTATTTAAAAGCAAAAAACATCGATAAAGCAGGCGGGTATTACAATGTAAATAAACAATATATCGATAGGTCGACCTACCGATGTATCTTTGCCTTTTCCCGAAAGGTGCTGCATCTACGTAATAATGGTTTACTGGAAAATTTGTTTAGACGATAAAACATATTTTGCCAAAATAAAAGTTACAAATGAACAAAATAACTGGAAAGCAACATTCTAAACACACGCAAGAGAGCCGTAAGCACGTCACATCACCACCAAGATTGATATTTATGTAGCTGATGTTCTAGAAAGAAAGTTAAAAATGTGAATTAAAATTTGCAGACAAACAATATCTTCACCTCGATACAATACTCCTAGTTTGGGGCCCACCACCTGCCAAAACTGGTAATTTCAAGGCATAGTATTTTCATTTCTACGTAATCACACTGGGAAAGTCTTATTTTATGTTGTACTAAACATTCTTTGGTAAATTAACCTTCCCTTAACACTAATCACACATCACATATATTTTGGATACTACCTCTTCAAGATATCCAGATGGGACGTGGCTGTCATTTTGAAAATTGTGGATTCCGCATCCAATAGTTTGTATACGAGGATTGTAATGGGACGATGGGGGGGGGGTATAAAATATGAAACTAAAAGTATATTTTTCAAATATTTCAGGGCATCAATTATGTTATGATATATGCTGTGGCCGTTATTAACTTTGATCTGTAAATCAAATGTATTTTTGCCTGACTATCCAGCATTGCGTCGCACCATGTTCAAAATGGCGGTCACCAACCTGGATGCTGTGTCGGGCTATATCGTGTCCTTTTTGACTTCCAACTGACGATGAGAACTGCTTCAGACATAAAATAAAGGGGGCATTTAAGAGTACAGATACTAAGTCATGTCTGCAAGGCACTTTAACGACGGTTTGACCTGATCACTCAGAGAATGGACACCTGTAACTAAGCGAAATATAACGATATCGATCACCGGATAATCGGGCCTATGTAGCTATTCTGTTTCCCAAGTTTACCCTCCAGACAGGTGGTAATGAATAGTTTTTTTTGAGTTGATTTTACTGCAAAATAACGGCATGCAGCGGCCCCTTTCTCCATAAAATCTTTCAGCCTGGGGTGATCATTTTTTATTAGGGAAGGGCAGCTTGAAACTATCTTTTCACATTTCATAAATGTATAAAGCCTTTTCAGTAGGTTTCGTTGGGTTACCGGAACCACACATATATTTTTTAGGCCTTAGGTTACTTAGATATGTCTTGGAACATGTTTAAAATGCATGTTCTTCCCTCTTTTACACATTACCTCCTTTTCTGTCAGTGTAATATGCTACCTGGGCACAGCCGGGGGCACTGTGAGCACAAAAAGGTCTAGGGATCCTCACAAAGGTCCATGTGTAATTTCATTGCAATTGGCCAAGTGCGTGTTCATTTTTTTTTCTTTTTTTTTTTTTTTTTTTTGTTCTTTTTTTTACTCATTCTTTATTAAATCATGCTTGAAAATTAGAATTCAGTGATGGGCATCGTAATATAACCTGTGGAGTCCTAAATACACATGTCAGACAGCAGGACGTCTTGGCACACCTTTACAGGCTACAAATCTAGTAGACACATAGAAAATTTGAAGGATATTGAAAACATGTAAAGTGAAGTACATCAGTTATACAATAAGTAGTGCTTTCTATCAAATGGCTTTTCAACGTTAGACCACATGGTATGAAACAACTGTCGGTTACCTCGACACAGTAAAATGAGTTCTTCAGTTGCTATTTTGTATTCTTAAAAGAAAAAAATACAAAAAAATGCAACCAATGAGATAATTTGCTTTTTGCGTATTTCTCGACGAATGAAGAACTTGGCTAATAACAGATAACTGCTAAAAGAACATATGCAAGGTGAAATGGAATAACCCCCCCCCCAAAAATAAAAATACTCATCCACTATCAAAGATATTGTATCAATAGGACGATTAAGATTCCACCATTCTTGAAATATAGTCCAGAATTCTTGAATTGTTGACATTCCCAAAAAAGATGGATTGCTACGTCTTGTATAGCACAATTATTACAAGATTCTAACTGCACAAACCCATTTTTATAAGTCTATAGATGTGTACCACAAGGTCACGCAATGCAGCAAATTGACAGCATAGAATCTTGCTCTCCATACTACTTTTGTATGGTAGTGTCAAAAATGAGACCATTTCCAAAAAAAATAAAATTCAACTTTGTTTGCCATGTGCTTGAAGAAGAAGGTGACACTTTCATGTTGAAAGTTATCAAACACCAGTGAAATTCTGTGCAAGTTATATCACAGACTGATTTACATTTACCCTTTAATCTAAAATTAGAAATAGTTGATGGCCTCCGTTTTTAAATTCTGTTATCTTCCCACTTGTGCCTCCAGTGACCAATTAATTGGACAATAGCAAGGCTAAACAATCCAGAAAACTTATTCTTAGATTAAACGTTCTTGGCAGCTCTTTCTCACTGAAAAAAGGGTACCGTCAGCATTAATAAGATCGCCAATTTATTTGGTTCCTAATCTGTACCAATGTCCATGAAATACAGTTTTTTCAATGGTTTTGAAAGATTCAACCAAAGAAATTCATTGCAGATTTCCAGAGCTTTAGTCAGTTCAAAAAGGTTTCTCAAATCCTTCCGGACATTAAGTTTATCTATGTAGGAACAAGGTAGTGCTAAAAAAACGTGTGTATTTTTGTGACATTATCCTGCAAGATAAGTATTAAAATTCATTTTTTCCACTTTGAATTACCATCACTAAATAAACGAGTCATGGAGGTTTAAGTTTAGGGCCACAACTTCGGTGTTAAAATGTATCAATTTTAAGTTCACCTTTAAGAATGCTTTGATGCATGACAGTATTTTTAGCTTTTGATAATGACTTTTTCCATATAAACAAATACACGTTTGCTTCTGGTTTTTCATTCTGTTATCTCCCAACTTGTGCTTCCAGTGACCAGAAATGGAGAGTCGCAAACATTCCAGGAAACTTATTTTTAAATTATATTTTCTTAGCAGCTCCTCCTGGCTAAGAAATGTACCATCAGCATTAATAGCATCGCCAATTTGTTTGATTTCTAATCTGTCCATGAAATACAGCTTTTTTCTATGGTTTAAAATAGTAAACCATAGGAATTCATTGCAGATTTCTGCAGCTTTAGTTAGTTCAAAAATGTTTCTAAAGTCCTTCCTGGCAGTAAGTTTATCTAAAAAAAAAACGATGTAGTACTCTAAAAATATGTGTATGTATGTGACATAATGCAAGATAAGTATCTCACTTCAATTTTTTTTAATAAATTGTCGAACCACAAAAATGCCCACTGTGAATTATTATCCCTAGATAAACGTTTTACCCAGTTTAATTTTAGGCCCACAACTTCAGTGTTAAGATTTATCAGTTTAAGCCCACTTTTAGGAATGCTTTGACGTATGACAGTATTTTAAACTTTTATTACTGAGTTTGTTCCTTCACAGGAACTGATATACGTTTGCTTCAACTGCATTAGAAATGTTTTCATTGACATGAAACACAGAAACTGGGTCAAGTCATCTAGAAATAACAAGGCACTTTGAACCCATAATTCTGCTGATCAGTGACAAATTTCGTCTTGTCCTTTTCTTGAATGATTGGATCTTACGTTCAAAGCTTCTTGAGTCATAACATTTTCCTGTCTATCAAACGTAATACCTAACGTGTTGAGCTGTTCTTCGTCACAGAAAACGGGTAAGTCCAAGTCTTCATCATCTTTTGTTGTACATGTAACCAGAAAACTATTGTTTTCTCAAAGTTACGTTTGATCCAGACAATCTGCTTAAGTCATCAAGAATAAAAACAAAAAGTTTTGCAGACTGCTGATTTGCAACGAAACATGTTCCATAATGTGCCTACCAACTGGGTGACCTTTAATGCACTATCGCCAAATCTTAAACCCTTGATATTGCCATTTGTTCGTATTATAATTGCGAAAGGCTCTGCAGCTGGAACCAAAATAAATGAAGCTGGGGCCACCCTCTCTGGCACTTCTAAAACAGGGAGAAAGAACTCAGAAATGTTCCTATTGTTTGTCACACAGCTGTTTACTTCTGAATCGATTATGCACACCCAATTGCAAAACACAAAACTAAAACAAAACAAAAAACTCAAAAAAACCTCAAAAAAAGAAAAAGAAAAAAAAAAAGACTAAGGCTTTAAGAACTGGAAATATATAGAACCACTTAAAAGTATCAAAGGCCTTCTTAAAGTCCTTAATGAGAAGGAGACCAGATAGATCACGAGTCCTACAAATTGCATAATATCTGATATAGGCCGAATATTTTCACCAATGAATATACGCCTAATATAGCCAGTTTGTTGCTCATTGACTTAATATTGCAAGACTTTTTGAAGACGCAAGGCCAATACCTTGCCACTTTATAGATTGCATACCAATAAATAAATAAATAGAGAAAGGAAAAAGAAAGAAAGAAAAAAAAGAAAGAAAGAAGGAAAGAAAGAAAGAAAGAAAGAAAGAAAGAAAGAAAATCGAATTGTATTTTACATTTTATAAGTATGCCAACGTGAAACCCATATAATAAGTGCGTCATCATCTCCATAAATATGGTGAATGTCCATTTTAGAAACTTCAATCTGAATTAAGTATTCTAACTATGTGTGTGCATTCAAAAACAATTTTTAAAACATCAAAAAAATATCCATCACAAAATATTTCACAATTACCCTTGCAAACATTGCAGCGAACCTCCTGGGAAACACCTAGGTACAATATCAAACTATTAACCCCCCCCCCCTCCTCAAATTTCATTACCTAGCACACGCGGAAAATTCTTTCTAACATATGCAGGGATCTTTTTCATTATGGATATCTTACTCCACTATTGCCTGGCAACAGATGTGATTTACCCTTTGTGGACTCTCAATATATACTGACTGTGTCTGTGTTTAAAGTAGATTTCCACTGACAGGCTACCATCTCTAAGGGGGGATTGTCTGCCTGAGAATAGCGATGAACTTTTATAATGTTCATTAATCCTTGTATGACAGACCTTACTCCCTGCCATGTGTCAAGGTGTATTAGACCTTTGTCAAATACGGTTACATGTGTATATCAGTGTCTCTGGGACAGTCGTGTCGCTCGAAAACAAGATCATGAAAGCAATAAGAATTTATCCATGGAAATTCATATGCATCATGATCTGGCCTTGCACACAGACCGGAGTGTATGCCTGTGATGCCAAATGTCTTGCAAAGAGCAAGGTCTCTTAGGGACACCATACATTGACCCATGGGGCATTAATGAAGCAGAAGGTAACACTAAGTACAAGGTGAATGCAAAACATGCATCGTTTGCAAACTTCTTCCAACAAAACCCTACCTCTCACACAGTGTCCTGCACAATATATATATATATGTATATATATATATATATATATATATATATATATATATATATATATATATATATATATATATACATATACATATATATATATATATATATATATATATATATATATATATATATATATATATATATATATATATATATATATATATATATTACTATTATTGAGACCTTTTCTATTCATGCATTGAGACGATATTATTGTTTGTATAAAGATTGTCCTTCAAAATAATATGTGTATGTTTCCTGTATTTCAAGGAGACGGTAAAACACACATACTTTCAATCGCATGTGTCATCATACTCAACAGCAAGTACAAGTGTGACAGCCATACATCAGGTTAATTATTGATGGGCTCCAAACGTAATTGGATTGCATAGTAATTGAAAAACCTTATATGAACAATCGATGCATGTGTAGGAATCATCAGATGTAGTCCCCGTCCCTTCATCATGATACCACAGTATTATATATTACCTGGTAATTACAACTTGATTTGTTTTGTGAACATTTTCATTTACATGTAGCAGAGGGTGGCTCGATTGACTGTTATGACAATAAACGTTAAAATCTTAGAAGGTCAGAAAGTGCAAGGATAAAGCCAGACACAATATTCAAAACAGAAAACAATATTCATTTTAGCTTATCTTCACAGTACAGGTTTCTTTACTCATTTGCGTCATACAGGTCTAAATTAAGATCTGTGGTGTACATGATTTTGCGTTGATTTAGGACTCATATCATAAATCCATGGCAACCTTTTGTCGATACCCTACTTACTGTGTATTCTATTCTCCATTTCACATAATAGATTTTCATTAATGTAGGCATGACGTATATTCCGTTCACAAGGGGTCTTATATGTATTTTCATTGGTGGTATTTTCATTGTTTTTAAATTAGCTTGTACGTCTGATTAAAATAGCATGTGACGTAAAAATAGGCACCAGTCAGCAATCACAAAGACTGTGTTGTTATCTGGGTGTAAGACCAACTGTCTTTCCCGGGAATTGTTTTTCACTCACAAAGCAAAACATATTTTTATTCACGTGCGTTAAGACAAAGGTTTTTTCATGAAAAACGGTTAGGGTATGATATGCGTAGTCTGTGTCACACATGCCAGAAATAAAAAGGAATCGCTGCTTGTATAAGTGTAAGCAGTGTCATCGATTCACTCTGTGAGTCAATTTGCCTGCTATTAGCCATTTTTTGTGAGATGCCGAGAAGCACGAGGCAATAGGATCAGTCAGCAGCTGTTCGCTGTCGGGTTCTCGCCGTGGCTATCAAGACGATGTACATCATCGTCAGCTTGGAGAAAGTATCCTTGCAAGTTACATGCATACATCTGAACAGACCCTGGCAAAGACCACACACCTACACTCTCAAACAAATGTGTTGCACGATAGTTTTTCGAGTACCAATCTTTTTAATTATACTTGAGCCTTATCCTCTAGAACCACTTTCCAGTCGTTAATGCCTTATTCCGTGGTTCAAACTCTATATTGTCCTTAAGCTAACTTGTCAATGACTGAATGGGAAAAAATATGATTAACCCCTGAATGAAGAAAAAGCAAATCTAGCAGGAATCAATCAGCTCCCAAGGATAGTCCTCAATCTGAACCGTGTCCGTTTTCAGTCACTCCAGACCATCATGGCGTCCATTGTGACGTCCACGCTGAAAGCACAAGAGGCTTCGAGTTTGGTTTGTAATGCAGTTGACACACAGATGTCATAAATCGCGTTTGAAATTTCCCAAACTCCCACTGGCGTGAAAAGTGACAGTATGTATTGTATGACTCTCCCGTGGCGTTTGCTAGCCACAATAAGACCATGATACCACACAAAGACTGCCTTCAAGACACTATCGTTACTTTTGCACTTTATAGTTTTTAAGATCTTTACCATAATTCCATACAAGTATTTCTACAAGTTATCTTTCATGAAGAGTATAATATGCGTATAGGTACATGAGTAACAGAGCTCAAGTGATGATTGTTCTATCTTCTTAGGTAAAGAAGTCTGCAATTAGCGTCCCAAAGTATAAAGTTACTTGTAACTCTTATATTTGGCTCAATATGTAAATTGTATTTAAAGTAATCTCAATCTCTTATTCATACCTTTTGAGATGCGATGTCTGCGTATAGGTATATGAGTAACAGAGCTCAAGTGATGATTGTTCTATCTTCTTAGGTAAAGAAGTCTGCAATTAGCGTCCCAAAGTATTAAGTTACTTGTAACTCTTATATTTGGCTCAATATGTAAATTGTATTTAAAGTAATCTCAATCTCTTATTCATAACTTTTGAGATACAATGTCGCGCATCATTTCGTTTTAAAACTTTTTAAACATACATCTAACCTGGCATTATGCTACATTTTGCCAATTTGGAAACATCCTAACAGGACAGTGCCTTCCGGGTCTAGAGGTGGCTATGTTTTCATAGTTTCATGTCAAAGTCTTTAATGTACATAATGAATATTTAAGCTACAGATGTGACCTTGCCTAATTACGTTTTATGGCAGCTTTCATTTGCATCTGCAGTGTATTTGTTTCTTTCTTTCATTTTTTGTTTTTTTTTTTTTTTGTTTTTTTTGTTTTTTGTTTTGTCTTTTTTTTTCATTTTTTTAAAAAATATATCCCTATTTCAAGTAACGGGAAAGCACAGGTCATTTTGATACATTTTACAGCATTGGCTTCAACTTCGGGATCCTGATATGCGTGAAATTCTACGTGAATGTCGGCGCTCACCTCTTGGATACCAATGTCCAGCAATTTGTAGGATTCGAAGCTCGGAATAATCGTTTGATACGATGTTACGCCCTGGTTTTCGTCGCATCAACAAACATGGTAGGCCTGGTATGAAAGTTTTATTTTGAAAACTTCTTACCACAGATGCCCAATAAGCCCCTGCGATCCCGCAGGAAATTTGCGTTATAAGCAAGACATCAAGGACTCATAACCTGACCAGAAATAATCCTGCCGCGTCATCCAAACAAATCATGTTGTGAAATAAAGTCGATCAAACGGCTGGAAACATTGTTAAACTCCGATTTCTCGGTGTGCACTCGTGGGTGAGGAAATCAGATGGTCACAGCTTTGCACCGGAGATGACACGTACATGTCATGAAGTGCGATTGATAAGTTAGTCCCGAGCTTTCTCAAGAAAAGGAAGCTTGACAGTTTGCAGGATAAGCAAATAAACAAATGCATTTGCGGGCGGGGAACAAAGTTTCCCACTTTCTTCTATATATTTATTATCATTATTATTATTATTATTATTATTATTATTATTATTATTATTATTATTATTATTATTATTATTATTATTATTATTATTATTATTATTGTTGTTGAACATTTGAGTCGCACAGCGTATCGCCGATTTTAATGTTCTTGTGCGGAATTTACTTAGTATGGAACAATGAAGTCACTTTTTCTCGGCACGATCCAGACGTGGGCCAATTTGCAACTTTTGCTCTCCTGTTGAGGGTTTATATATATACTGGGGTGCCAATTGTCGGACAGCTAAGCGCAAGGTTGTGTTCATTGCCAGCCTGAAAATTAAATAATAGTTACTGATGTTGTTTGGCAGTGCCGCTGAAAAGACCAAACACTGTGTATTGTTGGCGCAGGTTCCTTGTCAAATCACACTCTTTGGATTGCGAACGCGCACAAGAGATGATCGAGAAAATCCTACCATGAGCAGAAAGTTAAGTGTGCCCAATTGTCAGAAATGGGAAGGTATTTGGCTTCATGTTATTTTTGTTCACCTTCTGGCTGGGAATTAAACTCCAGTCCTTGAGGGGAGAACCTCTATATTTTAATACACATATTAGATTTACAACTTTATTTTGCAAACTGTGTCGGGTGTTCAATGATACTTGCCGGCCATTATGGATATGCTCTTTCTAAACTAGTAAAAGTTGACATTGTGTCTGAAAATATGTAAATTTCAAAACTGGTCAACTAGTCTTCTATCCCACATCAGTCTCTCGGTGCTTACGAACTATATATTTTTTTATACATCTTGTCAATGAATGGCAAAACTATCGACGATTTCCGACCATCGCGCATATACGACAATTGGGCACGGCTCTATAATATACAAAGAATGCCATGTTTAAGAAATTAATGTTTGGTCACATAATTCACAAGATATATCGCAAAATTATGGTACATACCTATATCCACACAATTTCTGTTTTCACGGCAATTATCCATGCCAAGCTGTATCTGTTGGCATCGCTGCATTCTCGAGATTCTTGCGGTCAGGTACATGTATATGTGTAATGGAGAAGTTGCGAAGACATTTTGAATTGCAGCCATTACGTTTTATTACACTTAATATTTGCATATATATTTAATCATAGCTTATTTAATCTTCCAAAAATGTATCCCAATAGCATCTTGAAGTATTTCAGATTCCTGCAGCCAATGGTGTAGAGCAGTTGCAGTTGTAACCATGCTCTAACATAGCCCATGCTGGATGAATTACATTTAGCCCAAGATGAGTCATTCTAGAAAATACATGTATGTATGTGCGTTGATTTATGCTGCGATTTAAGTTTTACTTATCTAAGTTTAAGTATCCAGCAGACAATGTACGCCATGTAGGGTACGGTGATGCCTAGCCTGTGGCATGCTACGTGGCATTTTCGTCTACGATTGGTGCATTCTATTTTGCTACTTATGTATGACTGACGTCAGGTACGTTTCCATCGACCAGTACCTTTTTTAATTGATGGGAATATTCTGCTTTAAGCATCAACACAGCCATCCACCAGTAAATACAGCATCAAGCTTCATCACTGACCATTCTGTACTGCCCTGCCCACATAGATACAGTAAACTGCGATTCACGACGGTACATGGTGAGAATGAGAGTCCGACAAGGTGCAGGCTCAATGAAACACCGATAAAGAGCATTTCATCAATCTGAGTTTCTCATGGATTTGTTCATGCGTCGGGAGAATGAAAGCCTAAGCATTCAGGTATTATTTTTTTTGTTTTTGTTTTTGTTTTGTTTTTGTTTCTGTTTTGTTTTTGGTTTTGTTTTGTTTTTTTTTTGTTTTTTTTTTTCGTGTGTGTTTTTTTTTTTTTTTTTCAGAACCTGCTGAAATCTATCCATGAAAGCTATTCGTATTTACTCCCGCATGTCTATGATGCAGGGCGGTTGATGTATAATTGTCGAAGATGATTAACAGATAAATTGGATCATCACGTTATAGTGGTTTTAGCGATACAATGTCAATACAGCACATATATACGGTTAGTTCTTAGTGATTGCATTGACATAAACCATGTGTTGTTCCATGTCTCAACAGGGTAGACTAAGGAAAACAGTTTTTCCGAGGGTAATATATTTTAACTGCAGTACCTTGAGAATTTCATCTTGAATTGAACAGTATACCACCTCATATAAAATAATGTAATGTATGCAGATGGATTTGTAAAACCTGTTGTTTTCATTGGTTTTTATCTCCTAACCTATTCGCCTGGCTTGTCCCTCTTAACCTTTAAATATATATATATATATATATATATATATATATATATATATATATATATATATATATATATATATATATATATATATATATTTATTTATTTATTTACATTTATATATATGGCCCCACACTTGGTGCCAGGGACACGTTTGCTAGATACACAGTGATGATTACCCTAAGGAGAAAGAGAAGGGCAAATATTTGTGACATAAAATATAGTTGTATATACGTGTGTACGTATGTATGTATGTATGTGTGTATGTATGTATGTATGTATGTATGTATGTATGTATGTATGTATGTATGTATGTATGTATGTGTGCATGTGTGTATGTATGTATGTATGTATGTATGCATGTATGTATGTATGCATGTGTATGTGTGTGTATCATGTGTTTATATATACAACCAGGATGGGAGGCAATTTCAACCTTAATACGCATCCATGAAATTCGTGTACATCTATAGGTATGCTTTAATGCTAATTCTGTTCACTGTTTTCAATTAATAGTGGTAATATTAACATTCAAGCAAAAATATAATACAGGATGGCAGTTTATTGTGGCATTTTCTTAAATTTATTTCTTTGCATAATTTGCGTAATGCAAACCACTTTTGTGTTTCTACTGCACATTTTGTGTGGGCTATTTACTCATATCAAGTACTTGTTGTAGCTATGCTTTGCGCGAGTAACGGAATGTTCGGGAACAAAGAATTTGTAAATATAGTACCCAACTAATCACGATTTCTTGTGGCGTGATAAGCCACATTTTTCTTCAGAAATTATATTGGCATTTCAAATTTGTTGCTGTCAGGATCTTAGAAAGGAGTCTGGTAGAAATTGATGTTTCTAAGTATTGGGTATATTTTCACAATATTCGGCTTCAGGGGGTTAATGTTCAACAAATAATTATATCAAATTATTGCAGAAACGAAGCATTGCTATGGAAAGGTTTCCGCATGCAGAGATTAAAATAAAAGTGCCATGATGATAACAATGCAAGATCAAAATTATTTTCAATCCACAAAAAGGTTCAGCAACATGATGTGCAAAAACTTGTTACACAGCTTTACGTTTAACAACAGAAGTTTTTTATCGTCTGTATAAAATCCCAGGTACATATATTGGTTGCTGTAATCTTGTTTTGTTATCATCATAATTGTCATCATCACCATCAGCAACAACAACAGCAGCAGCAGCATTCTGGGGGACGCAATGCCACAAAAACAATTTCTACAGTGGGCTTCAGTGGGCTTCTTTTTGCACCAACAGGAGGAGCTGTACAAATTAACCTTTGAACGGTTGTTTTGTATAAAACCAAAAGGTGAAATGAAAGCCATCTGGGTGTGAAAAGTTTAGGTTGGTCTAACAGCTGGGGTTTTACTTTAATGTCTGGACTACCATGAATAAATCATATTGCGGGAAACATAAATAATACTTGTGTGGTCCGAGATCCTGATCTGAAACTGAAAAAATAAACACCAATTTAAATAAGGATTTTTTACATGGAAAAAAAAATCCTTGGCCTGTAACTGTGGTACAGCTACGAGGCATTGTTAGTGTTTTGAGTTTCTCCTATTTGCATTTTGCGTGAAGAAATTGGCACTGATCTACAGTATAAAATGGTACATCTACGTTTCCTCATGTTCACGAGGTTAGAATTTCACGTGTTCAAACAAAAACAAAAACAAAAACAAAAAACAAAACGAAACAAAACAAAAAGAAGCAAAAAACAAAAACAAAACCCCCCAAAAAAAAAAAAAAAACGCAAAAACAAAAAAAACAAAAAAAAAAAAAACAAAACACAAAAAAAAAACAAAAAACAAAAAACAGAAAAAAAACAAAAACAACAAACAAACAAAAAAAAAAAAACCAAAAAAAAAACAAAAAACAAAAACAAAAAAACATAGCACTAAATCCGTTAAAATATGAAAATGGATTTGCACTGTGAATGAATATAATGGATGTTTGTGAATGATGAAAGCACACAAGGGTAAAAGATAATAGGGTTTTTCTTTTCTTTCAGAGGTAACTGACTCCAAACGTCCTATAGGTCTTCCCGAACAAATCCTTCAGACATAAAGCTGTTCTGCAATAGTAGCGACTTTATAACTGAATAAAACATAAATCAGTTAAACATTACGTTTCAACATTATTTCCTATCGTGGACACGGAATGGCTATTATAAGCACGACTAGTGAGACATTTAACTATTCTCCCCTAAATATTTCACAGGCAGATAGCGGACCTGCGTTTTACCAAGATCCGAATGATTTGGAATTCCAGCGAATTTTGAACATCATTGACAAGTACGTTCTACCCATTATGATATGGACCGGGTTGATTGGGAACAGCATATCGGTTGCCACTTTTGCTTGCACCAGACTACGTTTTCATTCTGCTAATGTCTACCTGGCTGCTCTGGCCATCAGTGACAATGGGTTTCTTATTCCACTTATATTTACATGGCTAACGTGGTTTGATATTCAACTTTATCACCATGAAGGCATTTGTCAGTTGCTCGTCTATCTCGGCTATGTGTGCGGATTCTTATCTGTGATGTACATAATATGTTTTACCGTGGAGAGATTCATCATAGTGTACTTCCCATTGAAAAAAGCAGACTTGTGCACTCGAAAACGGGCAACTGTGGTTGTGGTCTGTTTTACATGTGTGGGATTACTTGGTTATACGTTTGTCTTCTGGACCACTGGAACAACAATTATCTACAATATGCGCACATGCTCTACGAATGAAAAATACTTCAAACTCGTAAACATTTTGAATTCGATAGACTCAATATTAACATTAATGTTGCCTATTCCAATAATATGTATTCTCAACATGTTAATTGGCGTTAAAGTCATTCAAGTTTATCGTGCAAGAAAAACAGTTTATTGCAGGAATAGCCTCATGCCCCAAAGGTTTGAGCGGCGCACTGAAGAGAAAACCACGACGCTGCTTGTAGTTGTGTCCTCAGTCTTTGTGATTTTGAACCTTCCAAGCCACTATTTTCGACTAGGATATCTTGTTCAAGTTCAATTGCGAGGGAAGCCACTGGAAGCGTCTCCGCGGGAAGTACTGTGGCAACAGGTTTTTATGTATTGCTTTTATCTAAATTTTTGTATTAATATCTTTCTATACAGTACATATGGTAAAACCTTTCGCGAAGCAGTCCAATGCTTGGCCACCAAGATATGCAGCAAAATACACATGATAATGGCATCTTGCAACTTTTCGCACGGAAAATCAAGACAAAGTAATCGCAGTAGGAATCGAACCTCCACTCTATCCTTTAACCTCGCAAGCTCGCATCCCCAGGCTACAACGTTCCTATAAACGCGTTTTGCCTGAGAGGACTGAACCTTGATGTCTGACTTTGTCCATTTTTATGGGCCTCTCTTCTGTATTTAATCGTATTTACAGACTGAATTCAATTCATCAGACCTTGTCTACAACAGAGAGCACTGGCAACGCTATTGTGTCTCCTGGTGCAAGTAGTGGTTTTAATTTTATGTAAACTGTTTGACTGGGCTGCGTATTTTTGACTGCTCTTGACGCCTTCAAAAGCAAGCATTAAAATATTATCCTGCTGTAATTTGCCAAGGTACAGGGACAATTGTGGTTGCCTCCCCTCCTCGTGGGTAGTTTGGCGCGCCATTAGAGTGCCAGTACAACCAGTAATAACCTCTTTTCTCAGTTCTGTAGTACACATTTATTTTTCGTTATTTGGAGACTTATTTGGCAAGCTTGGATGTCAGTCTCAAGCTACAGGTGAACAATAGATACGCACATTATGCAGGAAGAATGCACCCTCTTTGCACTGTTCTTAATTATTTTTTTTTTTTTTAATTACGTCAGTTGATAAGGACAACTATCTGTCCATTTGTCTTCGAATTTTATGAATTTGCACTAGGTACTTTTTCTTTGTATTTGAATATGCGCATTTTTCACGGGAAGTTGGTATAATTGTCATGGCTCGAATTTTGTTATTGTGTGACCAATTTGGTTTGACAATATTTTCTTGGCACTTTTACAAAAGTGACGGTTCCAAACGTTTTCTCTTTAATTTAAATGTGTCATTAACGCTAATTAAGGCTCCTTTGTATATGCGTGGAGTTAATTGACTGTGTCCATATCACATCTGCATGTTCCCCTTGAATTCAGCAGATATGTATACATAAAAGTCACCTTGTTTGACTCTCACTACCTACTCTACCAAACACTTTTATTAACATGGGTATAGAACCAGTTAATCACCTCCAGTCTGTTTCATGGTAACAAGTGTAAATTACACCCTATTACGGTGGCAAGTTTGGTCCCTTCCCTCCAGCACTCATACCCCGTTCTGATCGGTAAGGTCTCATGGGTGCTAATCTTATACAAATAATTTATCTTTGAACATGTACAAACAGCTATGCACTTTATTCATGATAGTTGTATCACTGCAATTTAAACTAGCTATCCGTATTTTTCATGTGGTTCAGGCCCATCTTTGCCAAAATAATTTTTTGAATGTGTGGCACACATGGGAAATAGCTTGGAATGACAGAAATGCCTACCGGCTGGTTAGCCCTTTTAACTGCTAAAAATTGGTCGGTTCGGCATTGTGGACCAAACCAAAGTGGAAGTCCGGCTTTATTACGGGCAAAAATGTACATATTTCTTTCTTTCAAAAAGGATTTCACGGAAAGTCACACCTATTGATTTCGCAACAAGTGACGTCCTTTTCAATTCTACAAATCATACAATGCCTGTACAAAATGTCCAGGATCTCGGAAATCTGCCAAGTTTTATTGTTTTTATGCTGGTTGGGACGTTGTTGGCAAGCCTTAATACTGAAAAAAATAGAAATCATGTGTGTTACAGGGAGAACTGGACCCGCGTCCAACGTATTTCAATCCATAGGCATAAGACTATATAGTCCGGGAGATGAGACACCTTTATTTATGTTTTCGAGTGCATTTTGTTTGAACATGTTTTCTAAGGCAGAAATACCTGGAGAAATCAAATCTGGCAGTCTTACAAGCTGAAAGTGGTCCATTTTCTTTCCATGCAGCTGTTTTGGAGGGAATCTCGCCTTCCAAAATTGGCACAAAATTAAGGGGTAGGGGAAATTTAAACGGCCATATCTTCGTCCATATTGCTTACATCAGAATGAGTTACCCCTCAAAATGTTTCTATTTAGCCCCTCTATCCAATAAAGCAAACCAAATTTGAATATGTTAATTAGTGACGTCAACAGAGGTCATAAGGTCACCAAAACGGGTCAGAGGCTATACCTCCTGGAGGCTCCAGAAAAAACACCACAAACTAAAAGAAACAAGACCAAAATGGTTTATTTGACTTTTATGCAGTAGAAAAGATGATACTTCAGACATCTGACTACAGTAAATCTTTGTAAAAGACAATTTGCTTTGTTGAAAACAAACTGATTCAAGTTTTTCGTTCCTACATCAAATATTGACATCTTCTGCCCTTGTGCATTACCTATCAAAGATAAATGTATGCGGAACATATTTCAAAATATTGCTCAATTCATTTGATTATATTTATGTATGTTGGGGTAATTTATGTATCAATCAGTGATTAGGCCTAACAAGCAACAGTAAGTGAAATTTATTTTAAACTGAACTTCTCATAGTGAAAGTGGGTAATCCCCACTTCAAGTACACTGCATGATAACGACTGAAAGTGGGGAATCCCTGCTTCAAGTACATCATGTACATTGCATTGTGAAACTGAAAGTGGGGAATTCCGGCCTCAAGCACATCGCATTGTTCTGAAAGAGGGGAAACCCCATCTCTGTTCTGTTCTGTTCTGTTCTGTGTAAATACTGGGCAGATCTTTTCCTGGAGTAACAGTTCCCAGGGTGTAGGACAATTAGTCCAAGTATCATGTTGCAGACAGTCTGCTTTTGAAAGTGTCTATTGTCTCTGCAGAAATTTGGTGATTGGCGAGATTGTTCCAGCCAATGACCATTGTTGGAAAGAACAAGCTTCTGTGTTTTTCGGCTTGTGATGTACATATTAAGTTTTTCATTAAGTATAAGTCAGAGATATGGGTTGTGTGTTACTTGTCGAAGTTGTTGTTGGTATAGATGGTAACAGTGGTGTTTAGGTTATTTGGTCCTATTGATTTGCATGATATAACAAAATTTTGTTGATGTTGAACTTCATGCCCCACGTGTTTGACCAGTGCTCGAGTGCAATTAGGTCTTGTATTGTCTTTCTGTCCGGATTTGATGTACCAGAAGTGTTTGCTGTTTTTCTGCACAAAACTAGTTTCGATAATGTAATGAGATATTTCGAATAAGATTTTCGTATCTTTGACTGGGTGTGTCCTTTATGTTTCTTGTAGATTTCAATATTGAAATGTTTATGGGATGACTGCATGTGGTTAATTGGTTTCTGCTTATGTTTTATCAGTTTTTTTTATCTTTAAATGCCGCCTCCATTTGTATTCTGGTCTTTGCGGTGTATGTTGTAATTTGGTGGGAAAATTTCACTGTCCTTGTTAGAATTGTCTAGCCACATTTCTGTTCCTAAAATAAGGTCTGGTTAAATGTAGTTTGTAATTAGGGCTTAATCTGTTTATTATTTTTTGTTTTTGACACTTTAGCAGTTAACTAGTAAAGTCCCAGTTGTTTGCTTTAGGTAGGCAGTAGGCCGAAGAGAATGGTAAGCAAAAGGACAGTGCATTTTCTCCACTCTGTTGTTGGAAAGACATTTAATCTTGGCCTAAGTTAGGCCAGTAGAAAAGTCAGTCAGTTTACTGCTTGCTTTTGGTGAGCAGGAAAGTTATCAGCCTTTATTTTATTTCGTGAATGTGCTGTTTGTATCATCCTTAGTCTTTGTTGTATGCCCTTGTGTTTTGTACAGATGCAGTGATATTTTATGCACTTGTGCTTTGTATCTAGATGCAGTGATATTTTATGCACTTGTGTTTTGTATAGATGCAGTGATAGCTACATGATAGTTGATAAGTCTGCATTACTCCATGTCAGTTGTGACAATGTCAGATAAGCCATCAACAAGTACGGGTGTCAGAGAATACTTGCCCCCCCCCCCCCCCCCCGAACGGATGGTCCCCCAGGGGCCCATTCATTTGCCGAACGTCTCCCTGGGCCTCCCTGCAAACATTTGCCCCCCCCCCCCCCCCAAATACCTTGTAGGAATTATCTCACAATTCCTCCATGTTGTTTTTTTTTATTTGTGCAACACATATTTTAGCACAAATCTACCCCACATGTATAGATCCGGGTGTCTCCATTTCCCCCTGATTCCTGGTTATCTGCATTGCTGGAGATACATACGTGGCATATCTGGCTCTTGATATGAATGAAAAAAATACAATAAAACACCAGTTTTTTTTTTAAAGAAAGCTCTTTCATACTGGGAGGACCTAAATATTCTGGAATGGACTCAGGGATGTGGGTTTTCAGCTGGTTTCCTCTGTTTGTAAGCGTCTTAAAGTGGTTATAAATGGGAGGGGCCCTTTGGTTCCAGAATATTTGGGCCCCGTATTTGTTTGTGTCTTAAAGTGGATGTGCATGGGCAGGGGGCCCTTTGATTCCAGAATATTTGGGCCCCCTGTTTTTAAGTAAATGCATTGCAGTGGATATATATGGGAAGGGGGGCCCTTTGGTTCCAGAATATTTGGGCCCCCCATTTGTATGTGTCTTGAAGTGGATATAAATGGGGAGGAGGCCCTTTGGTTCCAAAATATTTGGGCCCCCTTTTTGTAAGTAAATGCCTTGCAGTGGATATAAATGGGGAGGGAGGGGCCTTTGGTTCCAGAATATTTGGGCCCCTTATTTGTTTGTGTCTTAAAGTGGATGTAAATGGGGAGGGGGCCCTTTGGTTCCAGAATATTTGGGGCCCCCTATTTTAAGTAAATGCCTTGCAGTGGATATATATGGGGAGGGGGGCCCTTTGGTTCCAGAATATTTGGGCCTCCCATTTGCATGTGTCTTGAAGTGGATACAAATAGGAAGGGGCCCTTTGGTTCCAGAATGTTTGGGCCCCCTGTTTGTAAGTAAATGCCTTACAGTGGATATAAATGGGGGAGGGGGTCCCTTTGGTTCCAGGATATTTGAGCCCCCTATTTGGTAAATACCTTGCAGTGAATATACACGGGGAGGGGGCCCTTTGGTTCCCAAATATTTGGCCCCCTATTTGTTTGTGTCATAGAGTGGATATAAATGGGGAGGGGGGACCCTTTGGTACAAATAGGGGCCAAATATACTGAAACCAAAAGGCCCCCTCCCCATTTATATCCACTGCAAGGCATTTACTTACAAATAGGGGGCCCAAATATTCAGGATCCACTTAATGCATTTAGATACCAAAAGGGGGCCCAATAGTCTGGAATCAAAGAGCCTCTTCCTCATTTATATCCACCTTGAGGCACTTAGATACTGTTCAGGGGTCAAGTGGCCAAAACATTTGGGAAACAAAAGCCTCCGCTGCCCCTCTCTACATAACTGGAAATTAAAAGCCATTTATAGTTATTTTACAGAAGTATGTGTACATGTAGTTTGGGTAGCTCAGCTATTCATAAAAATTACTTTTATACTCAGATCGCAAACATACTTGCACCAAGTTAAATTTCCCATTTTCTATTAGAAAGTAAACTTAGGATCGAGTCATCTGGTCATAATTCCGCATCAATTATAATGTCATTCACATGATTCAGGACTACATTTTAACATTTTGCGCAGAATCTATTATCATGCTGAGCTGACAAAACACTGTGACCAGCACCTTTTACCTTTAGTCTAGTGTAACATGACCAATTTTGCTATTTTGCACTGTTAACATCATCAATGTTATAACTGTAGTTAAGATGTCACATGAAATGCGACAAAAATCAAATATGAAAGGGGGGCCCAAAAATTCGTTGACACGGGGTTGGCAAAGTAAAGTCGTCAGAGTATTACCAACATCTCTTTGCTAAGCTGGGAGAAAGCAAAGAGATCTCAGAAGGCAACAACAAAGCAAAAGTCTCTAACCTAGGGGAAGCCAGGTACGCAATCTTCAGAGAGAAGTATGCACCTAGAAAGGAGTCTGAACCACTAGCCACAATTAAAGGAGCAGATGCTATCACTCTTCCTCCATCCAGGCGAGTTCTTTCACAAAAGCTGAACAGGACAAACTATGTGACTATGATTTGAAGAAATGCACACCTCCGGGACCCAATATCTGATTCAATTGATCCTACTGAGTGTGGTTGGAAACTAACTGATGGCAAATACCAGATGGTCTGGTTTGTTGGGGACCAAATGCCAAAAGACATAGCTGAGCACGTTACAGCTGACCAACCATCAGACAATGATGACCAGGATGAGTATGAAAATTCCTTTGACTCTGATGATTCAGACTATGAAATCGAAGATGATTTATAAAGCACTTGAAAACCCTTGATTCAGCTTTCTTGATATATCAAAGGGTGCTATATATTTCCATTATTTTGCAGCAAGTCTGACTGTGTTTGGAAATGGCAACGAGTTATGCTAGAGATGTTGTCATTGTGAACTTACAGTCCCATTCACAAGTACCGAACTTCATCTGTTGAGTCCTCTCTATCATCCAAGTGGTCAGTAAAGACCATAAGCAATGTATCCGAGCTTTGCGTAATCCTGTAGTTCAGAAAGTTAGCCTAACAGCTGCGGACCACTTTACAATGTCAAGCAATGCACCAGAGTGGAAAATGTCAAAATTTGATGAAAAAGCAATGTAATTTGAATCAGTTTGTTTGAAACAATGCAGATTGTCTTTTACAAAGATTTACTGTAGGCAGATGTGTGAAGCATTATCTTTTCTACTGAATAAAAGTCAAATAAACCATTTTGGTCTTGTTTCTTCTAGTTTGTGGTGTTTCTTCTGGAGCCTCCAGGAGGTATAGCCTCTGACCCGTTTTGGTGACCTTATGACCTCTGTTGACGTCACTAATTAACATATTCAAATTTGGTTTGCTTTATTGGATAGAGGGGCTAAATAGAAACATTTTGAGGGGTAACTCATTCTGATGTAAGCAATATGGACGAAGATATGGCCGTTTAAATTTCCCCTACCCCTTAATTTTGTGCCAATTTTGGAAGGCGAGATTCCCTCCAAAACAGCTGCATGGAAAGAAAATGGACCACTTTCAGCTTGTAAGACTGCCAGATTTGATTTCTCCAGGTATTTCTGCCTTAGAAAACATGTTCGAACAAAATGCACTCGAAAACATAAATAAAGGTGTCTCATCTCCTGGACTAATATAGGGGATGAAACTGATCTCAATAGTAAAGTGGGGTGAAAAGCGCAATACATCAGAGGTTAACATGGTAATGACATCGGGAATACAGGTGGAGTATAGTAAGCAGACATCACAACACAATGGAAATACAGTGGTCAGGATTAATATCCGGACCTCTGTATATCATACATGACATACTTCTGGTGAAAGCATCATGGTCATATCCGTGGGGTCTTATCTACATGTTCGGAATACAGTGGGTAGGACTTATGGGAGAGTCGGTATCGTATGCCTGTATGGTGTAATTATAGCAGTTTGGTTTGGGGAACGAATATGAAATTTTAAGTTCCGAGCTAATGATTTAAACATTATTGCACGGGTCAACATAAATGTACAGGTCAACATTCAACAGGCGCATGCAAGCATTGACAGAATATTATTTTGTATTTTTTTCACTGTTGTCTCTATCTTTCAACACAATTAAACACTATTTCATTTCTTGTCTTCTGTTTATACCAAAGTTAATAGGGTAACATATTGTACGCTGCCAACCAAGTATACATAAGATATAAACATAGTGTTCACACGCCTCTTAACTTTTGTTAAAAATAGTACTCCTTTATTTACACAAAGGCTTGACCTGGTCAGTCACTTCGAATGACATTGTTGCAACTGGACAAAGGAATGTGACGTAGTTCTGATTTTGTGATGTTTGCCCTGTGGTCAGTTTATGCATTTTTTGGAGCAGAAAAGGGGTGGGTTATATGTATAAGGAAGATTGGCTGTTGTGTATCTAGTCTGATGGCCCGTATTTACCGAGAAAAGGATATATGTCATGTGTGGATATGGACATATATACAGAGAAAGGTCCGTTGTTTTTAGACATAGCTGAAAGAGTTGTCAGGGTAAGTTATATTCATTGCAACAATAAACCTTGCCAGTCTCTGTATGTATCAAAACGTCACGTGTATATTCCTTTGGGGTGAATTATTTTTTTTGATATTAAAACTGCTACCGCACACGTCTCTGTGTCAAAGTCTTCTGCATAGCAATTCTGTTTGTAAACAAAACCGCGTGGCCCTATACACATGTGTTCAGCTAACATCTGTTGAATAGCTTTCTTTCTTTGTTTTTCTTTAAGTTCTCTCTTGTGTGTTTCCCAATATAATAATATATACGTACTTGGTCATTTGGGAGTATGCAGTGTGTAGGGACCAGTGTGTAAAACTTCTCTTATGTTTTTTTTTTTCATCTTGGGCAAAGACTGTTTTACCGTATATTGAAAGTTTCATGTACAGGCCGTTTTCACCACATAATGCATACATATCCTGTACTACAAAAACCAAATGCAGCTTTACCTACCAAGTGAGTGACACTCTCTCCGAGGTTAAAGGCAGTGATCTTTGAAATGTATGTTTACAATACACGATAATTGCTGACACAATAGGTTTTTTATAGCTGTCAGCAACGTGTTTGAAACGCATGTTTCCTTGTAATATAAAGGCTGCCCCCTAGCAAACAACCATTTTACTGTCTAATGGCTACATACACTATTGCTAACATTTCTGACTGCTCAATTCAAGTTTTTGCAGATAGAACGGCATGTTCACCATCCGTATTTATAACCAAGAATGTAACTACCGTCACATCTGTTTCGTATGATATACCGCTCCACAGAGTTCTGAGTGTGTTGTATGGTTACAAAATACGACAAATAGAAGATGTTCTGCTGAAAAATCTGTTAAAATCGACATCAACTGCAAGACCACTGAAACTACCAAACAACACGAATATTGTGTGGTCCATGATTGTAAAGGTATGCACAGATTTTTTTTTTTTTTTATCTTTTCAATTTTGAAAGGAGGTGAAAGTTTAATCTTTCTAACCTTTTTAAATTAAAACTGCTTTATTATATTTGACTCAATTTTTTTTTTGGGGGGGGGGGGTCGAGTCAAGTTGTCTAGAAGACCCCCAATGCATACCATTCTGATGTCAATGTATTAAAAGTTTTATTGCATTATATGTATTGTAGTAGTGAGATACAAATACAACATTACCATGTAGACCTGCTGACATGGCATGTTCACATCATACAAAGAGCAGGCAAAAGGTACTTGACATGAAACTTCTGTTACCTGGAGCTACCGATGTCGGAATCATTTACATGGATGGATGGATGTAACAAGGTTTGTTTTTAAACGTTATATGTTTGTTTGGTTATGGTATCTCTGTATGTAGCTAATAGAATGGGGGTATTTAATTTGTTTTCTTGTACACTCCAACGCTGATTTCGTAGACTCGAAGGGAGGTGCATGGAAAGTCTGTTGAATGTCCGTAAAATGGATATAAAAGTGATTAATTATTATGGTAAACATTATGTTCTAAATTTTAGTGGTTATCATCTGTTGACATAAAGACTCGAGTAACGCTACCAGTCAAAATAGTGAATGTGAATTGTTTTCTTTATTTAGTTCTTTCCTTCATTCATTCTCTCTTTTCTTTCTTTTCTTTTGTTTCTTTCTTTATTTTATTGACTACACTGATGTATTGCACACATATTCAGACACATACATACATAGAGAAGAATTAGATCAAACATTTATTAAAAATAACTTTTATTCATGCGTTTTGAACTCCACGTGTGAAGATATGACGACTGAATGTCAACTCTAAAGGTATACACATTTTCTTAAAAGTTAAATTTTATTTATACAGTTTTTTTCAAGTCCACTTGTGACGTTATGACAACTCGAGAATGCATGTTAAACTTTGAAGTTATAATTTCACACTCAGTATTTGCATCAAAATATATTTTTTCCATTGATATTTAGAACTTTCCACTGTATTCTTCTCAAATAAGAGTATCTGGTTGGGATGAAATTGGGTCCTAATAAAAATGTATTCCTTGATGGATCTATGCATGACACCCACATGTTCATCCAAAACATTGTATTCATCTTCAGTGAGATAAACAGCTTGGTCCTCTTGTATTAAACTTTCATGATTAACATAATGTATACCTATACACAATTGCCCTTGAGCCCTAATCAATGGCATGAGAATATGTTGTGTTTTATTTTTTTAACATGTTCAAATTTACACCATCTGCCTAACGACTCTCCCACGTAATACCACACTGTGGTGTTAACCATTTCATCCCAAGTTTCGAGGTCCAGATGCACATTGTTCACAGTATTGTCTTGACAGTTTCTTAGTATAATGTGACACCTTTTCACCTGATCCAATATCGCTTCCACCACGGCTTGCTCACTTAACGTATGGTTGAGGTGTACAAATTGATGTCTGGAGCTTTATTCAGTCTCGATTACTCTAGGGCATAATTGATTTCAGGGAGTTTATTGATAAGGGCAATAATTTCATAAAATTTTAGCTTCAAAAACCCACATAGTCTGTTCTCATCATGAAGATAAAACTGTATTACACTGTAATCTTCCTCTTTATCACTTGTCATGGTTAATGTCACATGATTATTTGAGAATTAATAACTGTTTTTCTCTCACAATTCTGCTCCATATTGGTTACAGTGGGGTTTAAGTTACACATAGACTGCCACCTGTCAACTGCTGCATGAACCAGTCTCAACATATCCTGCCAGTGATTTTCATAAATGTATATAGTTGATGCTTTTGTTTTGTTGGTTTCATTTTCACTCCATTTGATATGGGGGATACCTGGAGGTCCTGATGTCACTTCCAAGACTGTCTTTTCCCTCAGTTCAGTAGTGGTCATCTTGAAGGTTCAGTTACAACTGATGCTCTCTGCTACAAGAGAGCTTTTTGTATACAGTCTCTGTGACGTCACACCCTCGAAATATATATTGTGATTCTAAAAGGGGCTTCCCAAAAAACTGCTGAGTCAGCCACGATTACTATAATCCTTTAACAATAGGTGCAAGCCAAGCCCCAATATTTCACAAAACTGCTGAGTCAGCCACAAACACATTAATCATATAACAATAGGTGCAAGCCATCCGCCGATCTTACTATCAGATTGACAAAGGAAAACTAACCTATAACAAATAGTAAATAGTGTAAAATAAAAAAAAATGTAAAAACTATGCACTAGTCTGATGTCATTTTTGTGGTGATGGGTTGTGGATTAGAAATTGGAGTCAGTATAACCTTAGGTAATGAATGGTGAAAGTAGATATCCATTGTCTCTAAAGTGACTGCTTTAAATGATGACTGCAATTTAATTTTATGGAAGATATTCCTTGTTGACCACAATATGACTATTGTATATGCAGGGTTGTCTATGAAATTACTTGACAATGTATCTTGCGTTAACACTTCACGCATTGACCTGGTGTAAAACTCAGAAGCTTCGTGTAGCCAAGCTTGTCCAGAGAGAAGCACATATGAAGATACATGGCAATATATTTACATTTGTTATTTTTGTTAGCATTGAAAGAATAGGAACGGTAGTGAAGTTCATGAGGCAATGGTTACACTAGAGCATCTCGTGCAACCAACGTGCTGCGCAATAATATCCTCATGCTTGGCCTGGGACTATTTTCACTTCCCAATTGTTAGCGCCTCCGAAGCGTTTGATTCATAGGCCTAAGCATAATGGGAAGACGGTATCAGATGATCAAGAATTGCATATCTACTCGTCAAAACTTGCCTAAATGTTTTCTTTTACCGGTTTTGCAAGCTTTATTGAAATAAAGTTGTTGTGTTATTCGGAACTATTTTTTTCCTAGTTTTGTGTTCCAGGAGTTGCCTTGACAACTGATGGCAGATGTAGTAGCCCCGCCTACTTGGCTCCTCCCACTGGTAAACAAAAAGGCGATTTTTTGTAAATTAACAAGCTAAAAACGATTTTAAATCAACTATCAATGATAATACTTACTCTTATGTCAATAGAAATTGATGTTAAATGTAAATATAAGAATTAAACTTCCTCTCTAGTATAATTACGGGCGCATGGTTGCAGTTTGTGTGACAGGCATTTCTTTGATGACGCACTACCGCGTGTCATCAGAAATGCCTGTCACACAAACTGCAACCATGCACCCGTAATTACACTAGAGAGGAAGTTTAATTCTTAATTATGCCTACTTATAGTCCCGTTCGTGCCTGTATGATTTTTACCAATTAAGCAATCATATCTGAAAGCGTTTGGACACGTATGGTGAAGTTACAGGTGAGAGATAATTTTCTTTTGTGTATACGGATTATCATATCAACCTTAGTGGTTTTGTTGAGACACGTCATTCATCTACAGTTACGCCCAGCTAAAAGTTAACAGCCACACACTTTTTTTGCGTTTAGCTGGTGTTTGGCTTGTGTTTGGAAACTTTTGAAAACGTTTGGAATGTGTTTGGAAAGTGTTTGGAATGTGTTTGGAAAGCTTTTGGAGAGCATTTTGGAAAAATATTAAACACTTTTACAAAACATTCAAACACTTTCACAAAGCTTCTGAACACTTCTCCAAATGCGTTAAAACACTTTCCAAACACATTGAACAATTACCCGAACGATTTCAAACACTTTCTCAAACACTTTGCATTTCAAACACTTCCATTTAAATTATGAAGAATCTCCAAACGTATTTTCAACAGGTCCAGCAATATATGATGCACCTACATGTAAATGTGCACTTATCCAGCATTATGGGTTGAATATATTTATATAAAACACGATCCAAATACGTTTACCCAATTGTCTAAAATTAATTAAAGACTTAATTCTTCATTCAATATGTCATGAATACTTCATCTTTCAAAAACTGTTTTGGAGTAAATCCATAGGCAAAATCATGATCAGATCATGATTCATGATCTGATCATGATATTGCCTATAAATTTATTCTGAAATAGTTCCTAATTTTCAATTAAAATATATATAATTACTCCAACGACCAGGTAGCTTTTGTTGCGTTTTCCACTGTATCACAGGCATAAACCAGTTGCAATTGGTCACCCTAACAAGAAAACAATGATATAGCCTACAAAATATACACATGCATTGTAAGTGATACATGTACAAACTGGTAGATAGAACTGATTTTTTTGAAAAAGCATAATTTTAACTTTATATGAAATATTTACATTTGTTATTTTTGCTAGCATTGAAAGAATAGGAACGGTAGTGTAGTTCATGAGGTAATGGTTACACTAGAGCATCTCGTGCAACCAACGTGCTGTGCAATAATATTCTCATGCTTGGCCTGGGACTATTTTCACTTCCCAATTGTTAGCGCCTCCGAAGCGTTTGATTCATAGGCCTAAGCATAATGGGAAGACGGTATCAGATGATCAAGAATTGCATATCTACTCGTCAAAACTTGCCTAAATGTTTTCTTTTACCGGTTTTGCAAGCTTTATTGAAATAATATTGTTGTGTTATTCGGAACTATTTTTTTCCTAGTTTTGTGTTCCAGGAGTTGCCTTGACAACTGATGGCAGATGTAGTAGCCCCGCCTACTTGGCTCCTCCCACTAGTAAACAAAAAGGCGATTTTTTTTGTAAATTAACAAGCTAAAAACTATTTTAATCATCATCTATCAATGATAATACTTACTCTTATGTCAATAGAAATTGATGTTAAATGTAAATATAAGAATTAAACTTCCTCTCTAGTATAATTACAGGCGCATGGTTGCAGTTTGTGTGACAGGCATTTCTTTGATGACGCCCTACCGCGCGTCATCAGAAATGCCTGTCACACAAACTGCAACCATGCACCCGTAATTACACTAGAGAGGCAGTTTAATTCTTAAATATACATAATAGAGCTTTTTGGCTTATCCATAAATGAAGGCATGCACATGTTGTTGGGATTTTTAGGTGCTGATAAGCTTTTTAGACACTTGTTGAAAAATATTCCTGTCATAAGAATTAGATTACCAAGTGTACATGTACATGTATCGCATACGTTTGGCGCAAAGTGTAAAGTGTTTGAAAGCGTTTGGAAAAGTGTTTGAAAACGTTCGGCTTTCACCAAACGCGTTTGGCAAAGTGTTTGAAAGTGTTTGGAAAAGTGTTTGAAAGCCTTTGGAAAAGTATTTGAAAGTGTTTGGCAAAGTGTTTGTAAAGCGTTTGGAAAGTGTTTGGAAAGTGTTTGCTACGCGTTTGCAAAATGGTTGACTTTCATTGAAAGTGTTTGGGAAACGTTTGGGAAACATTGGTGCATTTGGCGTTTGTTAACTTGAACGCGAGCATAAATGTAGGTTAATTCATAAAAAATATGTAGGACTCACATACATGCAAATACCCGTTTTGATGATAGAAGGAATATCCGTTCTATTGTATCAGACCTGTTTGGACATGGGCGCCTTAAAACAATAATCAGCATGTTATCCCTCCAGTATTTGTACATCTTGTTTCGTGTATGAAATGGCCTAGATATTTTTATATGGAAGAAAGCATGAATTGGGTGGGGGTGAAATTATTCATATAACTTGGCATTCAAACTGTCCAAGGGAAATACTCCAAGGGGCACCGATGGTCACTCAGAATAGCTTGAGTGGCTAATCGTTCTTTTGTCCAGGGAAAGTGCATGTCATGACTTGTGTTATAGATGTTGAACTGGGTCAGATTTTAACCACACCTGCCCCAACAGTTTTCAGTATTAATAGTTCCCTGAAACATGTCAAGTTTTAATATCAAATCTATTTTTAGACATTCCTGCCCTTATACATCATTGCCTGCCTGTGTCATGGGGCTGTGATATTTTAATCCCTTGCTGAAAGTGACCTTATAATTATTAATCCACTGTGGAATGTGACTTTACAATTTTAATCCGCTCTGACCTTATACAGCCCACCATAGTAGTCACAGTTCGCTTTTCAAGAGAAAACAGTTACAATTAGAAAACACAAACCTGTACGTTTTTGCTAATTACGGGTCTGTGCAGTTGAGGAAAGCACACTACCTCTCCAAATTTGTACAGAAGTTTGAGTCCAGTTTTGAATTGTTTCTAATATATAAAGCAAGAAGAAAGAAAAATATTTCATATTTTGAACAATGTAAAGCCAATGAAATGGGATACAAAGAGCAAACTCATGCTGAGAGGGCAAACTCATTGTACTCTTTGTCAGAAAATGTTTACTGACAACTTGACAAAAGCAAGAGATCACTGTCACATAGCGGGAGAATATTGTTCCGCTTTATGTTCCATATGCAATTTGACTCATGCCAGTCTTCATCATTTTAAGATTCCTGTAGGCCTTTATTATTCCGAAAAATATGACATGCACATCTTTGTGAGGAAATTGCACAAAGTAGCAGATGAATATCAAGTAAAAGTTATTCCTAGATATAGTAAACGATATTTAAGCATTGAAAACGGGAATTTCAGGTTCATTGACAGTTTCCATTTCCCCCCAGCACGTTTGGAAAAAATTTAGTCTCAAATTTGCTAAGTACAGGTTGCCAGTCTTTTGTTTTGACAAACAAATACATACAAAACAAAAAACAATTGGATTTACTTTCGAGAAAAGGTGTTTTTGGTTATGAATATTTACATTCAATTGATAAATTTGAACTACCTTCCCGATCACCTGCCGGAACACTTTTCAGTCATTTGAAAAAAATGAACACATTTCAGTAGAAGACTTTGATCTCACGTTTTGCCTTTGGCAGGCTTTCAATTGTCAGAATCTTGGTGCATATCACGATGTATATCTCGCATCCGATGTCCTATTGTAAGCCGATTGTTTTGAAAATTTCCGGAAAATTTCTTTAGAATACTACTCTTTGGACCCGGCACTTTATTTGTATGCACTGCAATTAGCATTTAATGCTTGTTTAAAACTTACAAAAGTGAAGCTTGTATCGATAACAGATATAGATATGTACAACTTTTTCAAAAATGTTATTGAGGGTGGTATATCTGTCATAAGAAAGAAATGGGCAGTGGCCAATAACATTTATAATCCAAATTATGATGGAAGTGTCCTCACAAACTATATTATGGAATTTGACTGTAGCTCCCTTTAAGGGAGTACTATGTTGGAGAGTCTACCATATGCTCAGTTTCGCTGGTTAAGTTCAGAGGAAATGAAAGTTTTTATGTCATGGCAATCTCCGATGGAAACGGTATCGGGTATTTGTTGGAGGTCGATTTAAAATATCTGGAGTATTTGCATGATGATACTGCTCTTCACGATTAGCCTTTGGCTCCGGATAAAATAATGGTGAGCTGGGAAGAATTGTCTTCGACATCCAAAAGCATGTGTCAAGACTTAAATTTGCGGCTTGGCACCAAGTCACTAAAATTAGTACCAAACTTTTACGAGACATAATTTGAACATACTTCGGTACAAGAAACTTGAATTATATCTCAAGTCGGGCATAGAACTAGTACAGATTCGACAAGCCGTATCATTTACACAAAAACCACGGGTGAAGGCTATTTGTGGAGTTTAATGCAGCAAAATGAATATCAGCAAAAAGTTTGTTTGCAATTCAATTCTTTGCGGATTTGACAAGCCCGACATATGGTAAAACTCTTCAGAACAGTAAACGTCAGACTAACGTGAAATTGGTCAGCAAAAAAGATTCCTTCCATCTATCATGCTCCAAACAAACTTTTCACTCATTCAAAATCATTAACAAATTAGACAGTGTCATTACCATATCCAAACCGTAGTCCTAACGAAACAAATCCAAGTCAATTCCGACCAAAGGCAATGTTCCTTGGTATGTATAGCTGAAACATATAAATTTATAGTTCGTATTTACCCAAAAGAGACCAAAACGTAAGTACAAAGGTCCATAGAGGGGAAAAAAAAACCTTATCTAGTTTTCACATGACAGAATGCAAAAAGTTTAGTTTGTAATTATAGGCCTATTTCAGTAAATTGGCTTGAATAGTTGTATCATTCATTCACATACAGGACCATACAATTTATGAAAAGGGATCAAAATTTGCATCACATCAGAGAATTTGTAAGCGGAGGTTCTTAACTTGTTGAAAATGTCAATAAAATTCAGTATTTAAAAAGGTACTACTTGCAACCACCATCTCAACAATGATCATCATCCATATAAGTCCACAAAGCGACACCAAAACCAACATCAATCCATCAGAAAAGCCCTCTAGGCCTAAATTGACCATCAATAAGAATCTAAACAACATGATTATATAATTCGATGTGTTTTAGGCATGTAGTTAAAGACATGATGTTGTTTTAAAGGAGATCAACTAAGAGTATTTCAAAAAGAAAAGTGTTTGAATTTCCAAATATAGTAAGTACATTGGTTCAAATGTTAAACATCAGCCAGAAGCAAGTGACATTAGGCCTCAAATCATTAAAACGTAGTCAAAAATGCATTACAATAGTCAAAATTTTTGAAAGGACATTTAAATGTTCAAGATTTAAATGTTCCTAAAGGTAACTGTAAGTATAACTGTTTTCCTGTAATAGTTTGAAATTTTTTCATTTATAATAAGACGTAGTTCAACTTGTCAGTCAGTTGATTTAGATGTTAATTATTTATACAAAAGAGAGATAGAGAAAGAGTACATTAAACACTTTGAGCCAACCTGACATGACCTTCATAATAACAAACTGTATTCATCAGACAATTATGAAAAACAACATCAGTTTCACTACACTTGGAACACCTACTGCACTGCAATACGTGCAGAAAATGCCTGAATGTTCAAATTGTTACCAAATATATAAGGGTTCCATGAAAAGAGAAGTGGATAACAGTTTTCAATGATAGTGATGAGACCAAACCAAATACCAGTTTAACTTTGTCAAATTCAGGATCATTTACGAAATAGTAAGACATGCTAGTGTTCGTCGTCAGAAGGATCCATGACCAATATTAATGAGATTTAAACGAATGAGAGTATCTTCTACCTGACTTGGAACAGGTTACCAACATATTGGCAGTGGGTTAAACCAGTTTTACGGGATCCCAATCCTCCCACTTTGGAAAACACTCACATTCATTTAAAGTAGGCCTAAAACAAATTTAGCCCTTAATGTTAATGTACAGTTATAAAAGGTAACACATGACCATAGTTCACAGACATCATCCAAACAATGACAGGACAATTAATAGTACAGAAACACATGATCCATATTCATTAATTCCAAACCCAACAATGACGGCAAAGAGATTTCAGACCCGCCAAAGCATCAACATTTCTTTTCCAATACCAATGTGAAGAAACAAATTTCATTCCTGACCTGAGACAGGGAGTCACCCATAAAAGGCAACTGGTGGCTCCAAACCAGTCCTCTCAACCTCAGAAATATTCATCATTAACTGCAGACACTAGTTCCTTTTCCAAAATGTATAGGCCTAACCACCCAAAACACAAATTTCATTTCTTCTGCCAAAAATAAAAAGAGACTTGTTAGGCCTATCACCTTTTAGTTCTCCCGACTTGTCAGTCAGCTAAGTTTAAAGTAAAAGAGTAAAGTAGGGCTACATCGTTTTTGAGATATTTATGAATCTGGAACATTATAAGAATTTTAAGTCAGACTACTATATTTACATTAGAATTGCGTAACATGTCAAAATTTGAATTTAAACACCAAAAAAAAAGTTTCCACGTGAACACAGGATAACTAAATTTGATACTATTATATTTATTATGAAACATGGTTAAGTTTTTCCACGTTCCATTCTCACTAGAAAAAACAGCACAATAGGCCTAAAATTCGTTACAAAAATATTACTCACATCAGCTGAGTAAGTATTCCTTACATTTTGTCACTATATTCAAAAGGATGAGAAAATAGAAGCCCTGTATTGTTCAACATGATGCCTGAGAACTTAAATGGTCCTTATTTCATTTTATATCTGTTGTAATTATAATAAATTTTATGTTCCAGTATTGAAAGTTCGATCAAGCTCATGGTAAAACAATCTCAGTTACAACATTAAAATACATAAACATATTTCTATGTGTTTTACTGATACTCAGAAGATACCTTATTCATATAAATCAACATGATATTTCTGTAGAACATATTGATATTTATCTTTAAAGTTAAGAAAAACCTTTTTTAATCTTACTTTGGAAAACCCCTGTTTAATAAGTCTTCCAAAAAGTGATTTATGTCTATCAGCAAAATCTTTAAAATCAGTACAGTTTCTTGCGAAAGCAGTTAGTCTTGAGACATAGACACCATAAGCAGGATTGATAGGAATATTACTACTTATATATGGATAATTTACTATATCAAAATTGATATCATCTCTTTTATCATACACTTTTGATTTTAATATACCACCATCATTGAATAGGAGTAGATCTAAAAATGAGCATGTTATATTCGATTCAGTGGTTTCTTTTAGTTCCAGGTCACTAGGATAAATTGATTTAATGTAATCTTTTAAATGTTTGTTGTTGACACTTAATAAATCATCTATATATCTGAAAGTTAAATTAAATGATCTAGCATGGTAATTTTTATCTTTGGCCATTTTCATTAGAAAATTATACTCGTGATAAAATAAATAAAGATTAGCCAAAAGTGGCGCACAATTTGTAACCATGGGAATTCCTATGACCTGTCTAAAGACACTATCACCAAAACGAATGTAAATATTATCTATCAAATATTCAAACAGTTTTATAAACTCATCATAGTCAAATGCATGTTGACCATTCTTAGCAGAATCACCAAAGAAAGCATGTTTATGACCAATTATAATTTTCTGAAATTTATTTTTCTCAAAAACTTTAAAAACCAATGTTTGAATGCTACGTTTCAAATCTGCATGAGGTATTATAGTATAGAGAGTAGAAAAATCCCAAGATGATATGTGCCTGTAAGGTGAAACATTATCTGTTTGTAAAGCGTCAAGTAAACTTACAGAATTCTTTAATATCCAAAACCTATTAACTCCTGACGTTGATTCAATTCTTTTACAGTAATTAAACCAAAATTCCTGTACCTTTTCTAATCCTTTAGCTAGTAGAACTGACAATTCTTTAGTAGAACAGAACTTAGATCCAGCAATAAAACGGAATTTATATGGGTGTTTATGTAATTTTGGAATTGCAAAAATCCTTGGTAAGTTACGGAATTTATCACTGAAAGTTAAGTTGTACTTTTCTAAATATTTAAAGTGACCATCCACTAAATGTTCAACAGAAAAGTTAACCTTTTGATAGGTAGTAGAGTTAACTGTACAGTTGAGTAACCCTAATTCTTTGACAATTACATGAAGATAGAACCGTTTACAAATGATAATAACATTATTGGCAGCCTTGTCAGCTGGAGCAAAAACATACTTTTCATGTAAATCATGTAGACATGCTTTAACATCAGGTTTATGAAGGACAGGATCAGGTGGTTGTTTAGTTTTTTTCTTTAGTTTATCAATTTTTCTATCCACTATACTACAAATCTCGTTTATCCACTCAGATAAAATTGAAACATCACAATTTTCTTTTTTAGCCCATGTTTTAGCATAATTCTCTATAGCTTCCATTACTATTTGTTTATCCCTTTTCCATGATATTTTGTTCTGCTCTCTAAATTTAGGACCTTTTGAAATTAAATCTCTGAGTGCTTCATTGGAAATAATGGAAAGATTGCCTGTAATGACATGACCATGATGAGTTGATAAAAATGGGGACTGACCACATTCACAGGGATATTCATTATGACAAAACCTATCAACCTCAAATTCTGACACTGTCTTCACGTGATTAAAAATAGAAGAAGAGATTGTTTTTGTGTATTTATAAGATATAGTGGGAACACTTGTGTCCAAATAGGGTGGGATAAGTGATTGAACCTTTTTGTTGTGAAGAATATTAGAAAGATTAATCAAGTCAATTCCTCTGTCTTTGTATAGCATTTTAATGAAAGTTCGTTTCTTACTATCATTAATAGTGGAAACTGGCTTAAAAAGTCGATGATTAGATATATCAGTCACAATGAGAAAAATAGGTTTTATAATCTCCTTTCTAATGAATAAAGCTGAAATATCAGACTGTAATTTAGAGAGAAGATTAAGAGGTATAGAATAGAGTAGAGAGCGTAAACAACTAGTGGGAGTTCAAATAAATAGAGTGATAGTGCATCTCAATCGACCTATTGATATTAGTATTTGTAACCTCGAGACTAGTAAGACCTTCATGTTTAACTTTCATTATAATTCCATTAAGTGGGGATACGGAGATCATGCAATATTATTACATACAGACACCGACTCCCTTACCTAATAAATTTCCACTCCTGATCTACTGATCTATTCACGGACCTAGCAGATCATGCCAATATCCTCGATTTCTCCAATTATCCGACAGGTCATTTTCTCCATAGCACAGCAAAAAATATAAAAATTAAAAAAAAAAACCTGGCTGCTATAAAGATGGTGGGGAACCAATACTAGAACTCTGTGGACTCAAACCTAAAATGTACTCATTCTACATATATAAAATGGCCGCAACTCAAACTGCACAGGAAGTGAAAAAGGCAACATTAGATCAAATCAGTCAGCAGGACTATGTTGATGCTTAGTTTGGTAATCTGGAAAGGAACACGATTTCCACTCCATTCAAAGTAAAAATCATAAGTTGGCAATTGTTCATAAACGAACGAAAACGTTGTCTTGTTTTGATGATGAGAGATTTATTTTACCTGATCGAATCAGCACTCTACCCACAGGTCATATAAGTTGTCAGTCATGAACAGAAAATCTTCCCCCTCAATCTAAGAACAGGAAGATATCTCCTTGAGATCAGTTCAT